>VZRV01001115.1:328453-613042 GCA_013398115.1 Falcunculus frontatus | reverse complement strand
GCCGCCCCCGGTGTCTGGCGTGGCGGGAGCCGCGGGGCCCGGCCTAGGGTCACTCGCCTGCCCGGAGCCCCGCCTGGGCCGTGGGACCCCGTTGTCAGCGCCTCCCACCCGTCCTCCACACGGTGGGATCCCGCACCACACGTAGGCAAGAGCCCAACAGCCCCTTGGG
The DNA here is from genome assembly GCA_013398115.1 of Falcunculus frontatus. Lineage (NCBI taxonomy): Eukaryota > Metazoa > Chordata > Aves > Passeriformes > Falcunculus > Falcunculus frontatus. The sequence continues at coordinate 612,873 of VZRV01001115.1, read as the reverse complement.
GCGAGGAACGAGACCCCCAGCTCCGGGTTCTGCTTCCCGCTGCCCCAGCACGTCAGCAAAGAGCTTTAGTTTACTGGTGTTCCCTTGGAGGGCCGCTTCGGCAGTACGCAGCAGAGGAGGCTTTTCCACACTCGGGTGCTTACAGGTGTTCCTTTTCTTTTCCAACAGAATTACTGCCATGGCAACTCAAGTGCTGGGACAGTCTGGTGGGAACAGCCTCTTTCCTGGCAGTTCTAATATCGGCATGGCATTGTCCAATGACATGTATGACTTACAGGACCTTTCTAAAGCTGAGCTGGCAGCTCCTCAGCTTATTATGTTGGCAAATGTGGCCTTGACGGGAGAAGTTAGTGGCAACTGCTGTGATTACCTGGTTGGAGAGGAGAGACAAATGGCAGAACTGACAACGGTGGGAGACAGCAACTTCTCAGACAGTGATGGAGAGGGTATGGAAGATACCCAGGCTGCAGAGAGTGACCGTGAGGCACCTGAAAATGTGGAATTAAGCTCCCTTGAGGTTCCTAGTGTGGAAACTCAAGGTCCAGCTGCTTGTTCCCCTCCTAAGACCCCCAGTGTGGACAAAGATGTCTCATTGGAAGCACTGGGTACTCCAGAAAGCACAGAGGACAAGTGTAAGAGCTCGAAGAGCAAACCATTTCGTTGTAAGCCTTGCCAGTACGAGGCAGAGTCTGAAGAGGAGTTTGTGCATCATATCAGGGTTCACAGTGCTAAGAAATTCTTTGTGGAAGAAAATGCAGAAAAGCAAGCACTGGTGAAGGAGTCTGATTCCTGCACTGCAGAAGAGGTGGATTTCTCTAAGGGCCCAATCCGTTGTGATCGCTGTGGCTATAACACTAACAGATATGATCACTATCTGGCTCACTTGAAGCACCACAACAAAGCAGGGGAAAATGAGAGAGTCTACAAGTGTACCATATGCACTTACACTACTGTCAGTGAATATCACTGGAAAAAACACCTAAGAAATCATTTTCCCAGGAAAGTGTATACCTGCTCAGAGTGCTCCTATTTTTCAGACAGGAAGAACAATTATATTCAACATATTCGAACTCACACAGGTAAGTTTTTAATCTCCTTTTGACTGAAGTGCAGTAAGACTACGGAGAATCTGTGATGAATGAAACAAGCAGAGTCCTCTTTTTGCAAAGTTTGTTCTATCCTGATAAAGCTTTGTGCTCTCTTCTCTTGGTTCTACCAGGTTATAGCATCATAGAATTTGGTTTGAGCTCCAGTCTACAGTCCTAGAGGACTGAGGAAATGTCAGATGCCCAAGAGAAGATGAAGGGCATCCTGTTTAAGCCAGTTTTCTGAAGAGGGCATGACAAAGTGTGCCTGTGATAATTGTCAGGGTCTACAATGCCAAAACCTGATGTACTCTGAAACCAAAACAAGCAGGTTGACAAAAGGTGCCTGAATCCCATAGGTAGTTTTGAAAATGGTACCTTCAGACTGAGCTGAAACTTGACTAAGATGTAATTACAGAGAAGAAAGAGCTGATACATACATGCAGAGGAGTCCTCCAGCATCCACAAAGTCAGAATGAGAGTTGAACAATGAATTAATTCCTTTTAATGCTCAGAGGCTTCATTTTTTCTAGGGCCTGCATCACTGCAGCAGCCAGGAATAGACGCGTACTATTGCCCTATAGGAAGCCTTTGAGGGAGTCTGGCCTGATTTCCTGACTTCTCCTAACCTCGGTTTGTAATAGGAAGGGACAGTGTGAGGCCCCTTTTTCCCTGGTGTATACCAAGTGAAATCAGAGGACCTGCAGTGTTATTGCCGTTCTGTGAGCTGGGACCACAGGTGACTTAGGAAATACCTTGCTTTTCATCAGAGAGCCTCACAAGCCTCTCACAGGGGGAGTTCTGATGAACCAAAACTCCTTTCAGTGAGGGGTTATCATATCCATCTCACCTCTCTGGGCCGGGGGGTACAGTTACTATGCCTCCTATTCCCTTCTGTGGAAGTGAGGGCAATTCAGAGCTTCCTTGCTGCTTCTTAGAAGCTTTTATTTCCACCGTGTCAGGGCTTTTCTGTGGAGAGGGTTGACTTGCTAACCATCTTCTAGTGTGCTCACCTGACTTGGTTCCCCTTTATTGTAGACTGTGCTGGCTGAGCAAAACACTGGGGAATTTCTCCTTTAAAGTCCTGTTTTGTCACAGCAGTGGCATGAATGGTTTGGAGGTTTCAGTTCAGTTGGCTGCAGCTGTCTGGAAGGGGTGGGCACTCTGGAGGCCTCGGGGCTGGGCTTGAGCTTAAGTGTGCAGGAGTTTGTGTTCGTCAGCTCACTTTAGTATCTGCTTTGTTGGGGCTGGGAGGGTCTGCTGGGAATTTTAGTACTTTAAGACATATTATTCTCCTAAGAATAGCTGTGTGCTGTTGTTCATAGGATACCATCAGTTTCAAAATCAGTCCTGTCTGAATATTTTTTTTCTAAACAAGTAAACAAAGTTTATTGTGAGAGATATTAGGAAAATGGTGTGGTTTATCCTCCAGATCATTTTCTTTGTGTGTTTTGTAGGAGATAACAGGAAAGAGACCAGGTAAAAATGGCAAAATAATAAGAAAAAACCTAAATTAATCATGTGGGGAACTCGTGGTGGAATGTGAGCCAGTGCTGTAGTTCCTGTCTAGTTTACATTTATCTCAACTTTAAATTAATCTCTGCTTGTGTTGGTGGATGGCATTAGGTCCCCCTTTCTGATTTCTGAAAACACTTGTTGAGTTTTACAGGAACTAGCCATGAAAGCATGTTTGCTGAGGACGTGCTCTGCTATCACTGCATTTGACCAATTTACCAATGGACTGTGTTAAACTTTAAAAAAAAGCAAGGATATCCAGATCCTCTTTTGCTCCTTTGAAGACAGTGGTGCAGTCAAGGTTTCTGGTTCTTTTCATTACTGTAATTAAGCTGAAATGAGCCATTATGATTTCAGCATGTTTTAGTCTACCCTTGTAGGTGTTTCTTTGCTACTTCATAACTACATAGTTAAGGTCTTTCAGGCAGTTCTTGCTTGATAAAAAACTTCCAAATATGTTAGTAGAATGATTTAGGAATGTGCCTTGTTTCCAGTAACATTGATTTTGTGGAGGAGAGTGTTAAAGCTAGAGTATTAGAAGAATGAATAAGCTCCTGGCAGGTATATATTATACACCAGGCTAAAAGTCTGCCAATATCCGTGTGTAATAAGTTGCCTTAAAAAGCACGAACAAAACCAGAATGCACAAACCCCCCCCCCAACCAACCCCCACCCAACACCCACAGATATTTTATAGTCAAAAGTATTTGCAGACTGTTTACATAACAGTATTGAATTTAGTAAAAACTGTCTGAATGATACTAAAATAGCTTTGGATTGTAGTTTTCATTTAAAACTAAAGGAACATATTTGTTGGGAAAAATGAATGGGATACATCCATCCATTATTTTCCTCCTATTTTATGGGTTCAGAATATTAAAGAAGAAAGTTGGAATTGTTTGTTTCTTTGGTTTCCTGAGTGCTAATAGGTTAAATAATTTTGCATAGTTTTCTTTCTCTCTTGTTTTTTGTTCTTCACCAGACTTTTTTTGTGGGGGAAAATGCCTCTTTGCAGTTAATTTGATTCTGTTGTGTTAGAACCATACAATTTTCTGAAACACTGACTGTACAGAGTGGAGTTTCACAGGATAAATGTGCTGCTGCTGCTGCTAGAGAAAGGCAGTCTCGGTTTTCTACCTGTATCCTGGGACTAGTTGATTCAGCTCACTAAAATGGAGTAAAGGAGTAAAAATACTCCTTTCCTCTTCCCCAGGTTGGTTCTCTGCTGGTTAGTGAACTTAGTTGCCTTACTAAGGGCACATGCAAACGCCAGAGCACATGTCTGGGAGCAGGGAAGGGGGTTGCATGCTAGTACCTTGCATGATTGGGAAAAATACCTATCCTCTGTGTGTTTGGGGACCATGGGAAGGCAGGCAGAGGTTATCTGCCTGCCTGTTGCTTGCATCCATGTTGAAAAGCAGGTGTCCCAGAACCCATCCTGTACTGAAGATACCTTTCAGCTTATGACAGTGCTTGTGTGACAGGCTGCTGACAAATGTGGGGGACCTTGGGCAGAAGGATGTTTCAAGGACCCTACAGACGGTCATAGGCTTGCCACTTGGGAAAGCTACATCTGGAGGAGCCTGTCTGCTGCCCAGGAGTGAGTGGCTGGAGGTGTTCAGGGCAATCCCTTCCTCTGCTGCTGGGACAGAAAGGACTCTTTGTGTCAGGGACAGATCTACCTGAGCTCGTTTTTGCTCGTTAGACTTTTTAGACCAAGTTTTGACTTGATTTACCTGCTGATCCTGAAGCTGTACTATGTGCAAGACAGTGCAGCATTGTTCTCTTTCTTTTTTCCCTATTTTGCTTGTTAGAAGAAATTTCTAGAAAACTTCATTGAAAATAATCTGAAGGGCTATATATCTAAGACTTCTGCTTCAGGCAGTTACAGTGTTCTGTGTCTAGTTTTGGACTGGTTTTGGTTTGGGATTTTTTTTTCCCTTTGTGTTTTTGGGGTTTTTTTTTAGCTTTTGGTTGTCATAGGGGATCTTTCTTGCTTGCCACTGTGTTGGAAGTTTGATGGAAGCAGATTTGTTTCAAGCAGACAGGACTTCTAATGGCATTATAAAAAAAGGCTTTATCCAGAGATTGTTGAGGAATACCTTTGGTGCAGGTAGCTCAGTGTGCAAGCTGCAGTTGGAGATGCAGGTTTTGCTCAGGGTGAGAGCGCAGAGAGGCCATGAATTGCCAACCCTGTACTGGTGGTGCCAGCCAGGTGAATGGACACTGAGAATCACAGCAGGAGCCATGGACTGCCAACCTTTTGGATAACAAAGCAGATGAAAACTGGTGATGCCAGCGAGGTAGATGGACATGGAGAGGCTCAGCAGCAGGAGCAGAAGACTGGGGAGGAAGAGCGAGACTTGCTTGCGGGCAGATTGTGAGGGTATAACAGCCCAGGGGTTCCATTGTTGGGGGTCCTCTTTGCAGGCACCAGCTCCAGGTGTCTCTGTGTTACTGTGCCATGAGTAAATGACTTTATGGAAGGAGACATCTGAGACTCTGCTATGGGAAACCTGGGGTCAGACTAGTAAGGAATCCTGGTCTGACACTGTGTGAGTGGGGTGTGCAGGGAATCAAGTGGGGCACCTCTGGGGTCACTGGAGTCACACGCCGTCGGTCCCAGCAGTCTGGCCCTGGGAGTGCGGCTGCCAAGGAGTCTCCAGAGTGGTCAGACTGGGAACTTTCCTTAACAAGATGATCTTGAATTTGTATGCCGATGTCAGTCTGCCTGTTCATTTGCATAGAGTTAAGTGCCTCCTTAAGCTTTTGCTAGATTGGGGCTTATTCTGTAAGTGTCTTCTGGAGAGGTTTTTTTGATGGCTTGTTTGCATATAATGAACGAACTTGTAAAATTACAGTACATATCCTTTGGGGAATAGTATTTGACAGAACAGCCTGTACAATGCATTTGATTCTCAAGTGGCAACAACACATTTTAAATTAGTTGTGTTCATGATACTTAAATCTAGAATGTTTTGTGGCTGTGCCCTATGTAATAAAGGGCACAAAAGAAAGCCTGTTTCACATTCCCAGTGTTGTAGGTAACTTTACAGATATGAAATTTCAGGTAATGGGAAGAAGATATGACTGAATATTCCAGGACCTTCAGACACATATTTTTTAATTGTAAGGAGTAATTTAAAACCAAAACCATTTCTTTGTAACAAAAGGACTAACCCTCTCTTGTACATGACTTAATCTTACTGTGTGTATTGCGCCAATCTCCTACCTTGTTTTAATTGGAAAGGGAGGGGAGTTGTGGTTGTTAGGGAGAATTTACCTTTAAACTGCTGATCTCATCAAGAACGGTAGTCTAAATGTTTGATGGAAGGAAGAAATGTGGAATTAATCTGCATTACAAAGGCCGCTTCTACTGCTGTTTTGGCACAGGCCAGCAGTGGAGCCTCACATCACACACTGGCAGATGCAGGTCTTTGCTGCTGCAGATAGAGCTGTGCCTCTGAAAGTGAGCACACAGCCTGTGTGCAGGGCTTTTGCTGATGTCCAGGTCTCTGTGATTTGGAGAGCACCTTGGTTGTATGCTTCATATGTAGCAAATTTATCAAAATGCTGTCGTGTAATTCTGGCTACGATTTGAATAAATACTATGAGTAACTTCTTTTTCCCTTTTCAGCTTCACTCTCTTCTCTTGTGGGTGTCCACCCAAGACTAAAAAGTGTAGTGGGGACACTGTGCTAGCAGATTGGGGCAAACACTTCTGGTGCTTATCTGGACCTGCCTAACAGGTTAATTATAAAACTGTCTGCCTTTGTTTGGAGCTTGTCTTCACTTGAAAAAGATTTTCAAGTATCATTGTACTGATACAATTTTTAGCTACAATTACAAGCTGACTGTCCTCAGCGGAGATACAATTTATGACAGGTTAGTTTCCATTAGTTCTCCAGAGCCAATAACTCTTCATGCATGGGGTTTTGAGTCTTCAGTATAAATGTTTGTGCTACACTTAAGCTTTTGCTAGCAGTGTGATTTCACTGAGCAGGGCATTATGCTTTTCCATGCTGCAAGCTATTTTCACTCTGCCAGTAAAACTTTGGAAGTAAAGACCTTGTCTATCTGCACTTGTGTTCTGGTAAATGCAAGTCCATGTGGAATGGATGGTTGTACCCCATCTTAGTCCAAATTAAACACAGAGGTTTCAGGTAAGGTGTTATGCAAAGCAAGAACATACCTAGTTTCTTACAGGATCTTTTGTCTTCACTCTTCTGAGTGTTGGGAGAAAATGCTGTAGGGAAGTCAGGTCTGGTGGCTTAAGGCTTCCTAAAGTTGTCTGTCCTCATCGCCTTTTGGCTGAGGTTGCTGTTGATTGCAAGTGCACATTAGGATGTGCCTCTGTCATATCCTGCCCTTTTACTTCCCTCATTCCTAAGGCATCACATGTTGCAGTGGTCCAGCTTGGGCACGTGCTTCTCACTGTCCCTTTGCTGAGAGGTAACATGCCCTCAAATACAGTGTGAGGATCTGTGACAGTCTCCCCTGTGTGGCTTGGTAACTAAGTTTGGAAATCTGCTGTGTTTCAGTAACTACTTCGCTGTTTGCTTTTGCAGGGGAGCGACCCTATCAGTGTGCGATGTGTCCTTATTCCAGCTCTCAGAAGACCCATTTAACCAGGCACATGCGCACCCACTCAGGTTGGTATGGAGCGGCAGCAGTGTGACTGAGGGAAAGGGGGTGGGTCATGGTATCACAGCGTGGTTGCAGTTGGAAGGGACCTCTGGGGGTCATCTGGGCCAGACCCTGGCTCCAGAAGGGCCACCTAAAGCAGTCTGCCCAGTTCTGTGTGAGATGCCATCTTAGCCAGTATGGCTGAGCTTTAGCTCCTTTTATAACGGGGAAGGTTGTGTTGCTAAGGAATGCTAAGTGTCGTGAATAAAACTGATAATGGGAATATATCTTTTTACTTTTCAAGATCTATTCTGATATTCATAGGGCTATTCTAGTAGTCCTAGTAATCTAGTAATAAATACAGCATTGTGATGATAGAGGAACAGATCCTTGTACTCTGTCTGCTGTCATTGGTGAGTTCAAATCAGTGAAGCTGGGAAAATTTTGAGTAGCTCAGAGTCTCCTTTGTGATACCTGGGATTGAACCTCCTCCAGGGGTTCTGAGGGAACCCCTAGCTTTTGTTTAGTATGACACAGTGATGTAAATCAGTGTCTGCTTATGGCAAGGAGACATAGGAGAAAAAGCAAACTCAGAGGATGTTCACAAGTGACTCAGTCTTGTGGCACTAAAAGCCAAATTAACAATTTTCACTAGGCTTTATTTCCAATTACTGGTCATGAGCTGTGGTGTTACAAACATCTGCTCTTGCGCTCTTGTGAATCTCTTTTTGAATGAATTAACAACATTTTTGGGAGCTGTAACACCACAGACACAAGCTTAGTTGTCCTTTATGACTCTTGTAGGGAAGTTCAGGTAGACCTGAGCCTGTGCTTTTGATTGGTTTTTGTAAAATCTGAATTGACCAGCCCTAGGTGAATTCCTAATGCTGGCAAACAGGAGTTGAAGTCCCCTGAACAGTAATTGTCTCAATTTCAATTGATGAGGCTTTTAATTGAAACCAGGAGGTAGTAAATTTTGACTGTAGTGGAGGGGGGCTTGGGCCCATTAAAAATAGCCAGCTTTAAAATGACATGTCAGTATTTTGGTTTGAGAATTTTGTGAATGTAGTATTCTGCTTTCAGAAACAAAAATAGTATTTGGTTGAACCTCTGGTTTGCAAATGAACCACCAAATTTGCAAATGGTTTGGTCAATACCGAACCTGGAAACCATGTCACGAACGTATTACTCTGCCCTTGTTCTGTGCAAGGAAGTCTCAAATCTGAAGGAGGTAAGGAGTGTGATCTGCCTGGGGCCCTTGCCTCAAAGGTCTCTGAGGGAAGGCATGACTTTTGCTATCAGGGGTGTTGTATTAATTCTCCTAAATTAATAGTTGTTGTTGAATTCTCCTAAATTCTTTTGTATGTTTTGTTGCATTGCCCAGGCAGCTGCACCTTTTCTATGGCAATTTCTGGAGTCCTGCAGTTCACAGGCTGGCCGTTTAAGGCCCAGGGGTGCTGTAGCTTTCTTCCCATGTCAGACAGCAAATGACAGTGGTTTAGAGCTTAATGCACAGCTGTGTTTTTAGCCATATTGGCACATATTCTCTTCACTTGCACAATAAAACCCATGGATTTAGTAGAGGCGATGGACACAAACTCTTCACATGCTGTCTTTGAGTCACCCTGTTGCAGCTGCCTCTGAGCACTCTGTGCACTTAGAACAGCTTGTTCATGTGTATGTAAGAGAGGCTGTTCTTGTCCTCCTTCAGTGTAATACAGAACTATTATTTGAAGTATATGTGATTAAGGCTCTATACTTGGAGGAAGGATGAGCAATAAGCACATCAAGCTTAAACTTGCAGAAAATGTCACCATGAAGTGGGAGGAAAAAAGAAGGAAGTAAAGTGGAGAGGGAGGGAATCAAAGTAGCTCTTCTTTAAATAATAAATAGATGCTGCAGACAGACATGAGATGATCTGGACTCTTAAACAAGTGTACCCCTCCTTCCTGCCAGGGAGGCAGCACAGCCTTTTCTAGAGTTTGTGAGGGTGTTGCAGATATGTGATTAACACACACACAGGCACCACATCTTCACTGCAGGCTGGCTCGTCTCCTGAGTCATGCTACAGAGCATGCTTTAGTATGGGCAGTGGGTTGCAGGAGTGGGAGAAGCACTATTGTATTCGAGCAGAAGAGACTGGAGTGGATTTTCAACATACTGAAGAAGTAGCATGCATTAGTTCTGCAGATCAGTTTTGAGATGCTGGTTCAGAGCTCAGGAGCATCCCAAATTCCTCAGCTAAATTGGCACATGCACAGATGCTCCCGAAGTATTTCTGGACTTGAATTGTTGCACTAGAAGTGTTTTTCCTATTTGCTTTGATGTGTAAGGGGAAAGCTACTTCTGCTGCAGTCGCATGCGCTAAGCAGAACATTTCAGGAACTCTTCTACAGGAGTCATTGCATTAATGTAAATGCAGATTTTAATAGTAACATGATGGCTTTGGAGTGCATTTATTTAACTTGCCAGGAGTAGCCTGCAAGCAGTGCACCACGTGTTGGAGGCGCCAAAACAGTGAACTGAATTTTTTCAGAGGTAAAGATCATCTGGGCATCATGTTCTTAGGTTTTTTGCTAGCTTCTTTTCCCTCATTTCCTTTTCAATGCAAACATGAAGTATGCTAAATCTGTGTAAAGTTGGACTTTTTTTGAAACGTTTGTGTGAAACTGCTATTCATCAAATGTTACATTTCCATTTTTCTACAATGCATTCAATGGACCAGTTGGGTATGGATTCCATTTGCTAATATTACTGTAGAGAGATCTCTGCCGGTATGTATGCCTAGCCAGAACCTGTGACGTTGTTACTGCTTGTTTGGTTTTGGATCCCCTTCCTCCCAACCCTCACCCCTTCTCTCTTTTTTTTTGTATTTTGTTCTTAGTGTCTTGTGAATGTGTTTGTGACTTGTGGATTTCTTATGTTGACTTTGCTTAATTTTAAAGGCGCATGGACAATTTTTTTTTTATCCTTTTCAAGTTTCATATTTCTGTATCTGTATTAGTGGGAAGCGATTGCTCCGCAACCACCATGCTTAATAATCACCATCATTCCCTTCCATCCTTCCTTGCTTAGGTGAGAAGCCATTCAAATGTGACCAGTGCAGCTACGTGGCCTCAAACCAGCACGAAGTGACTCGTCATGCGAGGCAAGTGCACAATGGGCCGAAGCCTCTGATCTGCCCGCACTGTAACTACAAAACCGCTGACCGCAGCAATTTCAAAAAGCACGTTGAGCTCCACGTCAATCCGCGCCAGTTTCTCTGCCCAGTTTGTGATTATGCAGCGTCTAAAAAGTGTAACCTGCAGTATCACATCAAGTCCAGGCATCCCGATTGTTCTGACATCACCATGGATGTCTCAAAGGTGAAGCTACGGACTAAAAAGAGCGAAGCTGACTTTTCTGAGAGCAGTAATGACAAAGTGGAGAAGGAACCAACAAAAGGGGATTCAGCTGCAAAGAAAACGGAGAAAATTGTGAAGGTGGAGAAAAAAGATAATTTGGCAAAGGAAAAGAAGTCAACAAACAATGTTTCTGCAGGCCAGGTGACAACCAGAAGTCGGAAATCGGCTTCAGAAAATAAGGAGGTGGATATTAAAACTGAGAAAAGTACTGAGAAAACATGTAAAACAAAGAAGGTCAAAAGAAAGGCAGAGACTGAGGCAACTTCCTCAAAGCAAGAGCCTGCAAATGATACCTCAGTAGTAACAAAAAAGAAAAAGAAGGTGGAAGCTAAACCCAGAGACTGCCAGGAAGCTCAAAAAAGTGATGTTGCACCAGAGGAAGAGCCTAAAAAGCAAAATTATTGCCTCAAGAAAAACAGAAAAAAGAAAGCTCTGAAAATTAAGCACAGTAAAAAGAGCAGTAAGCTCAATCAGGAGAAGATCGAGGAAGAGGAGATGCCAGATGAGTATCCTATCACAGAAGAAGATGGATGTGTGAAGCTGGCCACTGAGGGCAGTGACCAGAAGGAGCAAGATCCCACTGACACAGTGGCATTCAACAACAATGGTGGTCATGCTCTCAGCGGGGAGAGCTCTGATCCCAAAGGAAACTGCATCCAAGGTCCAAGGCAGCTTTGTCTGCCAGCTCAGGATGCAAACACAGAAGCTGAGGTAAAGGACCAAGAAATGCCTGCGGCAGCGGGAGAGAGTGATGACACTGGTGGTGCAAAGGAGGAGGAGAAACAGGTGGACAGAGGGGAAGACACTTGCTCTGAGGAACCTTCCCATGCAGTGTCTTCTGAAAAAAGCTTGGATGTGCTGATGGATGTGGTACCAGATCTGGCACCTGAGAAGGAGCCAGAGGAAACTGTGGCAGAAACTGAGAGTAACTCAGACCCAATGGACCTGAGCAAGACATGCCTGCCAGCGACAGAGCCAACAGGAGATGCTGTGCCAGCACCTGTGCCTGGAGAAGGGTGTACACAAAGCCCTAAAGTGGCTCTGTCCTTATCTCGGGATAACACAGCAGTGAATGAATCTCAGGAAATGGATGAGGATGAGGGCATCCACAGCCATGAAGGCAGCGACATCAGTGACAACATATCAGAAGGAAGCGATGACTCGGGGTTAAATGGTGCTCGCTCTGTACAAGAGGAAACAAGTCCAAAGGTGTCACAAGGAGCTCCAGACGCCACGGTGGCCAGGGAGAACTATGTGTGCATTTTTTGTGACCGCTCATTTAAAAAGGAAGGTGAATACAGCAAGCACCTCAACAGGCACTTAGTTAATGTGTATTATCTTGAGAAGGCAGCAAAAGGGCAGGAGTAGAAATAGCTGTGGTTTGGGGAATCTTCTTTTGTAAGATCTTACACAGCTTATGTAAAAATACTGTAGATTTTTTTTTAAGCGTGGTTTGCTTTAGTGTCTGCATTGGTTTCTTTTTTGGTTTAGTTTTTTTTTTAAAGTTGAAAATATTTTTGACAACTTTATGTGTCATGGTGAACTCATTAACTATTGGATCTCTTAATTAGAGAAAGCAGGTAGGGTGTATGAGGTTGTGTCCTATAAAGTCACTGTAAGCTTCTAGTCTGTTAGCTTATGCAGCTCTTTTATAAACTGAGTTTTAGGAACAAGACTGGAGCTAACAATATACAAGTTGGATGTTTATAGAGCCACTGGCATAAGTTGCTTTTTGTTCTAGCAGCCAACTCTTCCTCTCCCTTTTTCCCTTTCCTTTTTTTTTTTTTTTTTTTTTAGTTCTTTTCAATGTATCTTGATGTTCAAAGTGTTAAACTACTTGATGGTTTTTCTACCAGGAAGATAGCTTCTATTACCTAAAGAGCACTTTGTAAAAGAAATCAAAGTTGGCTAGTGATGAACGTAACTGTTAAAGCTAATTACAGTTATGAACATACATTTCAGATCCCCTAAGCATGAATGATGAGCCAAAATTTGAGAGTAGTCCTTCTGATGCCTGGGGTGGCCACCTAAAAACAGAGGCTAGACAAGAATAAGGGAATAAAGGTAGGTATTTATTTGAAGGGCCTTCAAGGTACACCTTGGGCAGTCAAAAGGCTACACCCAAGATGGACCCTGGGTCATGAGTTCTTCACACTTTTATAAGTTTGGTTTATTTGCATGTCAGGGTTAATTCTCCAGTTAAAACTTCAGTTAATGATGTAATTTCCTCAAGTTTACCCCCCTTCTTAAGATGTTAGTTTACACATTTTTGGCCTGGGACAATCTGGGTGTCCTTGGAGAGCAAGCTTGGAGAGGCTTGTTATGTCTAGCTAGCGTGAGAGAACAGAAATTAACAGGCTACAAGAAACTACAGTTATACACCAGGCAGTACAGTATTTGAAAAATGTAGAAGTTAGAACCTAAGGCATCGCTTCCAACTTTTGATTGGAGAGCCTCTGTCTTGATTAATATCTTAATCACTGATAATGTAATTGGCTTTGTTGTGGGGGAGCAAGTTTGTTATTTTTAATTTCTGCTTATTGTTTTCTGATTGTGCTTTAAGGGCTTAAAATGTTGCACTTGTTTTTTACCTATGCAGTTTAATCTTCTAGGAATAGCGCTTGTGCAGTATATGTACACTTTATATATGCATGTTTGGTTTTGTATGTGTAAGTTTTTTATTTGGAAATGTTCAGACTTGTTGCTTACCATGGGGCAGTTTTTTGTGGCAGTTTTCTGTGATGCTCCTTACTGCAGATTTTTCTTGTTTTCCTGGGCTGTGATTAGCTGTGCATGTAGTTGCGGAAATTATGAACTGCTTGGCTATGCATTTTTAACTGGCTTTAGAATTGTACAGTCCTTGAGCAAAAGGATACCAATGCAGTTCCAAAATGCTCTTTTACAAGATTTATTCTGTCACGGAAATGCCACTTCTGATACTTTGAATACATATGCAGAGTTATAAATTCTGATTTATAATTTGGGATCACCAGGCAGGAAAATAATCACTCTCAGTGGAAACAGTCTGCAGATTCTACGAGTCTGGATGATTATTTTTTTTCCCCTTCTGTTTTCATTTTTGTGGTGGACAGCAGTTAAACTTCATGAGCTTTAAAAAATAAAATAGTAGCAGTGATATAATCTAACATCTCATGCACAAAAAACCCCAACAAACAAATAAAGATAAATCAACTGGTAAGCAAAAAACCTGGCATTAAAAATCTGTAGAAATTTCTGCTTCTTATTAATTCAAGTTGCATTTAATAAAACCATCTAGCTTCCATGCAGAGAGAAACATATAGGTGATCAGATTGTCACCTCAGGTCCACAGGTCATACCAGGAATTTTAAATTCTAAACAGATTTAATTGCTAGCACACACAAATGCAAGAGAGATGGCATACCTAAATCCTTGTAGCCAACCAGTGGCAAAATGTAAACAAAATCCAAACCAGCAGGGAAGAAGCAAAACCCTCCAGGTCCCATCTGTGCACTCTTCCGACTGTCATTAGCTGCCTTTCTGGTGGGAGCAGTTGGGGACAGCTCCAAAGAAGCAAATTTGGAGGCAGGTGTTATTTGGAGAGTGGAGTTGAAGAGCTCAGACAGCATTTGTCAGAGCACTTTATTGCAAGTAACTCTCTGTGTAAGCTCTGGAATAAACCCATTCTTCACTGTGTGTCTCCACAGCATCTTCCCCTCCAAACAAACCCGCTGCTGTGATTGAATAAAGAGCAACAATGCTACATTGCTTCTGCTTTTGGGAGAGATTAGTAATAGGAGGCCAAAGATTTGAGAGGGAAGGCATCCCTCATGGCAGAAATAAGTTGTATAATGTATAGTGAGTTTTTGATTGCATAGATAGTGTTCAATCCTTACCTTGGCTGCGACAATCATTGTCAACTCAAGATCAAGTTGCAACTATATTTATGTTAAACATTAAGGAAACAAACCTAGTTGAATTGTTTTCCTAAAGTACCAGTTGTAATAGTTTTAGATGTATTTTTTTTTTCTTCATAATAGTGTTTTTCTATATATAAATGTTGCCACCATTTGTGAGTGATGTGAGCAGATGCTGGGAATTCCAGTACTGTGTAGAGGTTTAAAACTCCCTTCCTGTCCTTGTGAAGAGCCTTTGACATTTTGTGAGAGACTTCAAGGACTTTAGCTATGTTCAAGTGAACTCATGGACTGGCCTGATAATTTTTTCCAGTTTGTTTTTAAATGAAAATGATGCTGTTGACTGACTTTAAAGTTCTCTCTGTGAGATAAAAGCAAAGGTGGTTCTCTGAAATACTGTACTGCACATTTCTGTGAAGTGGTCAAGGTTTCAGTGCTTGATCTGACAAGAACTCTTCGAAGACAACAGTCAGCTCCTCTTTGGCGGAGTTTTCTAC
The DNA here is from genome assembly GCA_013398115.1 of Falcunculus frontatus. Classification (NCBI taxonomy): domain Eukaryota; kingdom Metazoa; phylum Chordata; class Aves; order Passeriformes; genus Falcunculus; species Falcunculus frontatus. Next base: position 597,850 of record VZRV01001115.1, on the reverse strand, counting down.
CACAAGATGAGAAACTGAAAATAAATTATTAACATATTAAGAAGAAGAAAAGTTGATTTTTTCTATCTGAGACCCACCGACAATGTCCTGAAATAGCTAATCTTGGTGCAGAACTGTGTCGAAATTCTCTGCAAGGTTTGGGATTATGTTACAGTAAAAAGGCAAGGACGTAATGCGTTATGTTTATCTCAAATGTTAGGCACTGCTAATATGAGTATTTGAGGGGGAGTGCGGGTCACGTAGCCCACCATATATGGTGGTCTTACATTGCTGTATCTCCCTTTAAACAATGCCTTTTTTTTTTTTTTTGGGTCTTTTTCAATATTGTTAAATTATTTTGTGTTGGTTTTGCCAATGCTAGCATGTTTGTGTTTTTTGGCAATAATACCTGTATTTGTGTTCAACCTCCAATACGTGGTTGGAAGGATTAGCACGCTGATATACCCCTACACTGCCAGCCCTCAGTTGAATCATGTGTTTCGGGCTTTTTCTGTATGAATCTATACACTCAAACTAACTGCCTGGAGAAATGGTCAAGAATTGGGTAGCTAGGCACTTAAAATCCATGGTATTGCAATTGTTGTTTCTGGATTTTGATGATCTAGGCTGGAACTTTAGTCATTTAAAGAAGAATGTTTAACAGCTGACAGGCCAGTTAAGATACAGTAATGTCATTGATTTCAACAAATTTAATGTAGCTGAAAGGTATTAAATTCAAGAGTTTTCTTGAATGTCAGTTGTGTAGATATGTGGCGTGCATATGATATTAACAGAATCCAAATAGCTAATTAAATTGTTTTATGTGTACATATATTTTTTCCCCCTCTAAAATTACACTAGCTAACAAAACTTTTGTAAGCTGGCATGGAAACATGTTTATGATGTTTAGTTGCACCATGTTTGATGCTTTTACAGTGCAATACTTGTATTCTCTGAATTAAACCAAAGGTAATTTTTTTTTCATGCTCTCTACTGTAGTGCATGACAGTCTTTTCTACGTTTGTAATAGATGTAAAACGAGCCAGATCATACTTCCTGTTTTTACCTAAATCATGTATAAGAAGTCTTTTGTTCAAAATGTAGTATAAAGTTAAACTAAATTGCATTATATTAACCTTTACAAGTGTATTTTCCTAAGCATAGTTATGATTAAATAAACTTTATTAAGGAACCTGCAGCTTCTATCTTCCACTTATTAATGGCTGTGGAAGCCATTTGTAATTAGAGGCAGGAACAGTGCCAGTGTCATTGACAGAGCTCCTGAAGACCTCAAGCCAGGCAGGTGGGCCTGAGGGAGCCAGTACAGAGGTGTCAGACTTGACTGCAGACAGGGACAGTGGCTCCAGAAATATGTTTTTTCTTTTTAACGTGTTGTTTTCATTTCCCTGCCCCTTTCAGTAAGGCCAGGGTGCAAGGTGGGGGCTGCATGCACACGGATGAGGTTCAAACACAATGCTGAACCTGTTAGTGAATTGGAAGGGTGGGCCCAATGGGCATGAAGGGCAATATTCCCTGCCACGGGAGAAGAAATGCAGCTTGATGGAAGCTGTGGAATTTAAATTTGAGTTTCAGAGGTAATGCAGGTGACAATTCATTCTGCATTCCAGAAGGGTCTCTGGTGCAGTCTCACTCAGGGAATTAGCAATAGATTTATAAAAATTTATGTCATCCATCATCCCTATGGCTATAGTACTGTCTATAGAGCAATTGAAAATGTCTTGAGAGCTGTGGAGCCCGGGATAGCCTGTAAAGGTGACATTTCACCTCTGCCAGCCTGGCCTATTTAGAAAACCTGAGCTGATTAGCCCATGATGCTGACCTATCTTCTGGGGCTTGGTCATTCTTACCTCCTCCTAGCACGGAACAACTCTTACTTGCCGAGGGATAAAGGCAAACAACGTTTGATAAGGGGATAGTTGTATATGCAGCTTTGAACAGTGCTAGAGCTTTTGTCATCCCTGATTAAATGTTTTCTAATAAGCAGTGCCCCTCTGTCATCTTAGTCTGTCAATGGAAATGTGGGTTTCTGAGCCATGCAGTTGTTACTCAAGCAGCAAAGAGCAGAGTGCAGTGCTACCACAGGACATAGCCTGGGGGCTGCAGCGTGGCAGGGGCTGCCAGTGCCAAGGGGCAGCCTTGGGTTGCTGCTCCTGAAGTTTTGTAGGCAGCGTGTGAGCAGTTTATGGTAGGGACAGAACAGGGAACAGGAGTGGTGCCTGAACCTACCCACAGACTGCAAGGGAGATGCAAGAGTGTGGCACGGAGATGGCAGGGGCTTGGTACCTGAGTGCCTCTGCCTGTGATGTGTGAGTTAATGATTTCAAGCTGGATCAATACAGGAGGCCCTGCCCTTTGTACCACCAGCTAGTGCTGCCCCCAGGAAGGTATTTTTGGGGCAAGGTGGTTGATCTAGAGAACCCAGGTGGGTCAGCAACCTGAGAAATCGTTTTCCCTTAAACCTGCAGTCAGGTCATCCTTATCTTTGACTAGTTCCTTGCACCCTGGCAGAAAACCTGCTGTTTTTTTCTTGGTAGAAAACCAGGATAAAACCTGCTCGGCTGAAAACATGCTAAGAATCTGCTTTGTGCCAAGTTGTTTTTTAACAGAACCAGGTAGCCAAGCACAAGTGCATGGTTCTGCAGTACCTTGCAGGCCAGCAGGAGATCCTGGTTCTATGGTGTAATGGTCAGCACTCTGTCCATCAAATCAGGTTCAACCCACGACATTGTGGGGTGTTTTTTTACACAAATCTGCTTTCTCTTGCTCTGTTTTAATTCTAGTCTCCTGAATTCTGTGTCACAGAATTTTCATTCAAAGGTTTCTATGCCTTTTTTCAAACATTAGCCAGCAAACCCTGGAAATGCTCTGACAATTCAGGCAAGAACTGCCCCTACTTTTACACAACAGTCTATGGAGACAGGCAATGTCATTGAAGTTAAGCTAAGAGCTTAGTAACTTACAGCACAGATCCTGAGATTTGTGACTCCTGTTTCCCACTTCTAATTAAAAAAACAACCACCAAAACCTGTCTTTTCTAAATAGTGTTGGTCCCTACAAAGTGCATGAATTCCTGGGCCAGTCCTCCACACACCACTCCAGGGGCTGGGGGTCTCCTGTTGGTCCCCTGACATAACCCTCAGCCCCCGGCAAGGTCTCTTGCCTCAGCATGAACTTGCAGGGTATGTTTCCTTCCCTGGAAAGAGCTGAAATCCAGTGAAATGCTCCTGGGCCAGCTGGAGCTAAGCAAACCTCTTTCTAGGGGTCAGTCACCTTGCTCTGCACTTCATGGGTGTGACTCAAGTCCTGCCTGGGAGCTGACGGCATGAGCTAACATCATTAGGAAATGGACACCTCTCTCTCCAGCCTTTCTTTTCAGGCAAAGTCCCCTGCTTTGTCTTTGGATCTCTCCAACCTGATGATTTTGCTGTGATCTTCTGCCTTTTCTACAGTCTTTGGTGTGTCTCTCACTGCTATTATTGCAGCAATGTGGCACTAAAGATATCACCAAAACTCAGATCACTGGTTAAGAAGGAGGACAGAGGAAAGGAAACGTTTTCCTTTCAAAGTAACCTGGTTTTGAGTTCCTATATCTGCCAGTGGATGGAAACAATGGGGAAAAATTTCTGGTCAGCCTCAATACTTGGTTTCGACTCTGAGCCTGTTATACAGTGGCAATTCTGGAATGTCTTACAAAGAAAGATTTTTAAACTAAAACTGGCTTCCAACTCCCCTATAAATTTTTTTGGCCTAATTTTGATACTATTGAGCCTAAAATGGCCTTGGATACCTTGATTAATTTTCCTCTAAAGGAAAAAAAATACAACAACAGACCAAAAAAAAAGGGACAAAGTCACAAAAGCCTTTGGTTGACCAAAACTATCTCCTCCAGAAGATGGGCAGCAAGAAAGAAAAGATGTGTCTATCTTTACAGGTGATGTCAGTCCTCGGAGAGCTGAGCACTGCACTGTTTCCCTTCTGGTTTGTGCCAGAATGGAAGCAGAAGAGCAGGCAGGAAAGGCAAGGGACCACTAAGGGACCTGACTGGGATGAGAGGAGGCACCTGCAGTCAAATTCACAATGGAGCATGGACTTGTTGTTACTAAGGGGGGAAATTAACACAGGCCTCCTCCGCTGCAGCCCACCTTCATGGTAGGTGACAGGTGGCAGCACCTTCCACCTTGGTTTCTGCAACGGGAACCAAAGCCCAGTCTCACAGCTGATGAGGAGACTGAGAGAAAGGCCAGTGTCCCCAGTTCCTTGAGCTGAAGGCCTTCCAAAAGGTTCCAAAAGAGGACCAGTGGAAATTCTCCTTGTTGCCATACGAGCAGAGGCTGAGAGAGCTGTCAGCTTCAGCAGGGAGGACAGAAAACCTGGGGGTTTGTCTAGATTTATTTTTGACTGAAAACTTTGGATTTACAGAAAAATGTGTGTGGAAATGTGGTTGATCCTTCCCACTGCATCTTGCTTTCTTCAGTAAGTACCACTCTCTTGTGCCCTGTAAACCCTCTGCAGTTCATTTGATACCCATACAAATGTGAGGCAATGTACTTAGTGTTACATGGTGGGTCAGAGGAAAAGCCAGTTAAAAACGGTGATGCCAAGCATGGAACTCTAGTCCTTGTAACAGTGTGTTTTAAGAGTTGTTTTTCCTTCCAGAGATCTCTGGCATCCTGAGCCAGCATTCCCTCGTGCTTCAGGCAGGAGGGAGCTGCGCAAGCCCGCAGGCATCACTAGATGGTGCCAGCAGCCCGCCAGCCCCAGCACTGCTCTTCCAGCCTGAAGGGATACCAGCTTTGAGCTTGTACGTCCCGGCTGTGCGCTGGACACCGCGGCTGAGGACGACAAGCCCGGTTTATTTTCCAGAACCTGAAAACATGAATCAACTGCATTTTTTCTCAACGTTCCAAGTTAGAGAATCGCTTCTAGGCAAAAATAGTGCCAGAAACATGAGCACGTTTTCAAGCAGCAGTAGAATTTTACACATGAAGAAAAAGAGCAGTTCTTAGGAAAGGAGTAGTTGCAGCAGAACAGGTATATCACAGGTTTATGTGATACTGAACCGATACTAACCTTCTCGGTTATCCCACTGTGAGAAGTCAGAACATGGTGCAGAACACTGATGGTGTTGGTTTCTGTGTGTCCCCAGATACTCTGAAAAGGAAATGCATCTGGAACCAGAAACAAACACTTTCTATGAATAGCATTCTTCCAAGAACACCCAGGAAAACAGAGGCTGTCAAAGCTGTGAGCCAAATGACAACTCAAGTGGGTTCTGAACCATTGGGTTTGCTTCCACCTGATGAGAATTTGTTTGTCAGAAGAAAAACTTACTCAGGAAGATCAAAGTGAATAAGCAAGGCCGGAGAATTTTTTTTTTCCCTCCTAAGGAATATTTCAACCTTTGAGCATTTGTCTATGACCTGAAGTAGGATTCGAAAATGTTGAAAACTGTTGAAATAACTTCATTGCAATTTCTCCCACTGTGCAGTTGAAATAATTACTGCAAAAAATGCAATTTGCATTTTTGTTGAAGTTGTTTTCCATTAGGGAACCCTCTGATGGATAATTTCCAGCTGGTTCTGCAGGTTAGATTTGCATGCCCGGCTTTCTTTCATCTCTTGCCTTCTGGTCTTTGTTCTCTTCCTTGTGCCTAGTCATTAATGGGTTATAATGCTGCAGATCGTGAGCTTGCATTTGCATTGTAGTTTTTATAGCCTTCAAAACCGCAATGTTTATTATTCTGTGTTTATTTCAGAAAGTGAATAGATAAAAGCCTTGGTCAATAAGTAATTTCTTTACTCCATTATGTACTTATCTCCACATTTGTAACAGTAAGACAAAGGAAGAAGTTTTCTAGGAGTCTATTGGGGCTGGCCAAATGTTTTCACTGGAACACTTTCACACACAATGTTGTTCAGTTATTCTAAAACCCTCACAACTTTAGCAGGAACAGAATTGGGATTTTTAGTGGAAATCCAGCAATAATTTTTCATATTTTAAATGATCATTCAGTTGAGCATTTTTAGAAAAAAAAATGAGTAAAAGAGTGTTAACCATTATTTTACAGATTAGTTGACTTCATCTGCTTTTGCTTACCAGCTGTCCTCAAAACCGATGAGCATATAAATGTCTTCACCACGTTTTTAACTAAGTGCAGTTCAAAGTGAGAAAGAGAGGCAAACAGTGACCATGTTGAGGATTCTGGGATAGCTCACTGAGCCAACCAGACCCCAAATTTTAAAGGTCATCAAGTACCTATATTACATGAACACTTTAACCATCTGAATTATGTGACTTGATGCAGATTAAACTTCATCAGAATTTCCCCTTAGTAGAGGATTTGCCAATAGCAATAATTCCAACAGGAATTTCAACTGTATTTGTCCTACTTACCCATAGTGGAAATAAGCGAGTGAAGGAAGACAAGGAGAAAGACAGAAGAAGCTCTAGAAATGCTGCACAAATTCCAGACTTTCTCTGTATGGGTTAATTTCCCACACTTTGGAATGGGAGGACACTGCTTTGGTCAGTTTAGTTTAGGTATCTTATGTTAGAGATATGTTTCTGGAAGATTGGGCTAAAGGTCACTGAAAAGCAATTTCTGAACAGCTGCTGGATAAAAAAAAGAAAGGAAGACAGGCCTTCCACGAACAGGATGCCCCTGTCACCCTGGATAAAATCTTATTTACATGCAAATGTGCCAGGTGTGGCAACGTCAGTGCCTTGACAAGTACGAACTATGTTCTGTTCACAAGAACTTTCTCAGGGCACAGAGCAAAATACCCCACCTCAAAGGTAAAGCTGGAGAGGGGCTGGATGTTCCAATTAGCAGCTGTACATGAGAAACAAAGCATTTTGGATTCCCATGCCCATACTATTTTCCTCTTGAGATGGGAAAGTACTCTTCTGAGAGTAAAAATGGAGGTGAAGTACCTGAGAAATCATTTCTGGGTCAGAAAGAGGATATGGTGCTGACACTCATTTTACCCTAAGGAACAAAGCAAAGAGTGGCAATTTATTTCAAATCTCAGCCCTTTAGAATGCAGACAGAAACTGCTCACATATAAAAACCTGCTCCTTGATTGAGATGTTTCATTAACTGTATGAAATGGGACAAGGGAGGAACACTTGGGAAACCAGTGAATTCAAAGAGATTATTTGAAGGTTATGTGGTAAAATGCTTAGTTTCTTCAACTAATTAGGGCTGCTGGGGAATGTGCAGTTTCTAGGTCATATTAACTTTAAGAAGCTTCTTCTTTAGCCAATTGAAAAATAAAGCTTGGCTGAGATGTGTTTGCAATGTAGTTTTTTTCCCCCCCTTGGTTATCTCTCTTCATTTATTCATGCCATATACTCAGCAACCAAATAAGGTAGAGGTGGCAACCAAAACCACACCAGTTTATAGAAATCTACAGTTCAGATTTGTGTCCCATCTTGAGGATCCCCCAAGTAATTATGAAGTGTAAAACTTCATGTATGGTGCTTAAAATGTTCTTCACCTGATGATGGTGGTGGTTGTTGCTGTATTTCCCAGGCTCTGACAACATGAGCACAAAGTGCAGATGGCCCAATCCAGGGCTCTGCTCATCTTGAGAAGCTGATTGTCTTGGTACAGGATGTTACTTTTTTTTTCTAAATGGAAAGTTTTTGTTTATGTTTTATTTCTTCTGCTGCAATCATACAGCTGATTGTTCCAGTCTCAGGAGAGACTCGAATCACAGCTGATCTTGCCATACCCATCTTACACAATCCTCTGGTGTCCCTCTGAGCAACAAATAATCTTCTTTTGAGCTCCGGTCAAGGCTGGCTCAACCATTCACACCTCTCTGCTCCAGTGAGTTTCTCTTTACTTATGTATCAGCATCATTATCTGGTTTTTGCAGGCATGGGGAATAGCCTGCAGACAGAGAAAAGTCTGAGATGAAAACAGAGAGAAAATCCATTCCATTGTATAAAATGCAGTGAGGAAGCAGTATTTCAGTTGGTTTAAGTTTTTTTTAAGTCTACGGAAAATATCACTGTTTGTTCCTTAATCAGAAAATGAGCAGGGTTTTTTTTCCTGACAGTGGAGTCTTTATCATCAGCTGCTTCTGCAGTTTGACTATTAATTTCTTTTTCTTGAGGAAATCCAAAGTAAAGCTGGCATTTTCACCTTCTGTGTTTCATGCTGGATTTTAATAAGCAAATGAAAAGAAATTGCTATTTCATAATGAAATAGAAATGTAAATTCAACTTGTAAGCAGGCTTTTTTGCTCTACCTGAAAACTTTACCAAAGATTGTCAAAAATGTTGCTTTATATTATGTAAAACAAAAGTCTTTGGGTTTTCAACCATGTTCCAGACTACTTAAGTGGAATCATAACTCTCTGAGCCACTGATTTCAGTCTCATTCATGAAATTATTGACACCATTTTTAATTCCAAGCCTTTTATTTAAAATTGAGGCTTTCTACTTCTTTGAAGTACACAATGCCCATTTTTCATGACATCTGATTTAGCAGGAGCAGTAGCCCTGCCTCAAATACGTCAGCAACGAAGGATCTATTTATTGGCTATTTCTATAATTTCTGCAGCACTGGCTCCTGTGGCCTGGTGGCAGGAGGGAAAGTCTCCTTAGGTACAGCCTGGAATATGATACACGTTTTCACACTGTCTCCACACACTCTCCCAGAACCCAATCCCTCTTTTCCTCTGAGCTGTTTCTTGTGTCATCAGTGCAAGACAAGGCTGGTGCTTACAAGGGCTGCCCACGTTCAGGACCCCTGAGAGCCAACTAACTGGTCAGTGCCACAGAGATCTGGCTAAGATTTAGCTCTAGTTTTCTCTCCAGGAAATAACTACACATTGGAAGAAAGGGACAGCCCCCACTATTCTCCAGCCTTTTTCTTATGTGCCACAAAGCATGAAAGACAGTTATTCCTTTCAGACCTTTTCCTTTTTCTAATAAAAAGCCTCATTTCCAAGAAGACTGGAGTGCAAATTACCTTCTCTATTCAATTACAAAATCTGATCACTGCCTTTTCTTTTTTCACCACTAATAAAAGCTATTGAAGTAAAGCACCCATCTCTCATTACGGAAAAACAGGCAGTAAGTCACCTTGAGATTAAAATATATACTGCTGCACACTTTTCTTGGGAATATGGAGCAGTAATTGCTTAAGACAATGACAACAGAGACTAGGGGGAACATTTTATTTTTGTGGAACCTTTCCAGGGACAATGGGGGAAATCCTCCACTGATTTAAATGAGCAAATTTCCACAAAGCTGCTACTCTGGCTGATGTAAATTATCATGTCTTCATTGAGGTCAATGGCCCAGCTCCTCCAGCTCTCATAATTTGGGATATTTCCCTAAATATAAACTATGATCCAGTCAGTTTAGAGGAGTATGACAAGGAAGGTGCATTAGATCAGTAACTGATGTTCCAGGCTGCCTGCTGGGATATGCCCTTAGGACAACACAGGAATTTGGCACAGCCTTTGCCACCCATGTAACAGGCTGCGAAATAGCCAAGCAAAGATGGGCCATGTCTTCAGTTTGTATTGCTGCCTGTCATGGCTGAAATGGCAAATATCAGCTAATTACACCTACATTTTCTGGAAAAAGAAATAGAGAGGGGCAGGGGGAGGAGTTTAAGGGCAGCAGGGACTTGAATTAACAAAGCTTTTCTAGTCTTTATGGTTTTGCTGCTGTTCCGTTTTGATCAAAGAATTGGTGAAGCAAAAGCCGGTCCCAGTGCCGTGCTACTAAAGTTTGAAGAAAACACCCTAAGACCTTGCCTCTAAGGGTACAAACTAGAGATTCATGATAATACAAAGCAGAAGCCAAGAATAGGTTAGGGGTAAAGTGTTACAATCAGATAATATCTGAAAACTCAATAGAGCATCCTTCAAAGGTCAGGTTGTCTTGTATTTTGAGTATCTATGGAAACACTTCAGGGGCAGGAAAGCTCAAAGTAAAGGTTGAATGTTTAACCCCTAGCTTTAAAATGTTCTATAGGCATCTTACAAAAGCAGACAGAAAATACACACTGGTACGTCTCATGTGATATATGAAGGGAATTTTTTGTTGGTTTTTGATGCATATTCACACTTTTTTTTGCAGGTGTCTTTCAATATGAGATATTGTTCTGTTTCAACAATGTGCAATCTTCATTGTATTTTTATGTGCAGAGAACTGTTAGCTTTCAGAGCTTACAGATCAGAAACGGGGGTGACTTGGATAATTCTAGCAGTGTTAGCATGGACAAACCTTTAAAAAGTTCAGCTTGAGGTCTGAGATCAGCCCTATAGATTCATATCCAGCCCTCAAACCTTACCATGCATTAACCTTGCCACGTAACGAATGCTACCAGTGTGCTAATGGTTTTACTTTTCTTTCTTCACAAGAAATTCAGGCTCCCCAGGGAAGAGTCACAGCACCAAGCCTGACAGAGTTCCAAAAGTGTTTGGACAGGGAGATGGTGTGACTCTCAGGGTTCCTGTGCAAGACCAGGAGTTAGACCTAATCAAACTTGTGGGTCCCTTGCAACTCAGCATATTCCAGGATTCTATGATTCATGACAAGCCTTCCATAGCAGACTTAAAAACTGAAGAGATCAAACATGAGATTTAAAGCAGCAATCCATGTTGAATTTCTGTGCAGAGACATATGTAGTCAGAGTGAAACCATAAAAATATTTATGAATATTTAGGCTTATATTTGTTTCCTTGGATTCTGGGGGCAGTGGTGGGACATGAAGAGACACAGAAGAGAATTTTTTTCCCATGATTGAGGAGGCAGCACTAAAAGAGATAATTCTGATAGGGACTCTCCCTCAGCTTCTTTTAATATCTGCCCAGCATGATCATAGAAACCAGTGTCCTGGTTCTGAATTCTGGCCTTGAACACTCCTAGAAGGACAAGATCCATTTGCAGGCCTTCATTTCTTATTTTTCTGGGTTTAGGCTTTTGTGTAGACTGAAAGGCAGCTTAGGCCAGTCTGAGCTGCCTCACAGTGCTCCCATGTTGTGGGGCCTAATTGTGAGAGGGCCAGCTTCTCACCAGCAAAGTCTTCTGAAAGTCACATTCACACTGCATTGCCATTAACCCTTAAAGCAGGATTGGTGATACCACCTGATCTGTCTTGTGTGTCCACCCTTTGGAAATAGCTGTCTGATAAAATGGGCCTTTTCTTTCGGGGTTTTTTATTGCCAGGATGAGTAATGACTAGCACAGGTAGAAACATTAATGCACGTTATCCTGACCCTATGAAGGGATCAGTTCCAAACTGAGGGTGTGGCCAAGGTCCTGCTGCTCTTGGGAGCAAAACCATCGACCTCTCCTTGCCCTTTGTCTTGCCCTTGTCCCAGTTCAGCTTTCCTTTTCAGGTGTGTGTTCCCAGCTCAGGCAAAAGAGGGCTGTTTTTGTTTAGTGTGCAAGGCAGAAATGCTTACAGTGAAAAATACTGGTTCTGGAGAAGAAAACATACACTCTCCTGTACATCTCCATTGCATTCTCAGCCTTGCAAAACTGTGAGTTGGAGTCAGTCGTGTTTGCAATGCATTTTCTCTTTTTTTTTTTTTCCAATAAAAGATTCTATTTTCTAATCTCTATCACAAAGCAGCTTATTTTGTACTTAAGCTATAATGGGTTAATTTGTTAATGAGTCTTTCTCTCTCCCTATATATATTGGTATATAGAGTGACATACCCCATTCTGCCTTCATTCTGACTGTGAAGGTGAAATTGAAGTAAGGGTAGTCTGCCTCTCTTTATCTTCTGCTGGAGAGTACATTCATTCCTAAACAAGCAAATGTGGTTGCTTAAAAGTGTATCTCGAGCTTTTTGAAGATTGTCTGCTACACCGGTGATTTGAGGAGCAAGTGGACCGGAGCTGATGTTAGCATGTCAAAGAGGCTGCCCCATTTTCACAGTGAAAACTCTATTTAAAGTTCTGTGTTTAATGGTGTGAGACTCCATAGACCCCTGAATTGAACACTGTTATTCCAGATGTGCATTGTCTCTATAGGAATGCAATTTCACAGTCATCAAACATTTTAAGTTCATCAAGTGCTAATTATAGCAGAAAGCATGACAGCAGAATCTTCAAAGCCCTGTGGACAGAAAAGCCTATTGATCATACAATTGATTTTTATTACTCGGTATTGAGCGGCAGGGCTGCCTGCTGTTGTATAATCTGCTTGTTGTTTTTCTTTTCTTTTTTGTCCTTCTACTGGACTAATGAAATAGTCTAGCTTGCCCTGATGCAGGGCATTGTTTGAGTGGCACATCACCTCGGGTATTGTACTGCATTACTGCAGCTCTCCAAAATTCCTGTCTGTGTTATTTTCTCTTTTAAAGAACATACTCCTTTTTCTAGACCTTTCTCCTGGAGCTATATGTCCAATGATGATGTCTCTGAGACTGAAATGACCCAGCTTCTAGCTTCTGGTGCACTGATGTCACTCACATCAGCTCCATTGGCTTGGTGGGTTTTTGGTGTGGGAGGGGAAGGAGAATTTGGCAGTGTGCTGAGATATAGGCGCTCAGTGCAGTTTTGGCGCTGCTCCTGGGATTTACTGCATGTGATCTGAGTATTGACTCTCCAGGAGCATCGATCAATCACAGTATCAAGCTACTTTTGCAATAGAAAATAAGCTGAGAAATGGCGTTTGCTCTACTGACTGCCACAAAGCTGTCAGCTTTCTGCCAAGCTCCTGGGGGACAGGCAAAAGTGAACAAGAGGTCCTGCCACTCCTGTAAGCTGCTTACCTCATGTGACTTGCTATGGCTGATCTCTCCCCTCCAACATTCTTTTCCCCATCCTGTCTCTGTTAGGGGCTGCTTGCAATGGAAAGATAAGCACAGACACCTGCAAACCTGCCAGCTGAGGAGTTACTTGCTCACGATGAGTTTTGTTGTTAATGAGCCACGCAGAGCAGGCAACAGGCAGCCCCAGAGGATTCATCAGGGGCTGGTGCCAGGTACCTGTTGAAATAATTGGAAAGATTTCCACTGACTTCAGTAAGCTCTGGTTCCGTTCCTAATTGCACCCTCCTGTGTTTCTCAGGGATTTGAATCCAGGAAGCTGTATATGCTGTGCTCGTGTACCCACAGCTCCCTAATGTCCTTTCTGTGCCAGGGCTCTGGAGAAACAGCCTGTGTGCCAGCAGCACTTTAGTCTTCTGGGTACATTAGTCATGCACCTCAGGGCCTCAGTTTCCCCATCTGCAAAAATATAGATAATGATTGTTGCTTCTTGGAAAAAGAAAAAGCCTGAGGACTTCTCATTTGTTGTATAGAGGAGCTGGTTGCTTCCATTGTTAGTCTGAGTGACTGGACAGGGAGAAAGGGAGACGAGCAAGATCTAAATGCATGTGTCTACTTTCAGGGCAGCTACACTGATGAACCTTCGAGAGCCCATGTGTTGTGGCAGACAGGGATCAGACCTCTGTGGGGTCAGAAGCAGTCAAGTTTAGCTAAACTGTCTCTTTGGTGTGAACAGCCTGTGTTTAGGATGAGATCTTCGAAAGCTGTCAGGATTGACCAAGTGCAGTCCCATTGAAATCAGGTGCCAAAAATCAACTCCATTAGGGAGGAATGTAGACTACTGCAGACCTTTATGGTAAAGAACATCCTGAATGCACAATCACTCTTTGGTTTAAAGGATGTTTCTGCTAGCTCCTTCTGTCAGTTGTTTTCTTTAAGAATTCAGGGGAAAGAAAGAAAAGAAGACAGGGCATTTAGGATGCAAGGAGACAAAGCCATGTTAAGTTTCATTTACAGAGATGAATTGGGAACAGGTGCTTCACATAACTGAGGGACACCATTCTGTGGGAGAGCCCTTGAGAGTCAAGAGAAAGGAATTGCAAAAAGAAACGGTATATTCAGAAAGATAACTATAATCAAGCCCTTTCTATGTCTATTAAGGGGAAAAGACAACAACCGCAAATGCAATGGAGACATTAAAACTGACTTTGTAATAAGACATTTTTAATATATTTTTTTGTTTCTTTGAAATAATTTCACACCCGAAGGCAGGAATAATTGAAGCATTTACCGAATATATCAATAATACCTCATTATCCAGCTTTGCTTCAATCCACTGATTTCAATTTTCTTTTGAACAAGCTGCGTTTATCAGAGGACTTAGCATATGAATGGGGAGGGGGGAGAAATGTAAAATGCATACTCTAGATTTACATGTCTTAGGATGCCAAATAGCCATCAAAACTAATTGTTTCTAAAATGCTTTATAAACCTTATCTTATGTGTTGACCCTAATCAGTGCAATTAATTTCATAATGAATTCTTTCTACACACACCCTATCTTATTATTATCCTTAGTCTAAATTAATAACATCATGATAATAATTAGTAGATATGAAATTGTCTCTTCACTGCTTCTCATAGCATGTGGGCTTGATAGAAAAGAGCAACAAGGATGACAATTAGAGTAAAACGTCAGCTGTATTGATTGTTGAGCACCTTAACCCTAGCATCTGCTAAACAGGCTTTATTTAAATCTGAATACTTTTTATATTCTCCCTCTATTTCTCCTTCTATTTTATTTCAACAGTTTTCCTTCCTGCAAGAGGCAACATCTCCCCCTCAAAGCTCACAGCAAAAGCATTAAAGTAGAATTTTAGAGCCTGATTCAAAGTGTGCTGATGCCAGATTTTGGAGCAAATGAGCAATGGGGAGATTTAGGAGAGTGTCAGCACCTGGAGAACCATCTATATCCTTCTTGAGGTTTCAGTCTTCCAGAAACCTCAGGGAAGATGGACAGCTTTCTATTTTGGACTGTGACTTTATGGCCTTGTTAAGACAAATTGATTTGAATAGGGTGTTGCTTTTGTAGTGCCAGGTCCAATCCTTGCTCTGCCTCACTACTTAACCATGAGAAGGGTGTTTGAGAGGGTAGTGGAATTGCCCATGTTTAGAAGAGCATAAGACAAACATGAAACACATCCTTAACCCTTAACCTTAACTGCATTTACTGAATACATGAGTGTGTTTCAATCAGTTACTGAAATAACTCTCCTCCATTCTCTGAAGGCAAAAATCTTTCTATGGGCATGGCTGTAAGATGAAAGTCCCTGTCAGTCCACAGCTCTATCTTTAGGCCCAGTTCTCTTACAGCTTTAAAATTTCCACCCTCCCTTATTCAAAGTCACTTTTCCAGCTTCTGCAGTCACAAGAAAACATGGCACACCTGCATTAAAAAATTATTGCCTCTAGCCAACAACTTGAAAAGGGACTGAAACAGGACAAGGCAGAAGAAGAATTGCTTCATAATGTTTTATTCATGCACCTGACTGATGATGTATGGGCTACAGCTTTATGATGACTGGTAAAAAAAAAGAAATTTGTTGTGTGTTTTGTGGTTTTCTTTTTTGTTTGTTTTGGTGTTGTTTTTTTTTTAAATTTATTTTTAAAATATTGTAATGATGGAGACCGTGGTATATTAAGCACAAAAGGAGAGTGTTCTCTGAAACAGAAGATATTAAGTCTCTTGGGTTCTTCAGTGCAAGAAGAAGAGCTCAAACCTCAGCTTCTCATTTTGGAAACTGAAGTTAGAAAAGCACATTCCCTTGATGCCATTTCAAAAAGAGATAGCTAACATTACCCCTGCAAAGGGAGGTATTTTGATGTTTTGCAAAGAAAACCTGTGACAGAATCACACTGCTGACAGTCGAGATGAAGGCAGAGCTATCACGGAAATGAAGTCCCTTGTGTGTCTCTTTTTTTTCCTAAATCAGCTGTGAACAGCTTTTAAACTATCTTTGTATTTTTGAAACTAGCATCCTAAAGTGCTGCCTCTATCACAAAATCTGCAATTCAGTGGGCAGGCTAAAATGTTCAGCACAAAATGTGGAGTTGATATTCAGACAGAGAATGTTTCTTTGTTATTGGCAGTACTAGTGTGAATTCTAGATCATCAAACCAGATTCACAGTGCTGCACACACAGACAGCAGGAAAGATTCAAAACCTCTCTGCTGTGCACACAGCAAGGGCATATCTGAGATGTAATCATGACCTGCCTGAGGCACCTTTCATCTAAGAGGTGAGGGCCTACCAGCAACAAAGACACGACACAGACCACAAACCCCAGAGCCTTTAGAATGAGTCCTTCTGTAGAGCAAGTGGGCAAGCAACCCATTTCTGATTCACATATTTTGTCCTGACTATTTTTTTCAATCTTCGAAAATGAAAATAACATCATGGGTAGTCCAAAATTTATCTCAGAAATCTTTAAGTATTTCATTTTTAAAACACCAAAAAGAAATGTTTTTTCAATTCTACTTCTCATGCCAAGAATATTTGGCAAATCCTACAGAAATTTTGCATTTGTTTTGGAAGAAGAAACGAAGTTAATTTCCACTGAGTAGAAGTGTTCACAAACTCCTCTTTAATCTGTGAACAGCAGGTTCTTTGGCATCCTCACCTCTTCCCTGTGGCACAGCAACCCACAGTCCAGACCTACTAGGTATGTCCATACTGTAACAGAAGATGGCAGAAAAACTTAGAGTGGCATCTCTACTTGTAAAGCCAAATTGATTTCAATGTATATAATGTTCAGCCACCAAATATGCTCCCTCCTGTATTTTTTAATAACTCTGCATTAATTCCTGTGTTGTTTGTATGGTTGAATTAGTTTTTCTTATGCTTTTTTTTTCACCCATGACTTTAGTTCAGAACATAGAGTTCACATAAGTGAAATTAAAACAACACAAAGGGCTCCTTCTGGTTGCTATTGACTGCTGTGTAGCAACCAAAAGCCCTTTAGTTTTAATCTATTTTCCTGTCAGGTGAGGTTTGGACATTTTCCAAGGCACATCTTGTATTGTTCAAATAACAGGGACTGATCTTAGCCTCACTTTAACTCACTTACTGGCAATAACTCCAGCTTTGGCTCTACTACTTGACTTTTGTGTATCAACGCTGATTTAAGCAGCCTGAAGGTCAGGTGCTCTTGGGACATATTATAAAGAACTCACGTCCTATTAGGGCACTTAAAGTCTCTGAACATTTTAAATGATACGATACTGTTGCTCACTAAAAACAGTGGGGTCTGCAGAGATGAGATGTTTTGGGACAATAACCTGTCCATAATCTTGACAACCCCAGATGTTCTGGTGGTTTAATGACGTTACACCCCATGGAGACGAAGGGGCTGCATAGTGTGGCTGGTGAATGCCTTTGTTCTGTAACGCACTGAGGTGAGCAGCCACACGGTACAGAGTGCAAACCTCTCTCTGAGTCACACATCAGCTGTGCCATTTGGGATGATCTCAGGCTGGACCATTTCCTAAGTGACCTCCAGACACACGAAACCCCTCAGCAGAGCTGAGGTGAAGCAAAGGGGCTGAGGTGTGAAGGAGTCAGCCCAGAGAGCGTTTGTGCCTCAGTTCCACTAGAGTGCAGCTTTGCCACAGCCAAACCTGAGAAAAGCAGCTCAGACCACGGGTGCTGCACGCAAATTCTCTCAGCATGCCTTTATCCCAAACACTGCTGTCTCACTGAGTTCAGGATGCAGGTCCTGTTACTTGGTTGTGTATAAATCCATATTCATTTTTCAGTAGATCTTATACTAAAGAATAAGAAGTCCTGTTAAAAACCAAATTTTTTTTTCTAGTCAAATCAGAGATTTTGATTATACTCTGAAATCCAAGGACAGCACTGATTGTATTGGACCTAGATAAATGCTTAATGTTTGGCATGTGCTTAGTTGTACATGTTTGAATTGACTTGCTACATCAGAATATCCTTTAATACAAAATATGGAAGAGGCGGGAGATTTGCCAGAATTGGCTAAGACATGGTCAGCTTCTGACATTGCACTGTACAGTAAATTATGTTGGTACTTCAACACAGAAGGCACGGCTAAGTTATTATACTGTGTATCTGTTCAATGAGCTCAGAGAAAATTCCAAAATTAGATTAAACTTTTGAACTTTCTGCAGAGGAAGGAAACAAGAAGTGCTTACATTCTGATACTTTTTTAAAGAGATGGTTGCTTTCCAAATACTGAATAATCAATTCATGCAGTGCTTTTGTAATCTGTCAAAAAAACCTTTGCCTTCCCTCCTCCAAACTGTTCCGACAGGAGAATCTTTAGCTGCCTGTTTCACTGAAACCCACTGATATGTGCAGCTGTAACGTTTAGATTACTTCTAAACTTCCCCTCCGAAAAGCATATTTTATAACCTAGCCTCTTGTGGCCTGATTCACACCACAGTGAAAGTTGTAGGTTCTCATCCCCTACCTTATGCACTCGGCCCTCCTGCATCCTTTTTATGCAGCACTAAATACTCTGACAAGTTCTAGAGGGGCAGACCTGGACATACTTTGTACTTTCTGTACAAACTTGTACAGAAAACTTAGCTGGTACACACAGCTGAGACAAATTGGCCAGGAAAATGAAGGGAAAAAAATTGTAACTTTACCTGTCTCTCTCAACTGCAGGAATGAATGACTGGTGGTAGCACAAAAGAGAAATTTAAATTAAACCTAGCTGATAAGAAACATTAATATATTTAAGGTGAGTCATGAGGTTTCAATTCAATTCATCTAAATCTGTCAGGATATTTAAATAGCTGTAATAAACACTGAAATAACCAGTGTTTTTCAAGTTAAAAAAATTTAAGCCTATAACTTTCATAGAAGCTACAAATGCTATGTCTTTAACTAGCTCTAAAATACTGTAGCTTACAAATTTTCTATGAAATAGCAATGATTATGAAAGTGCTCAGGGAAATTGTTTTTCAGCTGCTTCCACTGGGAACTGTTAGATTTGTGCTAGTATTAGCCATACTTCTGAAATAATTTTTTCTACAGGCACACTTTAAAGAACTGAATATTTCGTGAAAGCATTTGGATTGTCCTCAGTTGCATCACTGCCTTCTGACAGATTGTCTTCAGAGCTGTTTGGCCTGTGGCCTGCCGGGCACATGACAGTCAAAATCCTTTCTCGTACCCCTAATCCCTGCTCTTTCAAAGATGTGCTTCTTTAGAAGCTATGCAATAGAGCCATGCTTTCAAAACCAGCTGTCCCCTGCAATAGCTGAACACAGGGTGAATCGAGCTCACTATTTCACTGAGAGCAGAGTGGGGCCTCGCTGAGCACTTTACCGTGTAGCCTGAAATATCCTCAAGCTTCAAAGAACCTTGGACCAGCTCTTAATTACTGAGGAAGCCAGAAAGTCTCCCGAAGTATTTCCTGCGTCAGGAATGCTGCCTGAGCTGTTCAGATAGTTATGTCTGCCTCAAGATAGTACCTCAGCTGGTTGTGACCATTACTCAGCATATCCTCCCAGAAAAACCCAGCCTTAAATCTGGCAGGTGAGCAAAGGCACGATGAAGAGAGAATACCCTGAGGTCTTTGTTCAACAGAATGGGTATCTGCCAATTGAAACAGAACACATGAAAGCAAAAGTTGCTTCTATAATAAATACTAGCTTTTGTTGTATGCCTTCTAACAATGTTTTGCCCTCCCCAAGAAAGGACTTGTGATCGTGACATTCATGGTACCCCAGACATATTATTGCTGGGTTTACTTTGTGTACCTAATTAAAGCTGGAATGTCTCATGGCTCACTGCAGCTTTCCATCACATGGAGCCTCTTGACATTATTTATGCAACTGCTAAGTGACACAGAAACACATCCCAGGGAGAAGCAGAGAGGAACAAATGGCTAAAGAAAGGTCAGGGCAATACCACGTGGCTGCTTGGCTGCTTCCTAGGAATGGAAAGAGAAATTCTGCTCCTTTTGAACCCCTCCTTTTCTGCTCTTTGTTAGCAAAATTAGTTTATGGGTTGTGACATTGAGGGCTTAATTTTTCCTTTTATTGCTTTGGAGGGCCACAAATACACACAAAGCAGTAAAGGAGAAATATTAATGTAGATGTTTGCCATTAAAGCTGCCAGCAATTGGCTGTCACACAGCATCATTTCTCTTTGTGCTTTATGCTGCAGACACTCTCAGATCAGGTTAAGACACTTAAACGTATTCTGTGTGTTTCAGGAACATCTGTTGGCAAATTGTCATCTGAGAACAAATTTGCCAACCCCCCTCAGAAATGTGACTAATACGAGCTTATATCAAGTGCCCAGGCATGTAGCAGGAGCTCAGCACTGACTTGAAGCTTGTGGGTTTTTGGTTGTGGTATACCAGCCTCTGAGACCTGGTATGCAGGAGAAGATCTACAGCCTGATCAGTGGAACAGAACAGCTTTTGTAAGAGGAGCAGTGTCATGGATGAGCAGGTTTGAAGCAAATATAAGGAAATGCTTTCTAATACAACACGCACTTAATCTGCAGAATTTGTCACCATTGGATGGTGTGGGTGCTAAGAGCTTACAAAGGTTCAAAAAGTGACTGAATAAATTCAAGAAAAATAGAAAATTCACTGGAGAGTGCTAATTGCATCACCACATCCTATTCCAAGGGGCCTTATGTCTTGGATTACTGTAAGCCTTAGTGTACCTGGGAAATACTACTTTGACCTTGCTTTGGTCTTCTCCTTGTACATCTGCTACTGGCCACTCTCCAAAAAAACCCAAAAACAAGTAGAGTTTTTTGCGTTATGGAGAGGAAGAAATTTGACAGATGCTTGTTTTGCAGTTAGATGCTTAAAACTAAACAAACACTCGTGCCATCATTTAGCATCATTTTACATACAGTCAGTCAGGAAGTTTCCATCTAAAGTGCAGAAATTACTGAGTGGCAGGCCCAGGATGATTTATTTCTTTCAACATAACATAGTGTTTCCTTTAAAATCAAACACATACCAATATGAAATATTTGCTTTATATCTTGTGAATCCAAAAAATATTGCCGTGGCACAAGGATTTTCTGATCTGCAGGAAATTCTACTCAAAATATTCTCCCTGTCCTAAAAGGATTCTAGCCTATAACTCTTTAGCTCTTCAGATCCGTGACTCTTACGTATGTTGGAATGTTTGCTCTAGGTTGATATCGAGCAAAGAGAGACTGTGACAAAAGAGTCTTATTTTTAAGAAGCCTATCATGAAAATGTAGAACAAGAAATAAAACTATTCTAAGTGTCTCCAGCTAGGGCCAGAAACTAATTAAATGAGATTTTGAAGGGCAAAGTGAGAGCATAAAAGAAAATGAGGAGAGTGAAGAGAAAAAGTTCAGATGAGGTTAGGGATTTTTTGAAAAAAAAAAAAAGAAACAATGCATTAAAATCATACCATGAAGAAAAGGCCAATGGCCTTGCTGATAGACTGAGGGTTTTGTGGGGCAGAGGTGGGACTATGCTACACTTCACAGCCCTGACATGACCTAGGCTGACTGACAGTCTTTCTTTCAAATTTTCCAGCCACTAAGGTTTTAGTTTGGTTCATACTGCCTCTATTCTCTCCTGAGTGTACATTTCTTACTATTTAGAAAAATGCCATACATTCTGCAATGGTATAATAAAAAAGTCTGTGTGCAATTTTGTTTTAAAACACCAAGTAATCCAGATGCTGATTGTCCATCTCCATTTCTACTCTGCACAATAGGTGCATCTTTTTTAGCAGTGAATTGACTTTGGCATGCACATATTTTGCAGGACATTAAATAATTTTTAGCTGTTGAATATGATGCTCCTCAGGGTGCTAGAAAATGTGTATTGTGTTAGACAAATGAAATTTGAAAATACTGTGCTTAGATATTCACAAATTTTTTTAAGGTGTTTTAATCTGTGTTGACTTGCAAAGGTTTCAAGCCAGAAGAGGGCTTCATTGGGCTAAAATGTCCTGGATAGAATTCGACTTCTGGATGGTATTTAAACTTTAGCAAGAGCTGTGTAAAGCTGACACTGAGCCCAGATAAATCTGATGAGTGAGATCTTTCAAATGTAGCATTAAGGTCGCATTACTGCTATCAGCTGATATCCACCCATTTTTGTTAGAGCTTGAGAATGCAAGCACAGAAAGTATTGGATCATACACATGGATTTAAATGTTTCTTCTTTTGTTCTGAGACACAAACATCAGGTTTCAGATACATGGTTAGCCTCTGCCACAATCATCTGAAATTAATCAGATTTAAACTAATAGGCACTGTGAAACCAAACAGCAGTGCCTTAAAATGAAAGTAAGGGGAAAATTGTGCCAGGATTTTCCCAAGTCAGTCATCTTTGGTGTAGCCCTTCTGTGAATCATGTCAACAGAATTAACACTGACTTCAGTGGAACAGACCTCTCCATTAGTGCCCAGCAGTGACAACCCCTGCTGCACACACAAGCCATGTGCTGCCACTTACATCTGACCTGAGCAATGGCACACACAACCTGGGCTCCTCCAGCAGGAGTTGTTGGTGCACGTAGCTGTAGAGCCTTCATCTCCTAGACTGACAGTCTAGCTTAATTCTTAGAAAGCAACAGAAGAAGAAAACAGTCCCCAAGCTGTGAATGAAGTTGTATGGCTCACTGGTATCACCAGGATTTGATTGATTGTCGGTAGCTGTGCTGGGGCTTGTTGGGTGGTGAAATGCTACGACCCTCCGAAAACGCCTCTGGGACGAAACCGCCTTCAGCAGGGTCACTTCAAACCCACACTCACTCACTGGCAGGCCTCTCCAACATACTGGCAGCAAATAGAAGGGAAGGACTTCCGTGTAGAGTTTCACAGTGAGTTTTATTACAACCACACCACCAAGGATTCTGCTGACAAAAGCCCCAAGCATTGGAGTGGTCCAGGGTTTTATAAGAAGGCAGGGAGAGCATTGGGAACCAATGGTCTGAGGGCTGGGGGCAGGACATAGGCAGGGCCAGGGTAAGGGAACCAACAGAGAAATCCTGAGGGAGGGACAAAGGGACAGGGGCCAATGGGAGAAAGGAGAGGGGAGAATTTTCTGGGGCCTTGGCATATTAGGGAAAAAGGGGCAGGGGAATCAATGGGTCAGTCAGGGAAACAGAACTGGGGTACATTTGCATGGTAGAACAAAGCATTCTGGGCAGCCTCACCCTAACCTAGGGGATCTCTCAGGGTTTGTCCTCTTAGTGGACTCTCTTATTTCGTGTTTGGACTACGTATTGGCTCCTACAATTGATAATTTTATCCCATGTGTTGGTGTAGAATTTACAGGAGCCAGTCACTGCGTACTTCTGGAGAGAGAGTGGCAGTGTTAAGGCTTCCTATACAAGAGAATTGGAATTGCTATGCTCTACTGACTGTTGTAGATGAGTGGTCCCTTCAGCCCTTTATCTGCTAGTTTATGAGGCCTTAAAAGTCTTAAATTGTGCATATGTCATAGCAATACCCAGAAGGAATGATTGACTGCACAAAATATAGTGGAAAGCTAACAAAACCATTGCCTTGGCATTGGTGGCAATTCCTTTGACAACAAAGCCATTCATGTTTTGCAGGCAATAAAATCTCATTGTATTCCCGCCCACTTCCTTCCTCTTCATCCTGCATGTGCTTTTGAGGCAATGACCTGTTTCTCCTAACAAGATGTCCCTCTCACTCTGTTTTGGGGGAAATGCAGAATTGATTTTCATTTTGCTTCCAGATCTACCATCCTATTCTCTAAAGCATGTTCCTGTTATGACTCTGCGGCCAAGCCTCTGAAGGAACTTCAGGATACAAGAGTTCTGTGCACCTGAATGCTTTGCAGTGTGAACAGGCTGGTTCAGAGCTGCACTGATTACTGCCATGATCCAAAGTGTCACCAAGGGGTAAAGCACTTGACAGGGCACAGCAAGACATGCCTTCTACTCCTTGCTGTAGGGATGAGAGCGGGGCTTGGGAAAGGTACTTAATTTTAACCCATCTGTAAGACAAGTACTTTCGCTGTGAAGTGCATTGACATCTCTTCCTGGAAAGAGCTAGGTCTTAGTATTATTAAATAAGGCTTAAAGCCTTTGGCTCTTTCTTGTTTCCAGTTGCTTGAGAAATAATATGTTCATCTGATGGGAAACTCACCTGTGGTTTTTCCACACAAAACTTAATATTAAGTTCTCCTAGGTGGATTCATAAAACATTCCTCATAATCTCCATTTATTTCAAGCCATTTTGCAGCTCTGAATAGCACACTACCTCATAAAGAACATTTCCTTTCATTCAAAAACCATTTGCATTTTATTTGTGCCTCAGAGGAAGAACAATCCAAGCTGATTACAATCCACAGACACTGTACGTAATGAAAAATTAATTGCATCAATCTTTTTGCTGTAGTGGTCTTAACAACTCATTTTCAACCGGTCATTTCTCCACCTGCTCACCGAGGCCCAGGCAGCTGAAGCAAGCCCATCTCTGACACTGACTGAATACCAATGAAGCGAAGGTCACCTAACGTCAAGCGAGTGGGAGAACAGGACCCAGCAAAAGATGTCACTTTTGGACCAGCAGCAATCACTGTGTGATAGAAACCGAGTGAGTAACTGGAACACAAATCTTGGTGAAAGCACATTGATAAATACACGCGTGCACAAGGAAGGTTGCAAGGGGAAGGAAGGATGTGTTGAAATGAGAACAACAAACAGAGGTAGTTCTGGCTGCCTTCATCAGAGCTGTCACTTGGCAAGCATTGATGGTGGTTGTAAATCAAGATTTGCATGCTGGCTCCAATGCTAGTGATTTGTTCTGCCAGGTAAAGAGCTCTTGCAGAATGCATATTTATCAGGACATGGTTTCTGCTTTCTACAGTCAAAGTTGCTAAAATACAAAGGAAAAGTATCCATTAAAAATCCATACTTTACAAAGCAAGAAGAAAAAGCAGGGGGCGTGTGGGCAGGAATGACACCTGCTGCTTGCCTGCATCAATAACCCTGCAAAGCAGTAATTTTTATCCCCTGCCTGCACTGAAAATGTTCTTTGGGTGCAATTCAGTGCAAGTCATAGGTAAAGTATTTCATGTGCAGGAAGTATTCCATGTTGAGCTGTGAAAAATTACCAGAACTGGCAAAGGCGTATAATTTCTTGATATTGGTTGAAACGGTTTGAGTATTCCAAATTCTCTTATGACTTGATCAGAGCCCTCAGATAGGTGTATGGGATGGCTGAATTTCAGCCATCTTGTGGAGAGTTTAGTCATCATCCACTGCCTGAGGAAATGGTTGTTTTTATATTTCACCACAGTTTCAGATTATTTTAGGAAGAGAAGTGTGTAGCAGAGTAGTCAAGAGAAGGGTCTCAGCCAGATGGGACAAGTAGGACACAGCAATTACATGGATGATTAGGACAAGATTTATTACTAACATAGTATCTAAATATTGACAATACAGTATCTAAACAACCACTAATCTATTACAGGTTTACAGTCTTTGGCCTTGCAGAAGTCACAATTAAAAAGCAGCAAAGCACCTATGGAGATATTTTAGTCTTTTATCTCTGTATTTGACCGGATCTTAGCACTTTTACTCGCAGCCTGGAGAGACCACTTTATCCCATTGGCCCATCAGGTTTTTATACCCTTTTGCAGGCCAATGTGCACCCAAGTCAGTCACAAACATCTCAACTCCCCCATCTCTGCAAGCATTAATTATGTAAACATAATTAATACACATCTGGTCTTCTTATCTTAGGACAAATGACATTGCCCCTCAGGGACAGGGAAGGGGAGGGTGTGTGCATGTGTGTGACACACGCACACCAAAGACCAGAATATCTTTTGTCTCACTCATATAGTGTCCCATATTGCTCCAGTCAGTTTTTCTATTTCTGCTTAGATGTATGCACATTCTCCAAAGTAAACAAACCTGTGTTTTTGAAAGAGGATATTTTATCTATTGGGGGCCCAACATAACATATAGGAACTTTAAAAAAAATACAAGACAACATTAAAAAAAAAAGTTGTGGTTTCCCATGTAGCAGAATTTAAATTGAATTTTTTTAATTGATTGTAATCATTACTTTTAATTTTCCTCTAGAAAGTGCTTGCTGCAGTTCAATAATGGAGGGAGGAAACAGCTGGTCTGTGCATTTGTGAGTGAGCAGCATTTAATAAGGTAATATGTTCATTTTCTAGGTGTCAGGAATTATGAATTTATGCCAGGTCAAATTAGTGCACATGTTTTCACACAGCACAGTGAAGAGCTCCATAAGCGAGCACTGTGGTGTTTAGGATGCTTGTGAAACATCTACTTCTGGAATAAGAGGAGAGCCTTTGTGTTATGGAGATGTTATGGAGATGCAGCCTTTTAGAACGGAAGTGACAGGTCACATTTAACTCACACCTCAGTATTACCCCTAAATAACCAAAACAACACAAAGCTGCTGGCTGTAAAAAATGTGACTGGTGCACAAGCCCCAGGCTCCTATCATTCTCCTACTACAAAGTGCCCCATAGAGTTTCAGTAATATGAATAAAAACTAATTTTCCTTCTTCTGCCAAGATAGCAGTATGATACTGTGTTTGTAGTGTAGATAAAAAACAGACATCAAACTCTATTAAACTTTGGGCTAGACTTTTTTGCTTCTTCCCATAACCAAATAGTAAATATTGACTGAAGTAAGTTTATCAATATTTATTTTGAGGGAAAATAAATCTTGTTGTTTGCAAAACTATAAAGCCAATTTTGTTAGGGTGAGAGATGACTCAAATGGTGAATTTCCCAATAATAATCTCAGTGGCTTTCAGCAAACAGAGGACATAAACAGGAAATGATCCATGAGGGGACATTCAAAACTGACTCCCAGAGGTAACCAGGTGTTAATGCCAGACAGGTGCCCAACAACTTCTGCTTTTAGACACCGTACCATTTTTAGAACTGTTCCCTGAACTTCTCTATTTAGAAGGTAATGATGCACTTGTGCATGTAGAGAGAGAGGAACTGCATGGTTTGGGCACCTACTGCCCAGACAGGACAGAGGAGGTGCCTTGGGTGCAGGGTGTGATGCCAGTCCCACCTAGAAGGTATTTACTTCATATGCCAAACACAAGGAGACCACAGGCTTGTGAGGGAAAGGGAGAATGGGGAAGGCAGAACTTATGTGGGCAGTGAAAGTAATTTACTTCTCAGCCCAGAGAGATCACAGAGGGACAAGAGGTGTGAGACAAGAATAGAAATAGTTTTGCAGTCTACACAACTGTAACTAGGGAGAAAGCAACTGACCTTACTCAGCTAATGAGATGTGAGCCAGTGCTCCTGCCAGCACAGGAGGGAGGCGATGTCCCTGGTACTGAGGGCACCCTGACAACAGCATGAACAGAGCAGGCACAGTGGTGGAGGGATACAATCCTGTGCAATGTGCTCTGGGATGACCCTTGTTGAGCAGGGAAGTTGGAGCAGATGACCCACTGCAGTCCCTTCCATCTTGACCCACTCTGTGATTCTGTGACACGAGCTGGAGCTCTTTGGCCTGGCGCACTGCAGTCTGCAAGCAGGAGGTTCAGAAAACTGGCCAAGACCCTAATTTCAGCTCTTGTATTCTATTCTTTCCTGCAAAGCTCTGCTCTTTATCTCCTTGCCCGTGCACAACGTCTCTGTGGATCTATACATACGAGGGAAAGGTCTGAGTGAGCCCTGAATTTTCTGACCCGTGGCCAGAGGAAGTAAGTTGTGGCACTGAACTAGATGCAGGTGGTGCCTTGTGCTTACTGAGGCTGGACCAGGACTTTGCTATCACATGTTTTTCGCGGCTCTATCCAAGAGTAGAACAACTTTCCCCTTTTCTTCTACCCTCTCACTGGAAAATCACATACTCTCAGGGGTAAAGATTGACTTCTTCTTTCTCCTTACTCCCCCACCCCTTTCACTGAGAGGGAGAGAAAAGGATTGTCTAGAGACCAATAAATGAAGAGTTCTGTCAACATGATTTAATACTGACTGTATAAAGTGTCAATTATTAAATGTTCCATACCCAGTGATAAGGAAAGGAGGAGATGGATTACCAGTTCAGTGACACACTGGAAAATATGCTTAGCTAAAATGAATACCCAAATTGTCAGGTTAGAGATTACTTCATTAGGTAAGACAGGAGCACGTGGAAAGGTGCAAAACATTATCCTTCATGAGGCAGGAGGAATTATTTGCCTAAAAGCACTTCAACTAATAGTTTTGACTGATTCTAAACTGTGATCCTTGAATTATTTTCTGTTGACCTTCAGGAAAGTACTTGAATATCAGGAGGATTTGAGTGGGCTCCAAAAGAAATACTGTCACTTGCTTTGTTTTCAGCACAAATAAGTAAGCTGGTAAGTATCTGATCCCTTGGATATTACTCATTAATGTATGTGCATCTAGGAGAAATGGTTATAAGAGGGCAACTATTTCCTTAAGAAATATTTTGTCTTTGGAAATTTTCTTGACTGTTTACATGAGCATAAAAGGTGAGATGTTTTAATGGTAGAATCACTGCCAGCTCCTGCAGGGTTAAAAAAAAGTCTATCAAAACCCAGCTGGGGGTCATCATCCTAAGATGTTAAGGTGGACTGGATAACCATTGTTCCTCATTCTCTGTGTCATCATGAGAATGATGACCATTCTCACGTCTCTCAGTCTCTTAGTGCCTGACTGCTGAAAAGCCTGTTTGCATGCATACATCTTGCTCCCTGTGAGTTTGTGGCATTAGAGAGCCAACGTGAGGCACTTTCCCTTCCTATAAAGTCTCTTTCTGACTTTTCTCACATTGTTGCTACAATGCTACGACATTGCTTCCTACATCTTACAGATGTATTTGTGTGTGTTTGTGTGCTGCACAGGTGACACAAAAAGTCTGCAGCTGTAACTCAGCTCAGTCTCCCGTGCTAGGATAGTATGCTGGCTGGAGACATCCTACTAGGATAATGCACTGGCTGGAGACATCCTCCTGACTCCACTGAAAAGAGAGGCTTTGTGTTTTAAGAAATCAGGTCGTGGCTCCTCTGCCTTCTTTCCACAGTGGTTGTTAGGAAGGCAGCTGGGGTGACCTTTTCTCCCTGTATGCTGTTGAATTACAAGCGTTTGCTTTCCTCATTTCCTCTAGAGTTCTAGCCCAATTTTCCCTCCTAGAAACAACACTGATTTTCCAAAATGCTTCCATTTATCAAACAGTATCCTGAGATTTTTCCTAAGAAGGGTATCCAGGCCCCAGGAATAATGCCTCAGACATTTGTGCTCCATTTCTAAACAAGAAAATGAAAGCAACATGATCCAACTTGCTGTCCTCGTGCCATTGTTACTCTGCATAAAGAAGATTGAACTGGCAGGATCTGCACAAATTACCACCAGAGTGAGGACAAAAAGAATAGGTAGAAGAAAAAGCACACAGCGAATTTAGAACTAATATTATAGTAGAAGAGGTACTAACTGAAGGGGAGGAGCTTTAAAAACCACTGCTATATAATGAAATGCAATGTTAACATTCCATATTGTACAGAAGAGTTTCCTTAAGGCTCTGTTCTGCCATGGCAGGATTTATCTCTGTAGGTGAATGGAGAGGAAAGACACTTGCCAAGAAGAACAGCCACAAGCGAGTTATTCTCTCTTTCTGTTCTAACAGTGACAAGTGGCAGAAGAAGGATCAATCATCACTCTCCACATTGCTCTCCAGGATTTGAAGCAGTTTTATGCAGGACTTGGAGGAAACAGAAGATGCTTGAAAAGGTGATTCTAACAGCTAAAGGTTGTAAGGATTTTCCCCAAATGGAGGAACTTGTTGAGGTATACATCTAGAACTCCATGAAACCCCAGAATGCTCATCCTCTTATGCAGTCACCAAATGTAGTGCTGAAGAGTAAAACTACTAGGTTTCTACCTGTGAAAGTGATGTTTGGGTTCAGCGCCGTGGGTTGAATATCATAAAACTAAAGAAGTTTATTTTGATGTCTGGTATTCTTGAAAAGCAATTATAAAAACATTTTCTGATCCAACTGTGGATGCCTCAAGGACATCAGAGGAATCTCTGGCAAGGGATACCTTGGAAATTTAAAAAAAAAAAAATCTTCTTCTATAATCACACTTCCTTGTATCTTTTCCTTCTCTCTATTCTCTTCTAGGTAAACTTACTGCCTGTGTTTTCAAGCTTTCTCATCAAACTGAATGCTTAATTTCTGTAAAGTATTATTCTGTAAATAAAATGTAATGTATTATAATACCTTCACACGTACAGCTGTGGTGTCAGCACAGAATCACACAGTGGTTTGGGTTCAGCAGGGCCTCTGGAGATCATCCAGTCCAATTCCCCTGGTAAGGCAGGTTCACCTTCACCTGGAGCAGGTTGCACAGGATCACGTGCAGGCGGGTTTTGAATATCTCCAGATAAGGAGACTCCACAATCTCTCTGGGCAGTGTGTTCCAGTGCTCTATCACCCTCAAAGCAAAGAAATTTTTCCTTATCTTCAGAAGGAATTTCCTGTGTTTCAGTTTGTGCATGTTGCCCTTTATCTTGTTGCTGGGCAACACTGGAAAAACTCTGGCCCCATCCTCCCCTTAAGGTATTTCTATGCATTGATAAGATCCTCCTCAGTCATCTCTCCTTCAGACTAAACAAGCCCAGCTCCCTCACCTTATCCTCCTAAAAGCTGTTCCAGTCCCCTAATCGTCTTAAGCCATCTGCTGGACTCTCTCCAGGAGTTCCCTGTCTTTTTTTTGAACTGAGGAGCCCAAACTGGACACATTACTCCAGGTGAGGTTTCATCAGGGCCTTTCTTGACTTTCTGGCCACAATCCATTGGCCTTCTTGGCTACACTGCTGGCTCATGGACAGCTTGTTGTCTGCCAGGACCCCCAAGTACTTCTCCATAGAGCTGCTTTCCAGCAGGTCAGCCAGCAGCCTGTGCTGGTGCATGGGGTTGTTCCTCCACAGGTGCAGAACCCTGCATTTGCTCTTGTTGAACTTCAGAAAGTTCCTCTCCACCCATCCCTGCAGCCCGTACAGGTCTCACTGAGTGCCTGCACAGCATTCTGACATGCTGGCCACTCATCCAGTTCTGTGACCCTGCCAAAGGGTGCACTCTATCCATCCAAGTCACTGATGGGTAAGTGGAAAAAGACTGGACCCAGTACTGACCCCAGGGGAACACTGCTAGTGAAGAGACTCTGACCAGAGACTCTCTGCTACTGACCACAGCCCTCTGAGCTCTGCTGTTCAGACAGTTCTCAATCCACCTCACTGTCCACTCATCTAATTCACACTTCCCAAGCTTACCTATGAGGATGTTGTGGGAGGCAGTGTCAAAAGCCTTGCTCAAGTCAGGGTAGGCAATATCCACCACACTCCCCTCATCTACTCAGCCAGTCATTCCACTGGTAAAAAGATCCCTACATCACAGTGACCTCTGCTGACTGCTGGAATGCATCTGAAGAACTCCAATCATTGTTCATTGTGATACAAAAGAAATGCACCATGTCTTGGAAAGAGTGATGAGAAATGGAGAACATCACTGGTGTGTGGGTCTGGGGGAATGCACCACCATGATCACAAACAGCTATCAGATTGGTCCAGCACGATTACCCCTTGATGAATCCGTGATGAAACCTTTTCCTTCACATGCTTAGAGATGATATCCAGAATGAGCTGTTCCATCCCCTTTCCAGGGATGGAGGTGAGGTTGACTGACCTGTAGTTTCCTAGGTTCTCTTTCTTGGCCTTTTTGAAGACTAGGGTGACACTGTCTTTCCTCCAGTCCTCAGGCACCTCTCCTGTTCTCCATGACCTTTCAAAGATGATGGAGAATGGCTTAGTAATAACATCTGACAGCTCCCTCAGCATTTGTGGCCACATCCTATCAGGACCCTTGAGTTTGTGGGTATCCAGTTTTTCTATACGATCTCTAGCCCAATCCTCCTTGACAAAGGGCAGCTCTTCTTTTCTCCAGACTTTCTTCCTTGCCTCTAGGGCTTGGGATTCCTGAGGGCTGGCCTTAGCAGTAAAGACTGAAGCAAAGAAGTCATTTAGTAACTCCACCTTCTCTTATCTTTCACCACCTGGGCACCAGTGAATCATCTATGAGTTCTCCACAGTGTTGTCCAAGTCAATGCCAGGCTTAACCTTTGCCAAAGGACAAAAAGAACCTAATAGAGAATGAAAAGGTGGGGTTTTTTTTTCAATAAAAGTGTGAGGATGGTGGTGTGGGTGTTGTGAAGAAAAGGCTCTGGGGAATTATTTAATGCCATGCTTGTAGATCGAGGGCTTTAATAAAATAAAAAGAGCAAAGAGAAGGCTATGTGCACCCTCATGATGAATGAATATGCCTGCTTAGTACTTCAGGGATGGATTAAGCTGTTGAAAAAGCATTCAACATTGGCTAAAGAACTGTAATATATGTGAAATTCCACAGTTAATGCATCATTAAATAATTTGCCGCAACTGATTTATAGGTGCAATATACTGCACTATGTCAAACCGTGCAGGATAATAAATGGTATCACAAAAATATACTATTGAAACTTTTGTTCTAATCAGTCTTTTGAGTTTTAGTAGAACATAGTTCTGCAGAATTGTCCTATTGATCCTGATAGAGTAGCATGTAAAAGCTTCATGCTACATATATTTTAAGACCTTTTCTTAAGCAATCTGGGTTGTGGTCCAGTGAATCAGGCAGTGGATTGTGACTTGGGGGACCTACACTCTGGTCCTTGCTCTGTCCTTGAAACTCCAAGCTGCTGACCTAAGTTTTTCCAGGTTGAGTGCTGTAATGCCCACTTTGAGAACTGTGCTCTCTCTTTCCATGGGCATAATGTACAATCCCATCACCTACCTACATGTATTGGACACTTAGGGGAAGGGAAGGGGTAGATAACCATTGACCTATGAATCCAACCTTCATAGGACTTGGGTGACTTACTGCTTCTGGGGAACATCCTACCACTCCCCATATCCAGTGTTTGAAAAAGAAGTGCTTGTTCCTTCTCTTCCAAAAGAGAATATTCAGGGCAAAAAGGAATCCACACGTCCTACCCTGTTAGTGCTTCTTTTCAGTGTTAAATTCTTTACAGAAGAAGCAAATGGTCTTGGTTCACTTTGGATCTTGCCCAAAATGTTCTTCCCCTCGTCCTTCCTCTCTCCACTGTCCAGAATGTGCCTAACCTCAGGGTTGCCAGGTCTTGCTAAGCAAGATTCACAGTCACTCTTACTGAAGGAATGTTCTCACGTGTAGGAAACAATTATTTACTAGGCCAGGTAAGGAGTAGTTTGATCTTGTAAAACTGGCAGTGGGACATTCAGTTGAAGGAGGTCCTCTCTTCTAGCCCCTATAGGATGGCATTTGTACTTTGAAATGTCCCTTTTGGGACCAATGCAAAGGACCCTGATGCTGGCTGGTGCATTTAGATGCACCACTCTAATGGATGAGCTAATTGTAATGAATAATTTATTTGATTAATTTAACCCCTTTAAACTTTTGTGCTGTTCAGTTTGCAAACAAGACAATTTTTTCCCATCTTTCTAAATTATTAAGCAGGCATTTTATGCAGCTATATTTCAGCCTACAGGAAATAATTGCTAAGTTTTATTTGAATCTGTTGTTCATACTGTGTGATTGGTCATGTTGTAATTAAAAACTCTATTCTTTCACGTTTTGTCAGAGTCCAGAGTATACCAATGATCTCTAATTACAGAATCACAGAATGTGCTGAGTTGGAAGGGAACCAAAAGCATCGAGTCCAGCTCCTGGCCCTGCACAGAACCATCCCCAAGAGTCACACCAGGTGCCTGAGAGCATTGTCCAAAAGCTTCTTGAACTCTGTCAGGCTTTGTGCCGTGACCACTTCCCTGGGGAGCCTGTTCCTGTGCCCAACCATCCTCTGGGTGAAAAACCTTTTCCTAATATCCAACCTAAACCTCCCCTTACACAACTTCAGGCCATTCCCTCAGGTCCTGTCACTGCTCACCACAGAGAGGAGATCAGTGCCTGCCCCTCCTCTTCCCCTCTCAAGGAAGTTGTAACTGCAATGAGGTCTCCCGTCGGTCTCCTCCAGGCTGAACAGACCAAGTGACCTCAGTCTCCTCACACAGCTTCCCCTCAAGGCCCTTCACCATCCTTGTGGCCATCCTTGGGACACTTTCTAACAGCTCAATGCCTTTCTTATGTTGTGGCACCCAGAGCTGCCCCCAGCACTCGAGGTGAGGCTGCCTCAGTGCAGAGCACAGCGAGACAATCCCCTCCCTTGACAAGAGACTTCACCAGGGTCCTCCATCCTCACTGTCTGCTCATTGTCCAGGAGCTCCATTCAATCTCAAGCCCCACACCTTCAGTCTTGTTCTGATCAAAGTTGCAGGTGTACCTGTTTCAGTTCTGCTCCCAGATTGTTGCTCAGGTTTCCCGGTTTGATAGTGGATCTGACTTACTACTTTCCCTTATGGTTTCTAGACTGCTAATAGAAGCTGTCACTGCCACTGTTCTGCCTGGACTGTCCAGCTCAGATGTAGCAGGGCCATGCCCAGTCACTCAGCTCACTGCCCTGCTCATGTTGTGGCCATCCTCAGTTCCCAGGTTGCCTTCCCTTGTGAGGTGACCGAAATCTTGCAGCTCTCTGGTAAGTGTTTTTTACTGGAGTAATCCTGAGGAGAGTGTTTAGTACAAAACATAAGAGAGAATTTCTCTCTGCCTTGATTAAAGGAAGAATTAAAGTGTTTTTAGCAGTGATTTTGGCATTTTAGAGAAGAAGGTAATACATATTTTGAATGAAACTTTACATTTATCTAAGTGCCTGACTGCAACAGTGTTTGTAAGCAGTGATAAGTGAGAACCCTTAAGTTTATAAGTAGGAGGTGTCACTAATGTAAATGCAGCTTAAGCACTAGAAGAGCTTCAGTGAAAAGAAGGATCCATATCTCCTGACCAGATTCTTAATACTGGTCAAAACCAGACAGCTTTTGAAGGGCCAATTATTTTAAAATAACCTTTTAGAGGGATCATGTTTTGAGATGAAGATGTAACGCTTTTAACATTTGCGTGGTTTAAAAATTTCTTTCTAGATGTCAAGAAGTCTCACTATCTAAGGGCAAGATTTCCAAATGCATTTGAGTTGCACAGCACCCATATCCTTATGAGAGTGGATGCAAAGGATGCTAGGAAAAGATGGTATTTCACTGGGGAAGGGGAGGCAGACATTAAGATGTTAGGTTTGGCCAGACTGAGCATGGCAGTGCCCTTTTCAGAATATATGCTGTACTGAAGTTGATGGGAATGCTGATCTGAATTACAAGAGGGCCAAGAAGTACCAGGCACCCCAGTGAATCCTAGAGCACACAGGACTATTAGCAAATTTTTAGAACATAAGACCAGCTCTCTGCCAGGGCAAATCAGCTTACTCTTGCTGAAATACATGGTCTCAGTTGCAGTAATCAGTTACAGTTATGCTACTTTATGACTTATTCTAACTGAAAATCTGTCCAAGAGTATGTGCTAACTTCCTTAATTGACAGAAGATGTTTCCAAGATTAAATACTGAACATCACCATAATCTCTTTAACATCAATTTTTACTGTACCATTTTACTGCCTGATAAAATACAGCAAGTGCAAAACAAGAAAACTGTTGCCAAGATGGAGAATCTGTTAAAAGAGTCACTTTTGTTCTAAGCCTTGAAAATACACTAACTCTGAGAAAACAGGCACTTGAAAAGGACCTTGGTGCACTATGGTCCATTGTCAGAAATGTTGCAGCTAATTAGCAGCCAGAGTTTCCAGAGAGAAAAAACTCTGACATGATGGAATGGCTCTTTGCAGAGACTCAGCCCCCAAGTGTTTTGATGCTGGCACAGTTACTGATGCGACTTCTACATTAAATTAATCTAAAGAGGAAGCCACAACAAAGGGCTTCTAAATGAAATGAATGTTCAGTAGCTCATGCCTGTTTGGCACTTGATTACTGACCACTGCTTTTTCAATTGTAGCATTTTCAGGAGGTGCAGTCATGGAGGAAAACAAAATTTTATGGCCCTTCTAATTCTGTAAGTCACTTAGTACTATTACGACTATTCTGCGTGTTGTGTAAGAGTTGATCATTTTTGTTTTCAGCATAGAAGAACTTGTGCTTCTGTCATAAAAGTATTTGCACTGAGTTGTCCAAGTCTTCTCCACATGTAGTGAGTTATCTCACCAATTCCAAAAAGCTTATGTATGTATCATCATCTTCTGGATATCTCCTGTTGGCTCTCAGTGAGTAAAGATTCCCAAACCACTGCTGTAGCTTGCAGACTGAACAGACCTTGAGATCCTTCTTTGCTTTTAATTGCACAATTTTGATGCACTTTCCAGAGAACAAAATAAGAAATGATGTAACTTGCAGTGAATCTCAATGATGAAGCTATCCAGCATGGAGTGAATTAGCTGCCACTATCTGAAAATCACTTGTGTGAGGTAAAAGCATTTTAAGTGATGAATTAAATATCATGGGTCTAGTTGCATGAATGAGCAAACAAAAAAGAATGGTATTGCCACATAGCTTGGTAAATCTTCCAATCTTTCCGGTGTACAGATGTGTCATCTCAACAAAGGCCTCTTTGTTTGCTTTCAGTTTCTAATTGCTATTTCATCCTTGGAAGAGTTATGTGTAGGCACAGCAGCCTTCCTCCAGTAAACACTCCTTCAGTATTATCCATGCTGGTTGTGATTCAGAGTAATGAAGCAAAAAATCAGCTTCTCATATGTGGGCAGAATGAGCAGAACTGCTCCATTCTCCTGGTACAGTCTACCTCATCAGAGGTGCTTTTGAAGAAACAATTTTATGTTCTTTCATGTTTTAGTCATTTTTTCTTCATCCAGGTCAGTCGGCGCAAAAGGCGGAAATTGGGAATTAATTATTGCTACCTGTGTTCCTTTGAAGCTTGTTTCTGCGAATATTGTTAGAGTCTGGATTCCATCCCTGCAATTTAAAGGAACAATTGGTACTTTACTGACCCCATTTTCTTGTAGCTATTTCAGGAATTAGAGTGGTTAGCAAAGACCGTACTGGCAATAGCAGCTGATAGTGCATGGCAGAATGATTATCCTGTTCATTCCCTGTCTGTTCTCAAGCTGCAACTGTGTTTAAAGGGGAAAGAAGCTTCCTTGAATGTATTCAGGTTATTCCTGCTTGGCTTAAAGGCCCAAGTGAAGGAATGAGAGTCAGAAAACTTCAGTCCATATGTTTACCTCAGGAGATTCTCTGTGCCCCCGGTTTCCCGGGGACTACGGTCACTAGTGTTTCTTTTTTGCAGCAGTCTCTTGGCATGCCTGTGCATACCACAGGGCCCATGGTGGAACAGCAGTGTGCCAGGAAACATTCTCCAGAGTGGCTAACTGCACCTCCACAGCATGGGGAGTGTCCTGCTTCCCACAGGAATCACTTCTGCAGTGCAAGGCTGCAGACGGCATCACTGCCACACTGGCAGCCCGTCAGAGACTGGGAGCTGAGCCCAGCTGGCAGATGAGCTCTTCCTCTCATGACTGCTCTCACCAGCTCCTGTCTGCTGTGGGAAGCCCAATCTAGCTCTCAGACCTGCTCAGACTCTTAATTTCTGGACTGAGATTTCTCTGTACTGAGTTTAACCAATTTAGTGGGAAATAAACTTGTGGAAAACAGCTTCCAAGGCACTCTTCTGACAGTGTGCCATTTCCCCCTGCATTTGAAAAAGCATAACAGATGCAAAAAAAATAC
The DNA here is from genome assembly GCA_013398115.1 of Falcunculus frontatus. Classification (NCBI taxonomy): domain Eukaryota; kingdom Metazoa; phylum Chordata; class Aves; order Passeriformes; genus Falcunculus; species Falcunculus frontatus. Next base: position 560,347 of record VZRV01001115.1, on the reverse strand, counting down.
CTGCATGTATTCACGAGTTTTGTTTTGAATACTTCTCCTTTGAAAGAGGGCAGCTATTCCTTTATAGAACAATTTCCCACTGAAGGAAGTAAAATTTAACTACTCACCCACCTCATAAATATTAATTTGCAGTTAATAAGTCTTTTTTTTTGGTGCTGATAATTTGAAATTTTGCTACAAATGTCTGGCCTGTCAAAGCCTGCATATTAATTATAAGCAAACGTGACTCCTCATCTTTATAAGGAAATAATAGTTTAATCTCAAGACTGTCACTTTTCATTGGGAATGATGAATGACATCTTGGGAATGACACTGACAGCAGTGTCAAACGGCTTATCACAGCTGATACTTCAAAGCCTCTCAGGTTTCGCTAGTGGTTGAAACAATAAAATAAGGAGACCATCAGCAACCTAGTGAACAGTTCCATTTGTAGTTTTCCCATTCATAAGAGTCCAGGCTATTTTATGGAAGACTTACTAATTTGCTTAGTGGTATGACTGAGCAGTTCATTGTGATCCCTGCTTTTGGAATAAAACTAAGGGCAGGTTGATATTTTTGATTAGCGTGCACATAAACACAGTTTTTCGGAAATGCACTTTGAACTGGAGTGAGATTTCAGGAAGATTAGCTTTCTACTATTGTTCTTAACAGGCAGATCAGCAAAGGTCCTCAGCACACAGTAGGTGTCATTTTAGGAACCATGGCTAAATGCAATGGAGTTTTAAAAACATGATCCAAAATAGGGAGGATTTGCTGTTGTTTTTCTCACAGTGGCTTTCACTGCAAGTCCAGCCAAGTATGTAACAGTTAGAGCTGCAGGAACTTGCTTTCAGCGGAGGTGTTTCTTGAAAATGTGGCCCTGTGATATTGGTTGAAGCTGCCTCTTCAAGCTCTCTGGGGATATGTCTACAAAATATACTACAAACAGATGCAAGTCACTCTGTCACTTGCTCCAAACTGATATGCAGCTCTATGAACAATGTTCACACGGCCCCAGTGGGCTTCTGCTTCCCAGCCTGCGTGCTCTCCCTCTCATCGAGGCTTGTTATCTCAATACCCTGCTGTCAGCTCTGAGCCCATGTGTTGGCAAAATATTATGTACAGACATCTACTGCCTAAGAAACAGCCTCCACAGGCCGTTGAACTGAGGGTTTCCCCAGACTCTCATCTCCAATATCAGATTTTTTGTTTTCCCTGGAGGTGGAACCTTGCAGGTTTCCCCCGCTAGACCAGGATTTGACTACCAGAGGCAAAACAGGTCTGCTGTAACCAGTTCCTAGTATTTGCTGAGGTTCTCATGTGTGGAAACCTGTGCCTCGTTTTCCTAAAAACAAAGAATTTTTGTTTAATGAAGCTTGAACTCAAATGATTTCTAAAACACTAGCTGGCATAGTTAGTTTCATCTAATCTGACACTTCCTCAAAGGTAAAATTAAATAAACTTTCCTCCTCTGTGTACGACTGAGGTACTATTGAGAAGAACTAAACAACTTCTGGTTCTTGCTAGGACCTGAAAGCCTCCCTAAGCCAAATCAAATCCCCATTTCTGTATGTCCCTGATCATGGATCCAGCTCTCATTTGAACTGTGTAAGCTCAAATCGCATGCTTCTGCAGCAAGTTCAGTATCAGAACCAGCTTACAGTACAGTGCTGAGAGAGGAGCACCAGAACACAATGTATCAGAAATATGTATGTATCAGAAATAAAGCTGTCATACACAAATTGTTAGGACAAGAGGAATTGCTTTGGCAATAGGATCTGTCAGAAGCTCCCAGATATAAATAGGAGTGTTTCAGGTATGTACTCACTGCATCTAAAAAGCAGCCTATAAGGATCCACTTAGATATCTGTTACTCTTTAACAAAAAGAAAACCAGCACTTCACACCAGCTGGGTAGCTTGGTAGGTCATCCTTAAATATATAATGTCTGGAGAGCAGAGGCGCTGTGCTGGTACTCACTGCCACAGCACTTTGTGCACTACTTCTCTTTACTCAGGGGCTGACATCCATCCCTGCAGATGATTTTGTAGTGCATAGCAGCTCTGGATTTGTGCAACCAGACTGTTACAAAATAAACCCTATATATATATATATATAAACATCAGTCATTCAGTGACATTTCACTCTAATCTGTCCCAAGGGGTCTATTAACAAGAACCTTATTTACCTTGCCTTCAGGGGTGGGTCGTAACATGCAGTGCTACAGTGCTGCTCCCATCGGAAAAATATCTGCATCCCAGGCTTTGCTGTCTCCATACAAACCTCCTTTCATCCAGTGTGCAAGCTGTATATATTATATATTGGCTGTTTAAATTAGGAGTAGATGGGCATCGGGCAGCCCTGCTGGCACTGATAGATCTTAATTGTCTTGACCAGCCTCTCCTGGGACTCTTACTCACTGTCTCTGTCCATGGCTCCAGGAACTCCATTTCAGCTCAGGGCTTGCATCCCATTCCTGGGTCACACCGTGGATGTGCTTGTCTTTATTCCTGTCTTTGGATTTATCTTCTGCTGCTCCTGTCTTGATCCCCTGAAAGGTCTACAGGACTGATTTGTGACTTTGCCTGCTAGAGAAACCTGCTTCCAGCTCCCTGCTCTGCCCTACCCCATTTGGGTGCTGTGGGGCTGCTCCCTGGTTGGTGAGGTTGCTGCTCTGCCTGTGCTGTGGTCACCCTTGACTCTTGGCTCTTGTTTCTTCCCAACATCTGGCTTTTCCTGTTAAAAAATCAACAGCAAGCAGGGCTGGCAAACTGAAGGTGTTGGTTATACATCTCCTGGGTAAGACTGATGCAGGGCATACAGTGCTGCTGAGAGACCATTATTTTTATGACTGTGAGGTCTAGAGGCTCCTGTCACTTCAGTAGCTTCTTGCACGAGGCACTGCCAATGGAGAGTGTCTGGGAATCTCATAAAACTGCCCTGTCTCAAGAGACAATGTGGACATTCGGGGTGTGCAGAAATAAACAGGGGAATGATTTATCAGTGCTGCAAAGAAAGTGGAACTTCCTGTGAAAAAGGAAGAAATAGAGTTCAGCTTGTCAGGGACCTTGTATTTTTCCTCATTAATCATAACACTCAGGGTATATGCAAAGCATCACAAGGCACCTCGACAGATTTATCCTGTAGTTATTCTACAGGGTTTCTGCTTCACTTCTGTGTCTCCATATCAGAAGATATCTATGAAATATGAGGGTGACTGTAGTGTCAGGATGAATGTACTGTCATGAAATCAGTAGATATGCAATGGGGCAAAACCATAATAGGCAAGTATATGAAGAGATACTTAAATATTGAAATCAAGGTTGTGCCTCTTCAGGATTTGACTCTCTTGTCAGCTTCACTATTTAAAATGTACCTGCTGATGCCTTGCTAATGTAATTAGACATAGGATAATAGCTATGGCTAACAAGCATGGTTTTTACTTGTTTCAGACTGAAAAAGGTATTGAACAAAATATCACAGTGTAAACAACTGAACTATCTATGTGGCTGTGCTTGCCTGCTTCATGTAGCAATGCAGTGCAGTCTCACCCAGCAAAGAACAAGTCTATTTAGCAACCCCTATACACTATTTTCTCATTGTCATTCAGAGCAATCCAGTCTCAGAGCATATTTCTTCTGACATGTTTCATTGTCAGGTGCCAGCATAGAAATCAGAATTTTGGTGGCTTCTACCATTTACTTTCTTCTTCTTTTTTAATGTTATTAATCAAAGGCATTTCTAGGTGCATATGTTCATCTTCTAACATAGGGAGGGGAAACTTTACTCTCAGTTTTAAATTTAAAGCTAGCTAGCCTTCCAAGGGTGAGGCTTTTCCCTTGCTTGGCTGCTCCAGTGCAAATTGTGATAGTTGTTGTGACACTGTGCCTGCAACAGGGAATTCCCATCTCTGATAAGAAGATATTCTGCATTTCAGTTTTGGGCCTGGCAGTAGAGTTACAGCAACTTTGCACACATGAACATGAACCCTGTAGAGTGGGCAGAGTGGGCTCCTGATGCTCCTTCTAGCCCTGGTTCCCATGGTCTGTCTGGTGGCATCAGAGCTGTCCAGGAGAGAGCTTCTGTATTTCAAACTAAGTCAAAACAGCTTTTTGACATTTAAAAATATCTCCCAGCATGCAAATAACAACATTTTCATGCTGGGATCATTTCAGGAGGCAGTTATTTTTCTCTTCTAAGTTTGGAGCCCCTCACCCTTATTTCATCCCTTGGGCTGAAATTTTCAAAAGAAGCGAAAGATTCAAACACAGACTCTTGCATCTGAAAATAAATCAAGGATGATCTGAGCATCCAGATTCATGATATGGCTTTGGAAATTTCTTTGTGTGACTTGTGGATGGAAAAATCAGATTTGTTATTCAGCACAAACCTGGCACACACCTGGAAAGGAAAAAGATTGAAGCAACTTTAAGCTTTGCCTGCTATTTTGCCCTATCTGAACATGATATGAAAGGCTGCTTCTCCACTCTGCTGGCAGAGAAAACAAATGGATTGTCCAAGAGAGCAATTTCCAACACATTAATGGTAAATTGAAAAAAATGCATCAAAACAGGAGGCTCCACATCAAGAGCATCAATTCCTTTCACTCCCCATTTGGCCTGGGACAGCCTTTGACTGAAAGCATTGCACTGAAGCGAATGACAAGTGGGCAGTGGAGGTGATGCATAAAGGTAGTGTGGGGAAAGAAGGCAACTGATATTGGACCCTCACCAGTAGCCCATGTGTCTTGTTGCTGGGATACAGTGGAGATGGATGGGAGAAGGCAGGAAGAAGTCATCTTCTTGAGGAGGTTGCTTAATAGACAAATAGCGAAAGCAAAGGGACAATATAGAGGCCTAATAGTGAAATATAATCAGATTCCCATCAGCTTTTTCTGGACAATAACTCTGGTATGTGTTCTGATATAAACCTGATACCCAGTGCTTTACACTTCATTCTTTCAGCCACATTTTCAGAGGTCAGAATGCCTCCACCAATGTGTTTTAGAGTGGCAACTGTGCTACCTTAGGGCTTGGATGCTGTAGTGTTTCACAGAGTTAAGCAATAGACATTGCTTTAAGGAGAGTCAGGGAGAATTCAGGGTGTGCAAGATCTTTATTATTTGTTTGGGAGATACACACAGAAGACCTGAAACCTGGCAGGGTTTGTACAATGAAAAGGAGTCCAGCTCCAGGACCCAGAGCTGAATTGTTTTGCCCAGCCATCCATTGGGATTCTGTAGGAGAGCCAGGAATTTAATCCTGAGTTTCAAACCTCAGATGAATATTTCACAAACAAGCACATTTTTCTTCTGTTGTTTGCCTGTAGGTGGTCAAAACTTCACCAACCCGATCTTGACTTCAGACCACTGTAAATGGGAATCCATGGCCAGCAGATGAACACCAGAGAGATTGGGAAAAGCTGCATGATGGATCTTTTCAAGTTCTTCATGCATCAAGGTGAAAGTCAAGACAGGGGACATGGACATTGTAAAGGAACATGCTGTTAGCCTGCAGTCTAACCTCCCATTCTGGTTGATTCAACTGCCTTTGGCAATTCACTGGTACAAAAGGAAATATTGATTTAGAGCTCTGTCGCAGCATTATATCTTCCCTATTAAATACAGTGGGGAAATTGAGAATTCTGAGTATTGAATTTCAGAAAGGAAAAATTCCTCAGCTATTGCAGCAGACTTTTCCAAACCACAGAAAGTACTATTAAAAGATAAATGTAATATCAGAGCAGTCATGTAATTTGGTTGGTTTTCTTCACTACCTTTCCCATGCTCCCACACCACAGTCGGCATTTGAGTTCTTTTGGCTCAGAAGATGGCTGCAGCATGGAAGTATGTTGTATACTTCCAGCTGTTCCCAGCTGCTCTCCAGCCAGCAAAGTGCTCTGGGGCAGACCCATTTTTTCAGATTTCTACCAGCACCAGTATTGGAGCATGTTGGCTTTCTGATGGTGATGTTCAAACGGTAAGTTTTTAATTTCACTTCGCAGCAGCCCAGCCAGCCACTCTTCTAAGATGATTAAATGTTAGTTTTTGCATGTTGAGCTCTGGCAGAGTGTTCCGTGAGCGCACTCATACTGGGAAAGCTCTTAGAGCAGTTGGCTGGCTCTGTACGTATCCTGCCAATGAGAACTGGAAAGGCTGCAGTATTTATCTTGCTGATTTGTGGGCATTTAACTTTTCAGACGGGAGCCTTTGGTCGCAAAAACGCCATTGACAAAGCTAAAGCAGCTGCTGTAAGACTTTCTCAAAGGAGCCTCTCTCCTGGATGTCTCAGGGTATGTGTTAAAAATTGGTGCACATGTGAGTCATACAATCTCCCTGTATTATACAGATGCCTAAAACAAAGAAGAAAAAGAAAAGCACCCCCAGACTTCAAGAATAGCTCTTTCTTAGTCTAGAAGGGACTGAAGGCTCTGGGTGATCCTTCTATGGTACCATACAAGAAGTTAAGAAGGAAAAAAAAAACACCTTAGCCTTGTTTGGAAAAGAAGGTGGGTAAGAATTTATAGACATTTCTGGTTTATTTGTAAATCAAACGGTGGGTGATATCTGCATCAGGGAAACTTGAGGGCATGAGGTGTCTCAACTGGGATGAGAATTAGACCCAGAGTTTTGAGGAGTTGTGTTCTTGTTGTTGAGCCAAATCCTGCAGCACCAGAGCACGGCCATGTCTCATCAGGTCAGGTTTTACCGTCAGAGGTGACTTTGTGCAGCTGGAGATCCAATACCTTGCTTCTGAGCCTTTTTAGAGAAGCAGTGACTCAACTGAAGCTCTTCCATCTGCTTGTGCCTTGAAATACAGAGGTACGGGTGAACTTTTCCCTAGAGACTACGAGAAAGTTGCCTCTTTTAGCCAGCCTAATCTTCCTTTCACTCCTTCAGAAAGCTCAGATTGGGTGTTTAGTCCCGCTTTGCAGGATTCGGTAATGGAGAATCACCTTCCTCACATTTGAAAGAAAAAAAATAATCGTTACTCATCCTTATCTGTTATTGTTGATATCTTCTTGTAGAAGACATGATTAGGGCTACACAAGGCTAAAAAAGTATTCTGGGTCTGAAAATGGAAACAAGCAATCAAGAAAAATATGGCAGGGAGTTAACTTCTCCTGCAACGTTTATGTTTTGGAAGGTCAGTAGATAAGAGATGTTGCAGCTAACGTGAAAAGATCACTTATGGCACAGTTCTTACTCGAGCTAAATAAATTTAGCTCCAAATAGTGTTTTCTCTACAAGCCTCTTCTATGGCAGCAGTGCATGCAAAGGCTGCCTCTCCTAGGTCAGGGCTTGGGACACCCTGTTGTCTCAGCAAGGCTCACAAATGTAAACCAGTCACCACCCTTGGGATATCCCAGGCTGAGGTGACACACAAATGAGCAAGAGCGTAGGAACCTTCTGCAAAAAAAAAGCTTCCTGCAGATGACTGAGGTCCACTAAAGTCCCATTGGGGTGTAAACCTTTTCTACGCTCAGCACAAGGTGAGGAGTGAGAGTAAGAAGTGATGTCCAATCTCAAAAGAACAGCTGGTTCTTGGTTCCCTTCACTGCAACCCTGTTCCCCTTCGAGCAGACCTTGCTGCTGCTGTGTCTCCATCTTTCCAAAGCTGTTATCGAGTCCATCCAACAACAGCACAGAAGCTCGCAGTCCTCTGGGAAGGATATTATCCTTAAAAAAACCACAGCACAGCTGGCTTCAAGTGCTGAATACCTAAACCAAATTATTGCAGTAAAAGCCCTCTCGGGGCTCATTTCACAGCTTGGTACTGTTGTCCTTAGCTGAGGTGGCCAGATTGTCAGAGGTGCTGGGCACATGCACCAGGGAGTCTTTTTCATTGCCATTATTTTAATTGGGTGCCTTGCAGGCAAATTACTTCACAGACTGATTAAATTTATGAATAATAATTATTTCATTAAGGTACACTGTACAATTAAGAACCTATCTTATTATATACATTTTTTTCCTTTTAATCTTGTCACTTCACGTAGTATCTACAGAATTAGCCACAATACTTCTGTTTAGGAATGATCAGAGGCAAGCTGAAAATTAAAGCTAGAGAATATTGCAATCCTTCTGTTCCTAGAATTAAACTTGCTAATTTGCAATACTAATTACATGTACAGGTGTTGTGCAACCCATGTTGCATTTGGTATGCTGCCTTAAGAACTGAAGAATTGTAGTTCTTTTTTTTGGTTTACACCTTTTTCTTCCTAAAGAAGGTGCACATTAAGAGGACTTTTAAATGTACACCAGTTTAGACTTATGATGGAGCATATTTGTGCTCACAGTAATTCAAGGTTTTTGCAAAGGTCTTGAAAGTTTTTTAAGACAGTACAGAAGACAAGAGAGCCAGTGTGTCTCTTTTTGGTGGGCAAGTTCTCTCGTGTCCTAGGATGGCTCTGAAACTCCAAGTTCTGTGGGTGAGAAGAGCTCTGCTGGCAAAAGCAGATCACTTCAACAAGGCCCTGGGAAAAACACTGCTTCAGCTTCTTCTCTGCTGTTAAAATGAAAGATGAAATTAAACATATTGTAAATCTTCAAGTAGTTGCTGGGAAAACTAGCTGACAAAACAGGAGCGTTTCTGATTTGGAGGGTAGTATAAAGAAATCTGTACTGTTGGCCTGTTTTCAACCAAAATACCAGCACATTTTGCCCCACACTAACATGACCTTGTTTCTTAAATGTTATTCTTTATGAATCCTCACCTTCAGTCTAACATCAGGTATGTCAGATACTGCCCTATTTGTGACTGTGCAGCAGGACTTTGAACTCCCCTTACGCTCCTCAGAGAGTCCTGGGGCAAGCACTGCAGCATACACCACCCTCCCTGTTAAAACACCTTCTAGGTGGGGAAAAATGGTTGTGCCTAAATTCATCTGTAACTGATTTTCTTTCTATCCCATATTTCAGCTGGGGTTGCAGGTCTGTGCACTAATTTAGAACCTAATAGCTCAAGATTAGTGAATGTGTTCTCTGCGTGGCTGCATGAATGAGGTCTGATGTAACATGGCAAAATTGAGATTCTCTGTGTCAAGATGTTCACCATCAATGATGAATGGCTGGAGCTGTGTATTAATCTAGGTCTGGTAAAAACAGGCAGAGGACTATCTATAAAGATTTTTTCCAAGGATTGCTATCAATACTATTTATCAGCTTCATAGCATGCTATAGGAGGAGGTCTGGTTCAGGCGTCTCTTAACTCAGCTCAGTAATGCCCATAGCAGTGGGTGTTGGGAAATCTGGCGTTCTCCCTCCTGTGGGAGAAGCAAAGTGTCAATAAGGTACACATAAGTTAGCAATTTCAGTTCAAGCTTCCCGTAAATAAGCCTCAGCCTTCTGCTGTACATCAGAGTGATGAAGAGGCAAATGGTGCCGCTCGATTCCCACGATAGCCATTTCTTTTTCCTTTTGACTTAAAGAAATGTCAGCCTACTCTTGACACATTTGAAATATCTGCACTGTGGCCTGAAAGACCTGTTTCAGGACTAGCTAGAAGACATATTTCATGTTCCTATTTAGTTGCTTTTTTTTTTTCCTGAGTCTTGGATAAACTGTTTGCTAATGATTTGCTTTAATGTTTCAGACTGTATTGTAGAAAACACTGCTCTTAGTTGTACAAAGTAACTGCCAAGTTAATATTAATTAGCAAGGCTATCCAAGTGAGAACAAAATAATAAAGACCCTCTTCCCAAGTCCCCCACTATTATTTCCACATCATTCAACTCCATCTTTCTTTACCAGAGTTCATTTCTAAAATATACCCAAAAAGCATGTTCCAGCCATGTCTGTACATTGAGAATCTGCTCTCTTTCTCCATTTGTTTTACTGGAATGACTCAGAATAAAGCAATTTATACAAGAAAAACACCACTCAGTACCTCACCTGTTAATATCTTTTTTTCCCCCCGCTCATGCCATAGCTGGGCTGTGGCAGATCCTTTCACATAAAGGTATTTCCTGAAAAGGAATGCAGAGGCAATGCTGTTACCTTTCCAGGGCCTCAGATGGTGTGGTGCTGGCCCTGCCTTGCTCCAGCTTCTGCCTTGAGCCAGGGAAGGTGATGCCTGGGTCAGCAGCAAATTTGGGAGCTGCCATAACAGCATCCAACCATGTTCAGAACACCTCCCTTTTAGCTCAAATCACATGAACTGAATAAGAAAACCAGTTTTCCTCGGCAATCAGAGGGTTTTTTTAGCCATTTACAAACCCTTGGTCACTCCTTGTCCCTCCCAAGCTGGCACAGATCCTGAGGGCAGAGGTGGTCTTACCAGTAGAAGGATTTTTTTCTTTCTCGAACTGCTCAAGCAGGTTTCCTGGGGGCAGTGACAGAGCAGGTGAGATACTGGCTCAGAAAGACAAAGCATGTACTCCTCCCATCCCCACGATTTCAGCCTGAACAGAACCAGTGTTGTACCATAGAAGAGATGTCAGCTATGTTATACAAACTTATTCTGAGAAGCTAGAAGATATTTTAATCAGCTTTCCTCCATCTGAAAATATTATTTTATTTGTTGTTTTCCTCTACTACTAAAGTGTTTTAGACTATTGATCTTTGGTAAATGGATCTAGTCAAGGATGGCTGTGCAGTAACATCTGGGATGACAATCCCTGGGGAGACTGAACTGAGGGGATGTCTGCTACCAGCTAGAAAGTCACTTATTGACTAGGCTAGGGTCTGAGTGTTTGCTGTATCAGCTTGCAGAGGAGACTCATGCAGAGCTGGGGCAGGAGGATCACTACAGCTTTTATGCTCAGGCAGCACACTGGTCAGGTCTGCTCAGACATGAACTCAGAGGCTGACTCAGGCATGAACCCAAAGCAGCTGTCCTGCAGCATCCCAGGATAATGGAGAGGATGAGAGAGGAGAGGCACCAAGTGCCAGAGAAAGGGCTTGTCCATAAGTGTCCTTTGTGCAGCCTATGGTCAAATGAGTCATTGCCCATAACTCTTACCTGAGCCTAAACATTCCCAGCATATGCCAGAGCAGAGCAGGAGCTGCTCAAATGCACACTCTGAGTGAGAAATTGCCAACCATTTGAGAACAGGTGGAGGAACACAAAAGGGAGCTGGATAAGGTTTAGCTGACCTGCAGCAAAGTGAGAGGAAGAGGAGTTGTGCTCCCTGCCGCAGCACACAGTGGGCCAGAAGCAACAAGTGGTGGAACAAGCCGAATGCTGAACATCAACATCGTCTGAAGAGTGGTTGTGGGGAAGTGACATGAGCTCTTGGCAAAGGAATCCAATATGGGCAACCTCCAGAAGAGCAGCAGCAACAACCCTGACGTTAGGGGGATTTTTGAAATGCCAGTGCTATTTTTCAGAGTGAAACAGTTTAATGATATTTAGAATTAGGTCACTGGCTGCCTTGGGAACTGTACCTTAAGCTTTGATAACCCTTGTTTTGGGAAGTAAGTGTCCATTAAGGCTTATTTAAAGGTGGCTGACCTTTTAAACCTGCACTGCTCTGTGAGAGATGGTCATGATCTATAGAGAACCTTGGGAAATGTGCTTTATCTACCCAGAGAAAAAAACTGCAGAGAAATTCTCTCTTTGGTTTTCTAAGACTCACGTGCCAACCCTAAGGCTGAATGTTCCATCCCTGGAAGTGTTCAAGGCCAGGCTGGATGGGGTCAAGTGGAAGGTGTCCCTGCCCCTGGTAGGGAGGCTGGTGATCCTCAAGGTCCCTTCCAACCTTCTATGATTCTATGATTATATTCTATTTGGCCTTCCCAAGGCCAGTGCAGGTTTGTGAAAACAAAAGCCCTCCTGGCTCTGAAGGTATGTCACAGTGGAGAGATAGAGCCAGAAGAAGGGAGATCCTAAATCCAAATCCAAGCTGGTGGCCACAGGAATGTTCATCTTGGTTCCCAAGCAGAAGAGTCAGCCATCAGGTTTAGTCAATTCCTCTGCCTATTTCTGGGAAATAATTCTTCAGTATTGTGCAGAATAATGTGTCTTATTTATATCTTCATTAGTTATGTGTTAAAGGAACTTTTTGTATCTGCAGCTTTCACTCTGTCTTCTGAGACATACCTGTCCTGGTTTCAGCTTCCTAGTAGCTGGCTACTGAATGCTGGTACTGGAGCTGTCATTTGGGCTGATTTGAGGTCACTGGAGTCCCTAGTAGGGTTTACTTGAAGCCATTTGGGCTAACTTGAGGTCATTGGAGTCCCTGGTAGGGGTTACTTGAGGCCATTTGGGGTTAATTGAGGTAGTTGGAGTCCTGGTAGGGGTTACTTGAGGTCATTCGGGCTGACTTGAGGTAATTTGGGGTTACTTGCGGTCATTGGAGTCCCTGGTAAGGGTTACTTGAGGTCATTGGAGTCCCTGGTAGGGGTTACTTGAGGCCATTTGGGGTTAATTGAGGTAGTTGGAGTCCTGGTAGGGGTTACTTGAGGTCATTTGGGCTGACTTGAGGTAATTTGGGGTTACTTGAGGTCATTGGAGTCCCTGGTAGGGGTTACTTGAGGTCATTTGGGCTGACTTGAGGTAATTTGGGGTTACTTGAGGTCATTGGAGTCCCTGGTAGGGTTTACTTGAGGCCATTTGGGCTAACTTGAGGTCATTGGAGTCCCTGGTAGGGGTTACTTGAGGTCATTTGGGCTGACTTGAGGTAATTTGGGGTTACTTGAGGTCATTGGAGTCCCTGGTAGGGGTTACTTGAGGTCATTTGCGGTTGCTTGAACAGGAAGCCCAGTTAGCAGAGACGCTGCCTTTGGACTTCGCTGTTCATAACCTCCAACCAGGATGGCAGAGACAGGAGTCAGGACAGCTGAACACCGGTGGACCCATCATACTCTCGACAAGGTCTCTATAGCCCTGGAGATTTGGACTTCTCAGCTGGAAGAAAAGGATGGGAGACCTTGGCTATCAGTAGCCATGGAGAAGGACCTCTAGTGATTAATGGGCTCATATGAACTGTCATTGTCTACTTTATTCTCTGTATTTACTTGCCACACCTGGTGCAGGGACCAGACATGGAAAAGTCAGGAGTGGGTGTTTCAAATGTTCCAGGTGTTTAAAAAGGGTTAAGTTAATAATAATAATTAGGGTTTGTAAAGACAAATTAAGAAATAAGAAGAGGAGGGGTGGAGAGGAAAGCTAATGTCTTTACAAACAATTTCATGGCATAAAGTATGGGTGTTAATGTCTTTGAAATGGGTCTTCATGTCTCTACTAACTCTGGGCAGCAGGTTTGTTACAGAGCTCAGACAGCTTGGCTCCTGAAATGGACAAGGGGGTCTGCACAAGCCTGAACGTCTGAACTTTGGGGTAAAATAGTAGGTTCAAGGGGTGAATATGTGGTAGGCGGTTCAGGAAGGCTGTACCTTCCTAGTACCTCAGCCGATGGGGAAAGGAAGAGGGCAACATGCGGCTGGGAATTTGGGATAAAAGGAGTCTGCGCCCTCCAAAACCTCGAGAGAGAGAAAATCCCGTGAGCCTGTGCCCCAGTGGACTTTCTTCCTTTATTCGAAAAAAGTTGAAGGACTCCTCTGTCTCCTTTTTGGACATAAACCTCTGCCGTTTGTGGATTTTCCTGACAAGAGGAATCACAAGAAACCAGGAGGGAGCACAGTCAGGACAACTGACCTGTACTGGCCAAAGGGATATTCCATACCATGGAACATCATGCTCAGTGTATAAACTAGGGACAGCTGGCTGGGAGGTGCTGATTTCCACTCAGGGACTGGCTGAGCATTGGTCAGTGGGTGGTCAGTAACTGCACTGTGCATCACTTGTGTTCCTTGACTCTTATTCCTCTGTTACTATTGTTATTATTATTATTGTTATATTTCACTTTATTTCAATTCTTAAACTCTTCTCAACCGACAGGTTTTACCTTGCCAGTGTTCTGAGGGCTGCTTGCAGGGCTCAGCTCTGGTGTCATCCCCAGCCGCTGTTGCTTGTTCAAAGTCTCTGCGTGCTCCTGCAGTGTCTCCGGGTGGGGGCAGGCAGGGCTGTCCCCAGCCACACACAGTGCAGGCAGCCCAGCTTCTTCCTGGGTTGCACACCCCACGGTGGATCTCTCAGGCACGAGTGGCTCCTGGTGTGGCTGGGGCTCCTCCGTCCGTCTGTCTGTCCCGGCACAGGGAGTAATGTGGGACAGTCAGAGGTATAGCACAGTCCACAGAGTCCCTGGGGCTGCAGCCCCTCCAAACCCTGCTGCTTCTGGCAGCAGCTCCCTCGTGCTGTACATCCATATCCAGGAGGGGCGGGAGAAACAGGGATGAGACACCAGAAACATCCCATTTCTCCCCAGGAGAGCGGGCGGGAGCCGGGGTGTGACTGACAATCCACGCACGACGCCACGCACTGGCAGCACAGGCAGCACCGACCGATGACCAGCACTCCTGAATATGCCGGCGGGGACAGCAGGGGGAGAAGGGAGGAGACGGTCCCGGTTTGCTCAGGTTTGCCCCGTTTTGCCCCGTTTTGCCCCGGTTTGCCCGGGCCGGCCCCGCCTGTGAGCGGCCCCGCGGGGCGCGGTAGCGGGACAGCCGGGAGCGGGGCGCGCAGGGAATCTCCAGAGGGCAGTGGGAATTACTATACCGAAAGAAACTTTGCTTTTTCCAGGGGGCTGGGGCAAGCTGGGGGACAGCCCAGGCGTCTGCAGACTGGCTAGGAACGAGGGGGCTGCTAGTGGGGCTTAATTTTCACAGAGATGGCTCTGGATATTTTGTTGGCTGCAGGGAACTCCTGTGGCGCACACACGTGTGTGCCCAAGGTGATATCCTTATCTGTGCTCAGGTGGTAGGAACATAATGTTATTTTTCCTAATCAGTATCGATACCAACTCAATTACAGCTGTCTGACACTGCAGATAAAGCAAATCACAAGATCCTACGCAGAATAAATCCGTATCATCTGGCCTTAAATACCAAGCAGCATAAACCTGCCAGAATTTTTGGTTTTTTAATTAAACCATTTGGAGTGAAATGGCCAACAGAGAAACAGCTCCAAAATATTCCACCTAAATGCAATACATTTAATCTGAAGGGAGCTGGAAAGCCCAAAATTACTTTCTTCATGCCACAGAGGAGTCCTTCGCCACCTCAGGCACATGGGACAGAGATAGGGGATGCTCTGCACCCCACAGGGCTGCCCTGTCCTCTGAACTCAGTGCTGTGGCAGGGAAATTCCCACTTTCAACCTCCTCAGCTCCCCAGATCTCCTGCCTCTCGGCCCATTCCAACGTGGGCAAAGCAACCAGTGCCTAAGCAAGCAGTGAGAGGTTTCTGATGTTTATTTACATTGCTGGCTCTGTCTCACCGGGTGGTTTCCCATCTGTTTGGCCATGTACATGTTAATACCAGTGAAAACCAGAACTTGGCACATCCCACATCTTCACAGGCCACCAGCCCCTGAAGTTTTCATTGAGCACAAATAGAGTTACAGGCAAAATCTCAGCCCAGTGATGGAGGAAGGAATTGAAGTCTTTGGCAAGAGGCATTTTTCCACTTGGGAAATGCATGGGAGTTTTTCAGCTTTTCTGGGATGTCTCAAGCCTCCTTCCCTAGTGAAAAAATGCTTTTACATGGAAACACCCAATCCCCCCAGCAGCCACAAGGCTGGATACCTCCTGTGCAGGCTGGTGATGCTCCCCTGTCCTCCCACACCTGGGAGCATCACCTGGGGGTCCTGTCATTCCCATGGGCAATACGTGTGGGCAGCAACTGCATATGCTGGCAAAAAGCTGTTTTTGAGGCTATGTTCTTGCCTGTGCTTCTTCTGCCTGCCCCTTTCATGCTCACACAAAGCCTCTTTGGTCTTCATTTAAGAGGGCCCAGGAACTCCTGTGCTACCAGCAATAGCAGTAGCACTCCTGTGCTAATAACACTGAGCAAGGAGGATTAAACCTATTTTGAGCACTTTCCACCCTAAGCAAAAAGATTGCAGAAAAATGTTCTGAGATCCTTTATCTAAATCCATAATCCTGTCTCACTTGGTGGATTCTTAGCTGCAGGTACCAACCTGGCTCAGCTTGAATGATTTTTTGGACCCTGTGGTTTTTGCTCTGTGCCATTTTTCTGTTCCTCTCATCTTTGCCTCTCTTTAAAGGACCCTACTAATGGCAGGTAGGGAAAGCTGCCTGCAGCCACCATGACTGGATCACCCCTCACATTCATGCTGGTAACGCCCAAGGAGGAGGAAGCATCCAGCATTGCTTCCAAGCATTGCAGATGTGCCCTAAACTGCTGCAGTAGATGATGCAATGGTACAAGAAGATGGGGTGAATAGGGCTGGAAGTCAAAAACCTCCTAAATGTTCCTCAGTTTTGCAGGGATTGCTCCAGCACAAATGCAAATGCTGCTAATGCCTCCTCCTTCTCTAGAGCTGACATTTCCTGAGCAGAGCTCTCTTCTTTGACCTCTCTCTGTAAATATTGACATTGCATTCACAAGGATAATAGATTTCTGTCTGCTCTTACCACAGCTGAATGTTTCCACCGGGACTGTTACTACTTCTTATGGCTGGAAATGCACCTGCACCAGCTGTGAGGCTCAGCATAACCCCCCCTGCCAGCCCTAATCCCCCTGTGCCTTGACAGACTGCCACTGCCTCACTGCCACGAAGCCCCGGTTCATCTTGAGACAGTGGGAAAGGAATACTCTCCTGACCCTTTCTTTTTATTGGGGAAAGAGAAAACCCCCATGCATTTGACTGCCTTCCTCCTAAATCACTTCCTCCGTCTAAAGCACATGATCCCAAGGCAGGTATCCAGCATGAAAAATGACTTTCCTGTCACACATGACCCACACAGTCCCCCAGAATAACCCCACAGTGATGCCTGAGCCTCCCAAAGGAGGAATATTCTGAAGTTTTTGTTTTCCAGTAACAATCCAGCTGTTTACAGCTATTTCTCCCCAAAATGAGATCATTCCCCATCACCCAGGGATGAGCCTCAGCACTTGCTCTAATGCTTTGCCTCCAGCAAAACGTCACTGCAAAGCATTGCTTTGCTCTTTCTGCTCAGCGTGGTCTCTCTTGCCATGCCAGAGGCCTCCTTTAAAAATAAAATGGTTTGGTGAAGCCTAAAAGCAGCTTCCTAAGCCTCTGCTTTCCATAGTTTGAACATCTGGCAGGCTCTTGGAGGGAAGCTTGAGGCAGGGCTTCAGGGAGGCAGTGCTGACCGGTGTGCAAGCACTTGAAAAAGAGTACTCAGGAGCTGGTTTTGCACAAATTCCTGTTTTTCCCAGTTGCCTCAACCCCTTTGCTGTCATATTCAGACCTTTGTTTTCCCCCTCTCTCTCCCTAAATGCATCCTGTTATGGCACAGCCATTGCCTTTCACAGGGTCAACTTAACACCCTCAGTGGAGGTTTGGTGTTCAACATAAATGTGGCCATATGAGCAAGACAATTTTCCCCCCAGCTTTCCCTTGCTCCATGCTCCCGTGTGGAGGCGGCGCGTTACGGATGTGCCAGAAGTATCCTTTCCTTGTTGCCAGCTCTGGCTCCATACACAGGAATAACCATCCCCCTATTTTTTTTTTTTTTTTAGACATCTGGCATGCACTGAGCAGGAAAAATATGGCAAGCTGGAATTTCCTTCACTGGGAGAAGTGCACACTGTTATTTGAGCCAAATCTAAAGTTTCTCACTTATGATTTTTGCATATGAATGGGAATTCAGGCTTGGTCCCTGGAGGGACCATCATTACATGCATTAACAGACAGCTGGGCTTTAGAAAAAGGGGGAAAGCAGAAAAAAAAGTAGATGTTTATTCTGTACTTAGGCAAATTCATATGAGGGGAATCATCTCCCATTCTCGCTGCGGCACACTTTGCTCTCTATAGACTCTGAATACATTCACTCATCAAGGCACATTGAGTAGCTGCTTATTAGCACAAGTTCGGTTCCCTTTCTGCATCCCTCAGACACACACACTAATACAAGCGCTCAGTGTGGCCCATCTGGAGAGATTCTGTGGCTTTCTCTTGTCTGGGGAAGCACAAGATCATATTTCTAGAGCGTTAAATTTGGTTTGATAAAGGCTTTTATATTTTTAATTTTTTATTACATATATTTTGTATATTTTTAAAAAATATTCTCATTTATTTTTATAACCTCCCTTCACACTGTCACGTCTCAAAGCTGGGAAATTTGCAGTACCCTGTGGTAAGCCTTCTGGTGAATATAAAAGGGCTTTGCTAAGGGTCAGATTCAAATGAAGCTAATTCCAATCAAATCAAATCACAGGGCCGGGAAAACAAAAAAACCCCATTCTTTCATTTGACTCCTGATTTATCAGCTCCAACAAAGTCACTGCTTCATTGGTGGGATGTTTCCACGGCATAAAAAATAACCTGGAGCACAGTGACCTTTGTTTTCATCTTTCTTTTAGACAATAAGATGTCTCCTCTCCTTGAATAGGTGAATAATATTGAAAAAAGAGCTTACACTGAGATAACAGTGCCGTCTTCAGGGACCAGATGACCATACAATGCCATCACTGATGGAAGCATTTCACCTCGCTGCCTTTTCCCTTTCTTGGCTGTTTTTGTTTGTCTGTTTTCTTTTTTTTTTTTAGTTCACGGGGAGCCCAATGTGGGAGCATAGAAAGAGCCACAACTGGGTTCTTCCCTTCCCAAGCTGTACTCAGGCTTTCCAAATTTTCAGGGATCACCAGGATACATATCTGGCTTTTTAAAGTCTTATTTTTACACCCAAACCTGCTTCCAGTGATCAGATTTTATCTGTTTTGGGGCTTTTTTCCCCCCTTTTCAGCAGTATTGGGGTGTGACTGTCCCCAGATCACGGCTTGCGAAACCCTGGGGTGCTTAAATCCCTTCTATCACAAAGACATAATAGCACCTTGAGATAAGCTGACTTTTCAAGGGAAAGGTCTGGCTTTAAAGAACTAGGATATGGTGCCAAGAGGACTCACAGTATCCCTGGCTGGTACCTGGGGGTCTCAGCCCCTCATTACAGGAATGCTTCCGTTCCTGAAGCATCTGAGCCGTTCCTGAAGCATCTGAGCCGTTTTATCAGCTGCTTATCAGTTACAGCCATGAGGATCTCTGGAGTGTGGATGATGAACTAGCAGGAGGCAGGGCTCTTTTCTGCCCTCGTACCCTCTGCAGACGAAGTCTGGATCTGAATGTGCTCTCTTGCCATAATTTATTTCTCCATTACATTTCTGACCAGGGCCCCGGCTTTGCAGCTATTGCTGTCAGCCTTTTGTCTTTCTGATTGTGCTAACAGCAGCACTTGAATGCTAATTGCCTTCCCTGATGAAGCAATCACACAATTTCGGGGTGCTAGGGAGGGATGGACAGTAGAAGAGGGCTTTGACCCTGGCTGCAGTCTGGCGTGGGATGCAAATGTGGGGGCCAAGGATTCAGAATCTCTTTGGCTGCTGCATAAAATGGGATGCAATGAAGCACAGCTCTCAGGGATGGGAGAGGGATGAAGTTTTTGCAGGACTGATTTCTGTGCCCTGAGGCAACTATTCATGTTGATTTGGGACACTGCACCTCTAGCACTCCCCTCCTGAGGGACAGCCCAACTTTGCCTCTGCCAGAGCCAACAACCTTTCCCTACACAGAATATTTACAATTATTTTATTTATTCATTTTATTTTATTGTTTTCTCTGGGATACGTATAGTTGTTGCTACTAAAAGATTCTGGCTGTACAGCCCTGTTCTCCAAACCCTGGGTTTCAAAGGGGTGAAGGGACCACTCATGCTTCCCTTTCCCCTTGCTGGGCCAAGGGAAGGGCCCACCTGGACATGTTTAAGACCTAAAGTCATCCAAACCCAGGCTTTAGCAGGTGCTGAGCAAGCCAGTCCCTGTGTAGGGCTCAGTGTGCACTCAGCTGCTCACAAACTCTGGCTGTGAAAGCCTGGTTTTCCACTGCAAAATATTAAAACCCCCCAAAAGGGCCATTGTTTCCAAGCCAAATAAACATATTCTTTTCCCACCTGGGCACCGTGGATTGACCTTTAGGTCTGTGAGTGACTTTCAAGCCCAAAAGCAATGGCCAAGCCAGGATGAAAGCCATGCCTGTGGCTCCCCTCCATCTAATTACTCCTCATTTCTCGCCAAGTGCATGTTCCCAGCCACTTTATGCAGTCCATTCAGTCTGCCCTTTCCTGCTTTGATGGCTGGTGACTGCTCAGTGGGATGTAACTTGGTGGCATTTTAGCCCCAGTGAGAACACCCATCCCTTCTGCAGCCACCCTACACTGCCTCCCTCCTCTCCCACCCGAGTCATTAATTCATCCTGCGACAGGAACACTAATGAAGGCCAAATCCTTCCCAGTGCCAAACCTTGATGATCTCCATCTATCCCCCCGTGCCTGGCCCAAAGCACTCTTTTCAGCCCAGTCCAGTCTCACTCCTGGGCTATTTGCTGCCATTCACCATTTATCAGCCATGTCCTTGTCTTAATTAAGAGATGATCACCCAGTGCTTCTGCATGTGTGTGCATGTATAGCCATGTGTCTGTACATGTATATCTCCATACATACAGGTTTGCCTCCTTCTCCCTCCTCCTCCAATAACTGGGTCCAACCATGAATCTTATCCCATTTGAAGGACATTAGCGAGCCCTGAGTAAGTCCTGAGCTCCTACGCATCTCATGGAATGGGACCACAGGATGCCACTTTGACAGCATTTTGCCCACTGGATGGGAGAGGCTGCTCCCTATCTTTTTTAAAAAATGAACACATATTTTCCCTATCTTCCTTTTTTTTCCCCAATGAAATTTTTTTACCTCGCATGCCCTTTTGCTCAGCAGCTCCGCACACCATATTTCTTGAGGAGTAAATGATTAAATTTTAGAGCCTGGAGTTTCATGTTTAAATGTCAAGCTTGAAACACAGCACCTCAGAAGAGAAATCCATAGGATTTCTATTTTCTTGTAATAAATATAGTCTTTATTGGGAGCAAACCAAGAAAACGGCAGGCAGCCCATCTCACAGTTTTGCTGCTTTTTTTTTTTCAGCTTGGAAGATTTTTCTTTTGGTTTTGTAGTTAAAAAAATAAGCTTTGAGAGAAATAAGTCATCTTCACCAGCACAAATGCATCCACTGGCCATTTAAGGGGGAAGCTTGAAGAGTTTTGGGGTCAAAAAAACCTGGTTAGAGCTGTTATTAGGTTATGAAAGCAGCATGCCAGTGTAAGAAAGCACCTTCTTTTCTTACACTCTAATTTGCTGATGCTATGAGTGAATAAAGCTGACCCCAGCTAGAGGTGAGGAAGTGAAGGGGTAAGAAAATCACCTACATGGGTACCTTGTTCTCCTTCCATGGCTGGCTCATAGTACATTCTGGGAGGAAAATATGTTAATGGGTTGTCAAAGGTCACTGTAACGCTGGGGCCTGCAGCCACCAATATCCAGCAGCTCCCAAAGGATTTACACCAGATTCTCCCATTGGCAGTCACGTTATAGAGGCAATGGTTGCGTTCAGTGAGCATCACACACTTCACATTTGTTTCTCCAAGGCTTTTTTCCCCTGGAAACCCTATGGCATGCAAGAACTGCAAACACACCCTGTTATCATGGCTGCAAAACGAGCAAAGATTTTTACTGGCTGCCCTGCTGCTCTGTCTCCCATTTCCCACCCAATCTCAGCCTGGGATTGTTTTGATACCTGTCTTCACATACATGAGGTGTGAGCTCTGGCAGCAGATGCATTATTAAAGCTGCACACTTGGAAGCACACATGCAGCTGCTGAGGGAACTGCCACAGGGAAGACCACCTTTTCAGCACTCATCCCTGCACTGAGTTTTCCAGTGGCGTCCTCTTTTCCCAGCGTTACCTCATTCTGAGCTCTCTCTCCGTGCCCCAGTGTCATTCATTTTCTACACTGACCTGTCTGCTGGTGCAATAGTTTGTCCTAGCATGTCCCTAAGTCCCACAGCACATCCAAGGCATCGCAGATAAGGTGGTTTCTCTCCTGCCACCCATTTTACCAAGCAGGAACAACGTGTGCCCTTCTCCAGTCCTCGAGGTCCATGTCCCTCCATATGTCGGCGAAGATGAATTGTTCTGGGATGAGGTTGTGCGGTTTTGCCTGCTTCTTAATGCACCTGAGGGTGACTTTGAGCAGACCCTGTTGACTTGAATAAATCTATCTCATTCTTTCATCGCTTCTTCTGCTTGCTGGTCCCTTTTTTTTTTTTTGTGAAAGTATCCAGTCACAGTTTATGCATTGCATGCTATTTATGCAGTTCCGCCCATGAAAAATACATGAAGAGTCCCTCACTCTTTCTCCCCACAGCTTCATAAATCTTGCATTGCTTTCTGCATGGCAGCTCAGCTTCATGGGGTGATGGGGAACAGCCTCCCTGCTGCTCCTGCCCTGGGGCCACAGCATCCTCTGGGGATTGTGGCATTACAGGCTTGAACCCTTCCGGGTTGATAGAGGAGAGGAGAGCTTCAGAGCCCCCTTCAGCCCTATTTTTATATTATTGGATAGGAAAATAAGACCAAATTACTGTTCAGCTGCTCTGCAATGTCTCCAGCTAAGGGGTCATCTTGCTTTGCAGCTCGTTTCAGCTTTACTGAAAACAAGAGCCATGCAGAGAATATGACCCTGAGCACAGCTTGTTAAGCATTCACAAGAGCTGGTGTTTGCGACTCGAGATGCAGCTGCGCATTTATTCAGGGACCAGACAGAGGCTGTGCAGAAGAACCACCCAAAAAATAAGTCAGGCACGTGCTTAAGGACCCACTTTGAAGGTAAAGCACCTTACCTTTCTGTGCAGGTAAATTTACTGGCTGGTGCCCATGAAGTGCAAGTGCCTTTTCTCACTCTGAGCCCAGCAGAGGAAAATAATAGGCAAATACTGATTTGAGATTTGTTTAAGAGCTGGTTCCAAACCAATCTGAGCACAAAGGCCCATGGAAATTGCCCAATTCCTTAGTTCTCTCTTAAAATGGAACATTGTGGAAGGAGTTTGCAGCCAGCTCTGATTTTTAATGGAGGTTTCCCTGTGTTTGTATTTTCCCCTTAGCAGGCTCTCTGCCTCCACGACGCTACCAAGGATGCAATGGGCAAATTAACAGTTCTTCCCTCTGTCCTCAGAGCCCCTGTGATTCCTTACAGCATCTGCTGCCATCGTGGTCCAGCAGCAGACAAACTCTGAACAAGAAAACACTGAGTGGGGACTGGCAGGTCAATTCAGAGGGATTTTATCCAAGTTGCTGACAACCTCAATTTGCTAACCCAATTGACCTTGTGCTCCCTTTAATATGTAAGGCAGCATTCCTCTGCTGTCCCAGCCTATCATGCCTTTCCTGGCCACGGTGTGAGCGTACCACTACCCATCATCTGCCACAGCTTCCTGTCATGTCAGGAGAAACAGTATCCTTATCCACACCTCTTCCCTTTGTCCTCCAGCAGTGGACAAGAAGATGGTGGCCGCCCACCACCACCTCCATTAAGACCTTTCCCAGGTCAATCTTTTCCCCCTTGGCCTTTCCCACCTATGGCTCTTCTCACCTCTCTTTAAGGCTGGCCCATGCCCCTCTGCAGCATGTGGTTGCCCCCAAATCCATGGAGCAGGGGATGTGGTGGTGGGTGCTCCAGCTGGTCATGGGTTTGCTGGGGTTCCACTCAAAAAAAATTCAGAGAAAATCAGATTTTGGGAGGGAAAAAAAAAACAATCACAAAAAAAAGGTATTTCTGAGGGATATGTGGTCAGGAACTGCTCTGGGGCTTGCTTGGTTTGGCAGGCCCTTTGCCCCAGAATCCAGACTAAAAAGCATATTTTCCCCAAAAAACCAGAGAAAAGCAGGAACAGCCTGTTACAAGGCAGGATGCATTCATGTGGGTCTACATGTCTCACTCATACCAAAGGCCTCTCTTTCCCTCAGGGACCACAAAGAGTAACACCAAATCTGCGTTTACAAAAAAAAACCCCAGAGAATTTACTTCCTTTCCAAGGGGGGAAATCCTGATGCTTTGTGGAAAGTCGAGGGCTCAAGCGTATGTGTGATCCACAACTGGATGGTGCTGTTAGTCAAAGGTTTTTATTTTTATGAAAAAATAGAAAATTTCATATCTTACACTACAAAACCCCCATGTACACAAACAAAATGCACAGAGAGCATCCAAAGAGGGAGAAAGGGGAGGAATAAATACAGCAATGCTACAGTCTCCTATGAGTTAAAACACTTATGCAAGGAGCTGAGACAGATGCCGCAGCTCTGGCAGCAATGGATGCATCAGCTCCTGCTCTACCTGCTCTAAGGAATTACAGTAAAGGATTGGCAACTAAGTGTTAATCTTAAGACTGCTACTGATGTATTTTACATATGCCTTAACATCTAATTTCAAGTCCACAGCAGTCCAAGGAGTCACAATTTCTTGAGCACTGGGACTTTCTACATGATATTCAACATTGAATAGACAAAAAAAAAAATTACCTTCATTTTTTATTCTTCTCACTATTAACAAATAAGAGGAATAAATAAAATTTTAAACTGATTTTTTTCCGCCTTTTATGTCAGTCTTCCTTTTTTACGCTGAAGTAGTTTTTCCAAGTGATAGCTACACAATGAAAGGGTGTCAGTCTACACAAGCCTTTCTTGGGGACACTTCCTTCTCCCAAAATAGAAAACTGTATCAAAAAAAGCCTTTTTACCTTTTGTATCATTTGAAATACCTCCCTCTTAATTATCAGCAAAATATACTGGAAGAAACAGAATTTGTTGCAGCAGTAGCGAGCTGGAAAAGCAAAATGCTTGGACTTACCATAGGCAGGAAATCCACCTACAGCCCTTTGCAAGAACATAACCTGCCGAAAAAGTTGCTGTCCTCTTGTTCTGCTGCACCCCAATACATATAATCATGCCCAACACATGAAGTACTTGCAGTTCTTCGATGGGAACTGAAAACCTTCATTGTCTCTGGAATTTGCTCAAGGACATAGAAACTGTAACCTTTGGACCCTACCCACTAAAACAACGTTTTATTTTTTAGCTCTGAGACAAAGTCTATTAATACAGAGATCTGTAGCAAGAACAGCTCTTGAAATAAATAGAAAAGGTTATTTATTTATTTATTGGAGGAAGCGAGGTGAGGTGCCCTATTTACAAATGCAGTCTGGATTAAGAACAGTTTTGTTTTCCACCAGGTTCATCATTTTGAAGGTTACTCCAGCAGCTGGTAGGTATCCCAGCAATACAAATGATGAAAAGGGGATTTTGCTTTTAAGACCCCAGGAAAAAAAGGACCAAGTTCAACTTCTCCCACAGAGCCAACAGGAAAGGAATGAGTGGAGATGATGGGCAGAAAGTGCTACATATTTGCTAATAGCATCTCAGTGCCGCCAGTGGATGCAGGCAAACAAACGATTCCTCCTGATGAAATGAGTTGTTTCTGTCTTCCTGTATGTTATTTTCCCAAGTGTTGCAGACACGGAGGCACAAATAATCTCAAGACTGTTCTGCTGACAGCTCTAATAATCTTATTTATTATATGACAAATCTCTTTTCTGTGCCGAAATTGTTATGTCTTGATACCCTCTTCCTCTTTTGTGGGCCGGTGGCTGCCAAAATGAAACAGCGGGATGAGAAATGACACCATCAAGATTTGTTAGACCTCGCCGTGGCTCCTCTCCCTCCTATTTCTCCTGATTCCTGTGGAACTCAGCAGTAGCCTGCAGAGGTGGAGGGGGCCATTTCAGAACAGGCAAATACTGCCTGAAGAAGCCCTTCTGTAAGCAAACAAAGCCCCGCTGCTAAGAAAAAATCCACTCAGCCTCTTGTCCTAGATGCTCTCCTTTTTTTAAAAAAACATTCTTTGTATCAAATCTCATCCAAAGGCGGGGGGGAAATGGAAGAAGGACTTTGAAACAGCTGAAGGTGCCTTGCAACACCTGTTTCTGCAAGACATAAAGGACACAGGCCTCCTTTCGGCTGTTTGAGCTCTTTAGGCTCTGCTCTGCAGCACTGGGGATGAAGGGAGCTACAGCAACTCCGTATGTTGATGTTATTGCTAAGGAAGGATGCCACAAGATGCTATCCAAACTCTAAGGAAGCAATACATTTACAGAAACAACAAACCCTTGCAATCCTCTGAGCTGTTTTAAAATCCTTATCTTTATCAAAGTCTTCACAAAATAAAAGCCCAACCTATGAATACCAAATTAACGGTGCTGTTTAATCCTATCTACAATAAAAGGAGGACAACCCCAAAATACTTCTTGGTGTGATTCCCAGGGGATTGGGTTGCCCTCAGGTCCCTTTGAAAATACCAGCCCTGGGCTTTAATGGATACACTGAGCCCCAGCTACAACCAGGTCCTGATCTGAGCTGTGCTAGCCCCTATGAATGGCATCTCCTTGCCCTCAGGATGCCATCGCTGTGACCATGTTGGGCTACTCTGTTCTTCCCTGCCTTCTGTGCTCTGCCCCAAAGTGGCCAGGTCCACAGCCAAACCTAAAATTCCAAGAGACAGCTTGGGACAGCACAGTTCCAAAAATAATCCCACTCCCACCACTGTGGGAGAAATACTACAAAATCTCCACTCTGGATGACCACGGGCTCATTTCCACACTGTGCCCCAGGACTTAACCCACATCATCAGAAAAGGAACAACAAAATTCCTTCCTTCCAGCTAAAACCACCTCATGCTTTGTCTCCTGGGCTCCGGGAACAGAGGTGATGTCTGCACTGGGTGATGGCTACTGGGCTAAAACACCTGTCCAGAAGCAATCCCATGCTATCGTTGGCCAGGACACAGAAAAATTGATGCCACGTTGTTGCTGGAGGCCACCAAGAACCAGATGTTTTACTTCGCTTCTTCTGGATGTCCTCGGCCCATGGTGTAAAGGAAGACAGGCGCAACATCTTTTATTTCAGCAAACTCCTTCTACCTCATAGACATAATCGAATCTCCTGAAGGCTTTATATGTTGCTTAAACCAAACTGCAGCAAAAATACAAAGCATAGGGGTAACACAAAAGGGAGACCGAGTAGAAGAGGGAGAAAAGAAGGAACAAAACAAGGAAAGAGCCCCAATCTTGTACCTGATGTGTAGCAAACTGTACAATATATACATCTTCATCATGTATTATCCTCCCCAAAGAGCAAATAAAAAGAACTTGGTAACACAGAAGGAGGAAAACAAAATATACACCCTGTATTGTATTTGCCATGGAGCAAGCAACGTTTATATGCTAGTCTCTATAACTTAATGCTGTGTAACAGCATTTTTTTTTCTTTTCTTTAAATTTACAAAACAAAATATCTATCGAGAAATAATCTAATCATATTGCTCTTCAATACACTTCTGTAGACAAGTAAGACTCGAAGTTATACTTCAGCAAACTGCAGCTATTGGGAGTCCACGAATGGCCACAAAAATCCTCCATTCAAGTCAGTCCTTGGAAGCATTACCATGTGCTGCTGTAATTCAGTATATAAAGGTGCTATATATATTTGTACCTCCCATGTACAGACAACACGTGGTGGAAGGCTTGTTGTCATCACCGCTGAAGCTTAAGAGACTGGTTAACCTCACGTACAGCAGATCTGTTTCCATGTTCCATGCATCTTACACTGACTTCATGAAAATGAGGACACAAATAGGAAGAAAAGGAAAACTTTAGTCAAACACTGCTTTAGAAATGCTGCAGCAGAGGCCAACATCCTTCAGTTATAGAAACCACCGAATTTCCCTTTTTATCGTTTCTTGGGTTTTTTTTTAGTCAAAATAAATCTCAAGGCTAGAGTACAAAGTGCAGGACCGACCCACTTGAGGAAGCAACTTTAAAAACAGTGTTACAACGGCACCATCCCATTCACCAACTGGACCTTCATCTCTTGAAGGCTGTTCATTATCTTCTTCTGGTGACCAACAAGTGTCACTCCCAGACGTCTCAAATCCCTGTGGGAGAAAGCAGACGTTGGTTCCATGGACCTCTCAGGCACACGTCGCCGCGCACACCACACGCCGCACGCGCTGCTGCCGCTGCCAGTGCCTACCTGTTACCACTGGCAGCTCCCGGAGCCAAGTTTAGTTGGCAAGTTTTATTTTCCCCATTTGTAAAACTTTTTTTTTTACAGCTGACAGCATCTCAGAGAGGTGATGTGATTTGAACGAGATCACCTTGCTGGCCAAGGAGAAAGGCCAGGGAGAAAAGTGTCAGCATCATCTTTGGCATGAAAAGTCCTATTTCCAAGAGAAAAGCCATGTAAGAAAGCCCATGTTGCAGTTTCCTCTTCTCATGGGAGAGGCTGGTATTTGATCTTGGATATGAGCAGTGAGGAGTGAGGTCAATCCACGCTTTCTTTCTCTTCAGATGAGGGAAAGCCAAAGAAACACAAATGGCAAAAGCCTCGAGCATGGCCACCATCCTGATGACCCCTTAAAGTCAACAAAAATTAGCAAAGCAGTCCCCCTTTGGGTCTTTGCAAATCTTCCCATAAACCCACATTTGGTTTTCCTTTGAGGGGGGTGAATTCTAGAAGCCAAGGGCATTTGTGCTGATTCTGCCTACTGGGCTCATTACAGGAAAGTTGTAAAATAAGACAGTTTATGTAAAATGCAGAATCAGGAGGAAAGATTGTCATCAACTCCACCCTCTAAAATTCAGGTGTATAGATGAAGGTAATCACCTTCATGTGATTCATGTGAATGGCATAAAAGAGGCCCCTCCAGGGTACAATTTATCCCATCCAAAGACAGGAGTGGGACAAGTAATCTCCTGGAGATACTACTGCAGGACCTTGGATTATCAGATGCAGTGACACATCTGAAGCCAGGTAAGGCCATCGGATATGGCAGAGTATAATTGTAGAGATTTCTTACTGGGTGGAAAAGTGTTAACAAAGAAATTGCAGGAATAAAAACTCAGAAGAAACCTCAGGACAGCTGCATAAACATTTCCAGCACAAGACAGAAACTGTTAGAGAAGCAGTTTGACTATAGGAGATGTGGTGTTTTGTCTGAAGACTTCCACTAGAAAAATAGCAGTCCCTCACTTTCTACCTCCAGACTGCACTGAATTAACAATGTTTCTAAGTTGTGCCTTACATTCCTGACAATACACTCATGAATCCCAAAGCTGCTGACACCCTGTGTGCAGGTCTTTAAGAGAAATTTCTCCACTGAAAGCCACTGAGATGTGACCTTGAACACGCAGCTGCTTTTTTGTGGAAACCACGCAAAGGCTGGGAATCCCCAGCAACACCTGGGAGCCCAACCATCAGCTGAGACATAACTGCAAACCTGGCCTACAGCTCACAGCAGGGCTGTGTGCTGGACTGCAGGTGAGCACGTGCCAGGAACACCAAGACGTTTTCACACAAGCTACCCATGGAGGTGTGCCTCTCTCAGCAGCTTCATATTCTGGACAGAAACTCCTGTGCAAGTACAACCAACCATCCATGTCCACAAATTACACAGATGAACACTGATTTGAATAAAAAGCAGCCTTGAGTGAAGGCTAATATATTAACACATAAACTAGTTGAAGCCAGAAGCTAGATCTGTTCTTCTCCAAGGACTGTCATGTTTTCTGCCTTTTGATTTGGAAAATACCAGATTTTTTGCTTCGGGCTAAACACATAATTTCATTATTGTACCCTTTTCTGGCAATGCTTCTTGATGATGCAAAGGGAAATTGTAACATAAGGGGCAGAGAGCAAAGGAGGTCAATGAGACACATCAGCAGTGCTCCTTACCTGGCAGAGAAAAGGCTGCAGCACCTGCAAAAGGTGTCTGCCTTCTCAGGGGGACATGCTTTCATTTCTGCCTCCACTGAATTGTGAAACTAGTTCAGCAAGCCATCTTAATAATGAAGGAAAATGAAGTAATGCTATTGTTACATGCAATTTATTTTATGTACACAGCACAGTTGGAAGTTCACATCAGAGGTCAAAAAAAAAAAAAACAAACCAAACCAACCCCCAAAACCAACACAGTATAGGACCTGATTTTTAAAAGAGACAACATCCATCTTCCCCCTGCTGAGTCCTGCTCTGCTGGCACTTTTTGAAAAACCAGCTTTTTTTTTCCAGGTACCTAAAGTGCAAGCTGAGCTCTTTTGAAAATCCAGTACCACGAATTTCACAGATGTATAATTTCTGACACTCTTGCATTATATGGCAGAAAAAACCAGCCTGAAACTTGGAGAAAAGCATGCATATCTTGGCCTTTCACACACAGCCCCATCAGCCTAATAAACCCCCCACCCAGTTCACTACGTAGCCTTTTTTTCCCCCCCATACAGTATCCCCTTGACTCAGTATCTTTGAGGAGTGTCTCGTTGATTTACAAGAGAGAAAGAAGAAAAAAAGAGTTTCTGGTTTCAATACATTAACTGCTCACCAGGGGATCCAGTCTTTTTTTTTTTTTTTAAATATCAAATCCTCTCAAATATGAAGCCACCAGCCAAAAGCATGGGGGACTCCTCAGAGAGGGGAAAAACACTACTGTGGGGTCTTTCACCTCAGCAAAGATGAACCAGAAGACAGCAGCTCCTGAACCAGATGCTCGCCAAGTATAAAAATCAGCAGCTTTATTCCAAAGCCACCTTGTACATAGCAAAGACAGCAACTAAACTTTCTAAAAACTGCCTAGAGAATGAAGGAGGTTTAATTCTGATGTTTCAAGCATGACTTACAGCACATTGCATGCTCCCATGCATCCAGTGCTGAAGGCCTTTAAGCAGTGTAAGGCAGAAGATAATATTGAACAGAATTGGGTGTGCAAACCAGCTGGTTTGGGGACAAAAACCCCCAACAACTTCTGTGCCAAAGGGCTGCTAAACAACTGCCTTCAAGCTCCAGTCCAGAGCTGCCTGGCTCATGTTACGGCAGCCAAGCAGTAATTTCACTGGGCTCAGCCCTGCAGAGGAGATGTGTGCAGACATCCACTGGGGCTTTGCAATAAAAATGTGCATTCCCTGCAGGAAAACGCACAGCCAAGACCCGTTGGCAAACAACACCTGCGATCGGGATCCAGGCTGCTCCTTGCTGTGGAAGTGACCTGACCCCTGGTGTTAGGTTTTGTGCGTGCCTCTGCAGTGGAGATCCGTGCACCCGTGTGCTGTGTGGTCTCCCTGCTTCAAAATACTTGGCCTCCCCAGCCATGAGACAGCTTTTATTCTTATTTTAGGGAGAAAGTTTATCTTTTCACTTCTTTCATTGATGTAGGGCTGAAAATGAAAGCAGGCAGGAATTTGAATCACTTGTCAACAAGGTATCAAAAAGCTGACCTAAGTTGACCAAAAAGCCAAGGAGATAAAGGGGAAAATTTATGTCAGCTCATCCCAAGCAGCCTGTACACAGCTGCATGCATGCTGCTCTCTTACCACGGCCTTGCACGGAAGCCCAGCTGCAACATGCCAGTGACAACTTGGTATCCCCTTCCCTGCAATAGCCTCCATTTGCAAGGGTTGAATTCACAGTCTCCATGTTGTAAGAAATAGATTTAAAACATTTTATTTACAAATAGAACTACTTATACACCATGGACCAGTTTGCTAAACACAGTGTAGACTAGGACTGGATTGCCACATAAAATACAACCCCCTCACCGGCCGGTTTAGTCATGCAAGCAAAAGGGCCACAGTCCTGAAAGATCTCCGTGGTCAGCAGCTGTCAGCCTACCACAGGTATTTTGTATTTCATCTCCCATCCAGGGCAGATCTCACCACTCTTCTGCACGTGGTGTAACTACAATTGCCCATGCAGACTGGGACTACTCATGGAGTTAGTTGTCAGTTTGAATGAGGGGAAACAAGAAGAACCTCAAAGACCTTCAGACGATGCTAAAGAGAGAGGAATCCACTTGCTAGGGACTTTTGCATGAAATGAAGACTTAAAAAATTTTAAGAGTTCATCTGCTCTTACTCGTAATTCCCATTCTACTTGATTACAAGATGAGAATTTGTTCAGAAGCAGACACAGCATCACAATCCCAGGACTGAGATTTCAGGTTAAGAATAAGCATCTAGAGCAGGTGAACTCTTAAATGTTCTTCATCCAGTATAACTTTTAATAAATAATTTATTTTATTTTAGAAGAAAAATATATACAATGCAAAGCAACACAACACATATTATTACAAATATTCAGAGCTCTTCATCTAATAACAAACAACAGGGTGTCCTGAGATTCAGTGAGTACAGATCTTTCAAAAGGTGAAAATATGTAGTCCACATGGTTAGTAATTGGTCCAGTCAAGGGTCAGACTGAAACTCATGTCATGGATCTATCTATTCTTGAGTATTGTCCTGGTAAAGTTATTCTTGCAGTGGATTGAAAGAGCTCCAGACACACTCAAAGTCACTAGGTGGTCCACAAGTTTAAAGAGCAGGTCTGGTCCACTGGAAAGGTTCCCTTCAAGTCTGATATCCAGTTGGAAAGAGAGGGTGGAGGGTGAGGCTCCACTTTTCACAAGGTGATTCATCCCTTTGCAAGAATTAGAGCTAAATGTAGAAATCACTCTTTGTTTGAACACATACATTTTCAGGTCTTTGCGTAATCAGGCAGAGCTTAGGACTTGGGGTGATATTCATCGATTCTAGATTTTTAATCTTTTGCTTTCAGAAATTTGTCACTAATGCTACTCTGTTCTGGAATAAATGCATCAAGCCATCAGTTTGAAAGAATCAGAGTGGTAATCAGGATTCTGCTTTTCATGTCAGGGGAGGGAGGATTCAAAAAAAATGTTGAACATCTCTCTCAACCAGGTCCTGTAAAGAAGCCACAAGCTGGGCACCCACAATTACCAGTCCTGTCAGTGTTATGGCCAACTCCTCCTACAGCACTAGTAGGTTTTTTTCAGTAGATTTTAGAAATTCTTTATATTTATCATATGGTTTTTTTCCTGCTTTTTCTGGCAGCAATTATCCATCTAATTTCTACATCTGTCTCCTGCACGGTTTGAATTTGGTGAAGATAATTTTGGATGGTATTTGAAGGCAACCTCTTAAATTGTAAAGACTGTTTTACTGATGTCATTTGGGGAAAGCAAGATACTTTCAGATGTTCAGATCATCTTTTCACCCGATCCCCCCAAGTCCCAGCTCTGGAATATACAGAACAGTTGCCTCTATTAAAAATGACAAGGAACATTTAACCTGAATTCTCCTTTGTGGAGTACAAAATGTTTTGTTTTTCCCTTTTACAGGGAGAAAAAAATGAAAACCTCCAGAAAACCAACCCCTCTCAGTATATCAACCTTTAAAGAACTTCGCTTGTTCTGGTGTTTATTTTCTGGAGAACCCATGAGAGTCTCAGCTGAGCCCACCAGGAGCCATTTTTCTCCCTTACTTTATTTTTTACGGGCAATCTGCCAGTTTACATCAGCCTGAGCTCAGGACTTCAATACACAACACTTTTCCTCTTAAGCTGCTATGATGGTTTATCTTTTTTCAACAGCTGAGAATCTGGTGTTTTTTCTTTTTTTACCGTATCTGAGAGGGATGAGAGAAGATTTGATGTGGGTGGGTACTTGGCTTTTTGATTAATCTTCCACAGTTTTCCCGAAAACAGACCTGAGTGGGGTGAAGCCTTTTTGCCAAGCCACCTCTGCAATGCAAAGGTGTGTGTACTGACAGGGAAGAATCAAGCAAGTATCTCTGCAAGAATCTCTGTCCACAGGCTGCTGGGGTGGGGAGGGGGAATTTCTTTGCTGACATGGATAACTAACTAGCTGGAATAGGTTTCAACCTGTTTTTCAGTTTCAGCTGAAATGGAAGATGGATCAATGAAATGTGTCCTTCCAGTTTAAAAAAAACCCCAAAAGCTCCCCAGGCTGCCAGGCATCAGCTCCTTTGCACTGCTCTGCTGTCCTAAAACCCCAGAAGAAAGCTGAAACTGAGCAGCTCAGACATGTTGTCTCCACTGGGACCAGTAGGATGACATTGGTGCCATAGAAAACATCCTGGGACCTGGTGAGGGGGCCTTCAGGAGGTTTGCAGCTGGTGAGGGTCAGAGCATCTCTGGCAGCTATACTTTTATTTAAAGGCTTTCAAACCAACTTGCCTTTCTGGCTAGAACTGTGCAGGTAATGTGTTTCTTGATTCATTGCCAATCAGATTCACCATTTTAAAGCACTTTTTGTGTAGCCTGAAAAAATTTTGGGGGACATTTTTGAAATTACTGGAATACCGAAGAGTAAACATAGGGAAATAGTTAAATTTTAAAGTCAAATTACGGCTCTTATTTCATAATCTGAAATGTTGCGCTTTAGGAATTTGGAGGTCAGCAGCATGGGATGCTTAGACGATGTAGGAGGGATAGTAAGATTGTTTAAAATTACACAAGTAAGTAAACTTCTAATTTGCTGTTGAAAACACCCACTAATTTGGGCTTCAAGTCAACATTTTCTGTGACCCAGACAAAAGCATTTTACTTCTGAGCATTTCGTGTAGAGCTCTTGAAATTGCAGAAATTTCTAAAGAGGAACAAGCTAGAAGCATAATTTTCTTTGATATGACTAACTGAGCCAAACAACGATAAATCTGTGATGTATTTTAGACAATTTGCATTTTCTACCAGAAGTTGCTCTGGTTATCAGATTGGGGTGGTACTGTAGAGGGGAATGCTCTAATGTTTTCCTTTTCTCTTAAATTACTGCTTTATCCTATCCCGCTTCTTCCCACTCAACCTCTGGCTAGCTATTTCTGCTGTGTGGACTCTGACCAGCCTGGGGATGGATGCCCTCTTCCTTGGTCAATGTTTGTAGATTATCAGTCTAAACTGTGGAGTCCTCAAAAGCCCAAGTAACGTGACACATAACTGCAGGACAAGGCTGGGAAACAGCATGTAAGATTCCCAGGAGCTCAAAAGAGGATCTAGGTAAGAATCCATGCACCCTGATTTCCCAGACAGTTGCTAGAGAGGATTTCATCCCTAGCTCAGGGTTTTCATGTGAATGGCTAAAAAAAGACTGGATGAGTCCAGGTGTAAGGGGCAAATACTGATGATGTGAGTGGAGCAAATAAAATCAGCATGAGAGCAGATACGCTCCTGCATTCCCTCCATGGATGTAATGGAAAACTGAACTCCATGGAGATGTCACCGACCTGAATCACACTCCTGTGCTGGATGGTGAGCTCCACAGCAAGCACTGTGGCAGACAGGAGAAAATGCTGCACTTCTGTGGGGTGGGGGGATTTTCCTAGGTTTATTCTTAGTCCTCAGCAGCAATTCTGTATGTGCACTGGCAATCTGCATGTGGTCAGAGGAGACACAGCCTCCTCCAAAGCAGCAGAGTATAATTCTTCCCATTCTGCCTTAATGCCAGCAGTAAACTAAGCTCAAATTAACCCAGCTAGAAAGGCAGGCTTTGAGGCGAGTTTGAGATAACAGGGGCAGCAGCAGGAAAGTACTGACGCAATTACACAAGCAAGGCAGGCAATTAAAGGTGGAGCACAGCAAATTAGCAGGCACCGAGGCATTTACCAAGTCATCTGAAGGCTGTTGCCCCAGCTGCAGTCACACCCACGTGCAAAAACCAAGGGCACATTCAGAAGAAAGAGTCTCATTCAGGAAGCCTGTCCTTTAGAGCTGTGGGTTGCTGATGCTCTTGCACTGGCATCAGCTGTTATCTATTTTAGTTAATGCTGAATACCATTTCCACACCTTACTGGGCTTCTCTGTTCACTTGGCTATATCCAGATCAGCCCTGAAACCAGTTCATCTGCTGTGAAGCCAGGATATCTCAGCAGGGACTCTAGCACCTATACATTTACTAGTAGGGTAGAGGGTTTATTATGTTGGTAACCCCAAATAATCAACTGCTATTGTGTCAAAAGGATGGCCTGGCAATTACAGAAACTCGTGCATGAATTTCTGTGAGTAAAGGAGCCAGAGTACTGGCTACCAGTATAGTGATTGTAAGTTTTATTCTTGCCTGCACTTGTTATCAATAGAGGTGCTACAAGGGAAACTGCTGACTGCAAACAGTTTTCCCTTTCTGCAGCCTCATCCTTGCATATTTTTGAATGGTTTGTCATTCTCCTCCCTCCTCCCATTGCAATTCCAAGAAATGAGGTGAAAATGATCTGGACACTACTCACTCTAGGGTCACCTGAGCCACTGCATCCATTGAACTGTATCCATTCTCCATGAAGATCTCCGTGTATCGGCCCATTTTGATGGCTTCCAGCCACTCACCCACCGACCTGTAGGCACCACTCCCGACTGGACTGTGCTCTACCAACAGATTTGACACTCTAAAGACAAGCAGAAACAAAGAAGCAAACAGAATCAGCATTGAGATATACACAACGTGACTCAAGTTGCTTGCATTTTTTTATGGTAAAGATGATTCTTTTGTTCCATTTTCAGTGATTGCTGCAGCCTAAAGCCTCCCAGCAGGCTTGATCTGCAATGTATCAAATACACCACTTCACCTGCAACCTCACCCATTCCTGAGTTAGTTCCTGCCATTTCAGTGTCCTCACCACAAGCAGAAAGAGGAGAGGACTGGCATCTATCCCAGTTACCTCTCAGCCACAAGTAGGCTCCCCCAGTCACTCCTACTTCAAAGTCTTCACTTTGACGACTCCTGCTTTGCTATCTTCCTCTGCCTTTAAAGCTCATAATTAACTTAAGACAGCGCAGAGCCTGGAAGCTGAAACCCAAATTACATTTCCCAGCAGCGGCCATCGATGGCAGGCAGCTGTTAAGAGTCCAGGGAGCATCAACGGTCCAGGAGCAGCTCCCGCAGAGTCACGGGGGGGGTGTTTTTGGATGCCGACAGCATCCAAGGAGCCTGCAGAGAGCAGCAATGCTCCAGCCACGCTCCAGCCTTGCACACAGAGGTATGCTCCTGCTCCCACACCCTCACTCCCGACCCTGCCACAGCAATTGCTCCCTGCTCAGCTATGCCACACACGGAAGAAGCAATTCAGGCAAATAATAACCCTCCACCGTGACAGGAGCACCGATACAGTACCTGGCACCAGCAGGGTCCACCACCCCACTAATGATGTGCAGGGAGCAAAGAAGGCTTGTCCAAGGTCAGCCAGGAAAGAAACTAGATTTGTTCCCCGCTTTGTAAAACGGGACACAACAGCTAACACAAGCCTTGCGTAAAGATTATTACCCACAGGTAAAAAAAACATTTTCTGGGTCAGCCTCTGATGGTGGCTATTACACTTAAAAGACTTTCAACTAGAAGGAGAGCTGGGATATTATATTATTATAGCACTTCAGGAATCTTCATATATTTTATGAGCACATTAGTATTATTTGTTTATTTAATAGCAATGCTGAAGGGTCTAATAAAATGTGAATACTTGCAGTACCAAGAACGTAATGGCTTCCCATAACATTTTATACACATGAGAAATTCAAAACTCCTAAGTAATCATAATGAGAAGTGGATTTTCATCACTAATGTCAGGAGGTACCTAGTGATATCATAGCACACGCTGTAATGTAGAGAGTGACTTCCTCCCTTATTTGCATTAATGAGAATTTCCATAAAGAACACATTACATATATAAAAAAAATCCTTTACAGCTGCTCTGTATTGAAATTATGATTCATTTGGAATTACTATGGTCTGGGCACAGCAATCTATGAGAATAGAAACACAGCCCCAAAGCCTGACTGTTCAGGTGCTCCATCCATATCAAAAGTACCCACAGCAGCTCTGAAAAGGAGAGGTTTGGAATTGCATGGACCCATTCATGGAATAAAACATCAGCAAAGTGCTTAGCAGCTCAAGGAAATGGTTTCCTGCCTATTTTCCTCATGGCATAACAGTTTGCTATAAAAGAGTGCAGGAACCATCACGTAACAGGCCTGGAAAATAACTGTTCTGAGTTGAAAATAAAAGAGAAACCTCACATATTTTATGCTGTCATAAACCTTTTCCTGCAGGTTTGCTGGCACTGACATTACACCTAATTGCTAATAAGAATAACTTCTTCTTCAGATGCAAATGGTACATGTAAAATAGCCCGAGGAACCAGATCTATCTTGTATTTAAAAATTAACAGAGATTTCAGGTTCTTCTCTTTCAGTGCACAAAATGCCATGTGCAGGGACATGCCACCATAGGGATGTCCAGCTGCAGCAGGTGAGACATGCCACATGCAGCTGTGAAAGGCTCACTTGGAAGGTGTGGGGACAAATGACTATAAGCTCACAGCAGTACATCTGCTTTGGTCCATACCACCAGTCTAACCTAATCTTATCTCCCTCATTCCTGTTCAAAGAGAACAACATATCTTTTTTTGTCCCTCCTCTGAGAATAAACTTTTCTGAAGGGCCTTTTCCATTGTTAATCAGGGGAACTCCACTGCCATCAGTGAAGCTGCATTTTTATATTTATATATATACACATATATATGTATGTATATATGTAACTTTATGACCTTGCAAGGGACTGTGTGATTAGCAACACCGATGGCTCAGAAGTAATTGTGTGCTTACAATGAAAATAGAAAAAGCCTCTCCAAGACCATTTAGCTCTTTCTCCCCAAGTGCAGCTTTATTTCTTGACTGTGTTTACCTTACTTGTAGCTGTGTAGCTATTCAGATTCATGTTTAAATACAAACTGGCCGTTCTATTCACTTAATGTGGTTTTAGTAAAGGGTTTGTGTACAGCACTTTGGGAACCACAGACCTCCTCTTGCAATTACTAAGACTCTCACTACTTGTAGTGGTGGCTAGCATGCCTGGGAATAGCTGTGGAAGGATGCACCTGGACATCCATGAGCTTTGCACATCCTAAGAGTTTCCCCAAGAGACACTCTTCATTTGTATTACCAAGATAAAGTCAACAGGCAGATAATTGGAGCAGTATTTACTGTCTACCTCATGCACTCAAGTCTTGCCTTCTCTAACCTTGTGGTAGAGCACAGGTAGTTTTGTCACAGACAAAGTACTGCTGAAGCTCCTGTTTCTGAAAGACAGACCACAGTAATTTTCTTTGTGGTAGCAGCACTGCATTTAGAGTAAGTGAACTGCTCACTTGGCTGCCAACTGCAACAGAAAAAGTTGATTTGAGTCAACTCCCCTGGACATAACAAAGCTGAAGGAACATCCACACACAAACACACGCAGGCTAAATAATCAGAGGGAATCCAACCCTAGGGGTGGGTGTTCAGACAAGGAGCTTGCTCTGAGAAATGGTTCTGGGCTGAGTCTGTACCTGCTTGATGCATTAACCAACGTCTTCAAGCTGCTTGGGTTACGGATGAGCTTGTCCAACATGCTGACAATTTCGTCAAACTTGGGCCTGCTGTTGCGGTCTTTCTGCCAGCAGTCAAGCATTAGTTGGTAGAGAGCAGCAGGGCAGTCCATGGGACTTGGCAGGCGATAGCCTTCCTCCACGGCTTTAATCACCTACAGGACACAAAATGCAAGGCTTTTCTTCCCCTCAGCTTTTCCCCAAATGCAAATCGACGTTAACGTAGAACTATGACATCAGCAATATGCTCACAAAAAGTCCTGCTGCCCCCCAACTCTGCACACCAGAGGCAAACTTAGTAAACCCTGTTATCTTTCATATTTTCTATGGGATGAGTTGAATAATTAATTTTTAGTAATTGCAAAATGAATCTAGGAAGCTGAGCCACTGCTGCAACCAGGGGCCAGATTGCCTGGTTGCACTTGTTCAAAGCTCAGTTGCGGTCTCTACGTTATATACCAGGAAACTCCTGGAGCCTATGCTAAGTCCATGAAAAAGAGCCTATAGGGCTTTCTGGCATCTTCTTGGAGTGCAGTGATTTTGTTTATTCAGATGTTGGCTTCTTTTTAAATGAAAAGGCATGTGCTAGACCACAAATTTGTATTACAGTAATAAAAGTCTGACTGTATTTCAAAAGAGACTTTGAATGCTAATTGATGGATGGATTCAAGGCAGAGGCAGAACAACCATCTCATATATCATTCAATACTGTCTGGGTCTAGTAGTTTCTTAGTGTGGCCACATTTCTGCCAGGAATTTGAAATGTCAGCCCAAGAGTATGTAAATTAAAACCAGGGGAGTTGTTGCACTGATTTCAAATACAAACCATCTATGGTTCTATATCTCAAACAAGTGGTATGCATATGTGTTTCCTGCCCTCTCGAAAGGCAGAAATGAATAAATGAGGGCAGAATTGAAGAAGGCAACTTGTTTTCCCCAGTTTGGGGCAGATTTGTGGCAGGGCTTTAAGCCCAGCAGTTCCCATTTTGAACCATCACAATTTTCAGGAGAATGCAGCTCACGTTTGAAGCCACAAGATTCCGTGTCTGTGCCACGGGAGTCCCGGCAGCCCATCTTCACACCCTCCACTCCCAAGACTCCTCGACCAAAAGAAGCTGGAAGCAGATATTTGCTATGTCTACATGAAAACCGCATGTGCTTCACTGTCCACTCCAAGGACTACCTCAGATGCCACGCATTCTAGGCACTGCCTCACAATTTGAAAACATCCTGTGTTGAAAAAGAAAGCTCTGTGGTTAGCATGGAAGTTGTTCTCTTGGACTTTAGTCCCTAGATGAGCAGTACAGGAAGAGCTGTGTCAGGCTGGCATTGCATTTCAGAAGGCTTCAAAATGCAGGACTGCATGGATTATTTTTAAATTGTCCTCCATCACAGAGCTTTTTGTTACGTGGAAGAGTCACAGGAATGAGCCAGGCCGGCTGAGCAGCAGTAGTGGGAACCTCAAACTCCCTAAGGATGTACATAGCAGAGAAGCAGTTAGGTGAGGCTTTACGATCTCCTCCAAGGGTAAAGGCACGTCAGAAGATCTGGGCCACAGCATGTGCAGTCCTTTTGTGCCCATCTGAGATTTCATCCGTCAGTGGAGCAGTTGCACTGCTCTCCACCCAACCTGCACTTGCAAGGCAATCTCTTCTGTGGCCTGGCTGTTGCTCCCAGCCCCACCACACTGTGCTATCTGTACTCTCTGCTCTTCACACCATGCTTTTCAGCTGGTCCCTGATTCCAAATTTGCAGCTGCCCTATAAAGAAAAAGCTTCAGTGTGGCACAGCCATGAGAATGTTATTTGCGGTGTCCACATCTGTATTTGTAACAATAATGGGTCATCCTCCAACTGTAGCAGAAAGAAAATAGTAGCAAGACAGGGAGCAGACCATCTGGCACCAGATCAGAATATCTGAACTGTATCTGCAGTGGGGTTATGCGTGCTGGATATTCCTGGCAGTAACACCACGATCGATAGCGTTAACTCAATTTACAGGATGTCAGTCGTCCTGGTGATACAATGTAAATGGTATCAAAATACTGCAAGAAGCTAGGACACTGAAATACACTCTTTCATCTGGAGGTGCCTTCAGGCATCTAGCAGTAAGAGGAGAAAAAAACTGAAACAAAGACTGAGTCACTTGTAGCCACCACAGTGATTAGAAAATAAGAAAATGGGACATTTGCTGCTCCATTCATTGGTGTGTACTGCTTTGTAAGTCTTAAAGATCCAGAATTTGCACTTAAGGAGGCATTTTTGTCTCTCTTCCTCTTCTGGATAAGAACTATTCCGTTATGGACTGTGGTGACTGAACTGGATGTTTAGGACAGGACAATTTGGGATAGTCTATTCCAGTAAACCAAAGCAACACTCAGCCATATTTTCATGGATTCACCAGTCTGAATACTAAAAATCAGCCACTGTGACTATTTAGCTTAGCAACCTGTGCAAGAGAGGCCACAATATTCCTCTCAATAACTCCTGCATCAAAGCCTTATCTTGTGGTCAAGCCAAAGCATATTTTTAGAGGGCCATCCAGAAACCAGCATGACTATAAAATGTGGTTTGTAGCTTTACAATGTTGCCTGCCCTATTGCACTGCAGCTCCTTTAAAGCAAGCCATCTGTAACACGGTGAGAGTAATTTTGCTCATCATCAACTGTGCTTGCAAATGATGTGCTTTAATTACAAGCCATGCAACAAGAAACTCTTGTGCAGCAGAGTCCAAAATTTATGTGACCCCTTGTTCCTCTGCACAAAAGCCAATGCTGTATCTAACACCCCTGACTCTTCTGTCAACACAAGCAGAGGAGAAAAGAAGAAGAGGAGGCCTTCAGGATCTGAAGGAGGAAAAACTGCTTGAGGAATATGCTGCAGCACCAAATTAAGTTCCTATGCCACCACCATCCAGGCACTTGCCATCTGCAAAAGGGCGATGAGTTGAATAACAGAGGTTAGTAACACAGAGGTTACACAAGCAAAGCCTGAGAGGAACTGATGCTCATAAACATCTCACTAGTCCTTCATTTTCTGCTTTCACACCAGGCAAGTGTGAAATTCAGCCAGTGCCCCACAGAACATGAAGGCATTTGGGCTTTTTGGAACAGTTCTGTAAAGTGTGGATGCTCATGATTCAGACAAGGGACTCCCCCGGTCACAGAGCATTACTTCACTGGCATCAGCCTCAATCTTAGCCTGGCGTTTACTGAACAACATCTGTGCTATGCCAGTGCATCAGCATTAAAGATAGTTACAGTGCTCAGTGTGAGCGAAAAAGCTTGGCTCCCAACTGCTGCATTCTCTGCACAGACTATGGAAGCAAGTCCCTGTATTTGATTAAGATAAATCCCTGTGTAGGGACATGCTGCTTTACTGAACTTCCTGCAAATGTGACAGCCTCAGCAATGCAGGAGCGCTGGGGCATTCATGCCAAACAACGCGCTCGGGTCCCTGGCAAGAAGTGTGGCGTGACCGTCTCAAAGGTACTGCTTGTTTCCATGCCTGGGCTCAAAGTGAGATGAGACAGCAGCTCAGCGTGACAGGTAGTAACAAACATTGATGGCAAAGGCTTGCTAACAAAACACAGGAAGAGCAGAATGCTCAGCCAGAGCCCTTGCTGCCAGTGAAATGGCAGAAAATCACTTGAATAGGAATGCTGCTCAAAAAAGCAGAAAGGATGAAACACCAGGTTTTGTGACCAGAGGAAACCCATGGTGGAAATCCATCCAGCAGTAGGATGTCCACAGGTAGCAGGGCTGCCCCACATGCCTCATGGTGAATCTGACCTCATGACTAGCTGGCATTCCCAGAGACCTTTGCAAACCATAGTTCTCAGAGACGTGAAGAGGAAGGAGGGACTTAGAAAATCTGCTTACCCCAGGTTTAATTGTTTTTAGCCTTAGACAAGGACAGATGCTGATGGTGAGCTCACGGTAGAATGCAGCCCTGCATAAGGATCAAAAGATCCTTACCCAGGCTGGGATTGGAGCTGCAGTCAGGTGAGAGACAGTATTCCCAGGCATCCCCCTGTTTGGAGATGCTTCAGAGGGTGGCCTCGAGGTCAGAGGCTCAAGGGGGCACTGGAACCCAGGAGCAAGGGGATACAACTCAAAGGGCACTGTACAAATGAATGAGAGCTTGTGTAAGCACAGACTTACAAGATGTTCACAACTGGAGCAAAACTATTCTCTTGAGATCAGCCACGCAAGAACAACCAAGATGCAGCTTTGTGGACTGCTGTCACTAGATCAAATCGCCCAGCTTTTGTGCTGGGAAACAAAGCCCTCACCATGACTCTCTCAAGTTTCTGCTTTATGTGGCAGCAGGGGTTTGAGCACACAACTGAAATGCTGCCAGTTTATCAGCATCTATCCCCTGGCAGGCCTTTGTCATTAAGCAGAGGAGGGACAGGCTCCAGCTCTAACAGCATTAGTGAAGCTCCAGCGGTCTGCTGGGGGAAGCAGGCTTGCCTCCGTGCAGACACATTTCCCTCTGTGCACAGCCTGTTCTGGGTTGCTGCAAAAAAAAAAAAAGCAACAAACGAGAGGATCATTTCTGTCTGGCATGGGGGAGCAAAGCCATTTTTACAGCAGCTCTCCTCCTCTTGTCCCCATTCTGCCTCTCTGCAGAATGAATGCTGAGCCCTCAAAGTCCCATCACACAGCAGCTCTGGCACGTGCTTACATCTTGGTTTGTCATTTCCCAGTAAGGCCTCTCGCCGTAGGACATCACCTCCCACATTACAATGCCGTAGCTCCAGACATCACTGGCTGATGTGAATTTGCGGAAGGCAATCGCTTCAGGCGCTGTCCATCGAATGGGGATCTTCCCTCCCTAAACAGAAAAGAAATGGAGAAAAAACCCAAAAAACAGATTGCAGAGGAGGGCAGAGAACATGTGAAAAAAAGTCGAAAAGGCTCTTCTCAGAGCACCAAGGGATGTTATTTTCTCTCTGGAAAGAGACATCGAATTTTAAAGTAAATCTGTTTGACAGCATGGGGCCCCCTTCCACATTATCTCAGCCCATAAGCATTTGTAGGCTGCCTACTAATTGGCTGTCCTGAAGGTTTGTTGTTTGAATGTTGTTTGAATGCTGGGACATGTATAGGATCAACATCTCAATTATGTTGCACGGGTTGGTAAGGGAATACAGTTCCTCCAATTCTGAGAGCAAGCGGGGGAGGAACAGACAGTTCTGAAGCCAAGGAAGACTTTGATCTAATGAGGGCTTCATGCAAATTGCTGCGGAAGTAATTCCCTTTTTTTTCCTTTTTTCTTTTTTTTTAATGCAGTCCTGGTCCTGCAGAGAGATCTGTGTAGCAGGCACAGAAATCTGCGTGTGCAAAGAGCAGCCTGCTTGGCCTCTGCTGTGGGACTAAAAATGATGCCACAGCTGTCAAATGTGCTTTGCCATTTCCTTTTCTCCTTTCTATCATTTTAGAAATCAAACTTCAGATCAGCTCTGAGAAGAGAAAGGGGAGGAAAAGGAGAGTCTGGATTAAGGAATACTTTTCTCATTGGGTTTAAAGAGTTGTCTCCCTTGATTTAGATTAAAAAAATATTTTGCTGTGAAGTCCCTTCTTCTCTGTGTTGAGCTAAATATTGGAAGGTCTCCCTGAATGCCCCCAACAGTGTTTGTTATTGGAAAAAGACAGGATTTGGAACAGATTTTCAAAGCAACTTTTTAAAAGTCTCTTCTTCCCAT
Organism: Falcunculus frontatus; assembly: GCA_013398115.1. Lineage (NCBI taxonomy): Eukaryota > Metazoa > Chordata > Aves > Passeriformes > Falcunculus > Falcunculus frontatus. Next base: position 515,528 of record VZRV01001115.1, on the reverse strand, counting down.
AATTACTTATTCACAAGCTTATCAGCGCACGCCTTAAGTGAAGGGCCAGATTCTCAGCAGTGCCAATTAGCACACGGCAGCACATGTGGGAGCCACAGCAGGGCTGGCCAAGAGCCCTTCAGCCTGCAGTGAAGTGCCAGTCCAGCTGTGCACTGAGTCCCATCACGGGGCCATGACTGACAAAAGCTGAAAGGCCTTCCCAAGACCTCCACAGGAACTGGGAACGTGATTCAAGACAGCTCCCACTGCCTACAAAACAATACCCTTGGAAAAACACAGTAATAAGACATGTCCAAGGTGTGCCAATCTCTGCCATTAATATTGGAGGCTCTCTCCAAGTCTGTGCTGCTGAGGCTGGGTCCTGCCTACCCCCTCTCTCCAGTGCCAGTGCCATGTGGAAGGAGCAGGGGCAGAGCACTGAGGTTGGAGAAGCTCTTTCTTGGGTTGGGATAAATTACTCTCAACTGGGTAATGCTGAGGGCAATATGCATTATTTGCAATGGGCATTCATTACACACTTAACAATGTTTTAAAAGGGTCAAATTGTTCAGAAGACCATGGCTTACATCACTGGATGGGTGCCTGAGCAAAGCAATTGCTCTTTCTTCCCTCTGGCATTCACCAAAGAGGACAGAGTAGAGCTTGGAAGCACGGCAACCTTGCAAAGTTTGCTATCTGACTTGTGCACCCAACTTAAACATAAGAGTTATTAGTTAAGCTCTGTTTTATTTGGCCATCCCCACTATAAATTGAAGATGTGCAAAATAAATCTGGTGACAATTAGCTGTTATCACCTGATCAAACCCTCTTGCACAGTTTAGAGGCTCTGGATTCGTAGAAACTTCTCTGCTAGAGAGCCTGAACACAAAAATGTGGCAAGAAATAAATTTCTCTTGAGCTCAATCAGTTTGGTATCCCCGTAACTCACCCTGGTTGTGTATGCTGCTTCAGGGTCATCTTCTAGGACTCTGGAGAGGCCGAAGTCTGACACCTTGCAGACCAAGTTGCTGTTGATCAGGATATTCCTGGCAGCCAGATCTCTGTGCACGTAACCCATGTCAGACAGGTACTTCATTCCTGACGCGATGCCTCGTAGCATCCCGACCAGCTGGATGACTGTGAACTGCCCATCATTCTTCTGCAAAAGGAAAGACACATTTGATGAGTTGAGAGCCTCTGCACCCTCAGCATTGTGTGTGCATGAATAAAAATGCAAAGGCAAGTCTCCAAGGAAGGAAACCAGGAAAATTAATAATTCATTACTCTCATGCTCTGACCATGAAGCTTTTTTAAGTTTCACTGTTTAGATTAGGATCTCTAGAGACAAAGCTAAGGAAATGTAGTTCTTTTAACTTGAGATCAAGGAGTGAGCTGCTTCTATTGGTGACTGATAAAGAGACTGTGACTGGGAGTGAACATGTGTGTATAAGGGCACTGGGCTGGGCTGTTTCTCAGTCAGGCAACTGAATGGCACCAACTTGCATGGAAATCCTACCTGAAGGGGTCCATGAATACTTGAGGGGGTAGGGGCTCTTCCCCATGCTGCCACATGGCCTTTCTAACCACTTCCCTCACTCTCCCTTCTCTAGCTCTTATATTTCATGGAAAAACTCTGACACGTCAAGGTTTGCTATGCTGCAGTATGGATCTGCTCTTGAACCACATCACATTTTGCAGGATAAGTTAATACCTTCCACGCAGTCAACTGCCTTTTAAAATAAATGTAATATCCTCTAATTTATTCTTACCTGCTTGTATCATTGCATGCACCAGGTCCTTCATGATGCTGTGTAAATGCAGATCAAAGAGACAACTGAGCTACTCCTGCCTCCAGACAGCACCAATACCCAGAAAACATTTTCACCGACATTAACCATCTACAAAGAACCCAAACCTTAACCAAGTCCCTAGGTCCCCCAGGAAAAAGGATCTAAGGAATACCTTTAAAAATGTATCCAGAGAGCCATTCTCCATATATTCAGTCACTATCATTACTGGTTTGCCTGTAAAAAAAAGTGCATGGGTTGGTTAGGAATTTATTTAAAAAATATGAGCAATAAAAGAGTATTTTAAATAGTGCATCTGCATGTGGATATACAGCCATGCAACAGTACATCTGCACCAAGACACTGCTGTCCCAGCAGGATGACAAGAGCTGTTCCCAGAATATCTATAGAAGTAGGGAAACTGAGGAGGAGGGGATGAAAAAGTAATACCATATTATGGGTCGGGTATCAAGCCCTAGAGTGTTTAGATGATGACCGGGGAAGAGGTTGCAAGCTGAACCCAGGCAACCTTGTTCTTGTCTCCACCAACAAGATGAAAGCTTGCAGAGGCCAAACTGCACACAGCGACCTCTTTGGACCCTTCCCTCGAGCTTCAACACCCTGAAGTAACAATGGGAGCCCAACAAGAGCAACAAGGATGACCTGAAGCTTGAGCTTGGTAGCCACCAAAACCAAGACCAGGAAAGGATGGGATTGCATTCCTTGTAATTCAAGTAATTCCATGGGACTACCCTTGTAAACACATCTGGAAGTAAGAAAAGGAATATTTACGCCGCAGAACAAAAGCTAGTTAAGTATGGAATGAGTGCAAGCGGAAATCAAAGTAAAAGTTCTTAACAAAAGACCTGGTCTCCTATTGTTGACAGGAATAATAATGTTTTTCCAAATCTGTTTGATTAATTTTCATGCCCGAGTCATTTTAATGGTAATTATATATAGTTTTTGCTCAGTTTTTATATCTAATTTCTCGCTAGCTTGCCACAATGGCGTAGCAATAATTAATGTGGTGTGCTCCAGCTCTTGTAAATTCAATGAAATCTTATAAGAACATGTAAATTATTTTTTATTTAAATCAATTTCCATTAGCTAGCACGAAGCACAGACAAAAGAGGAGCTGTCAGTTATTTGCAAAGTGCATTATAAATGTCTTTTAAAGAAATGATCAACGAGAGCTGCTGTGTGTCATAACATGCACATGAAGGTAAATACTAAAAATCAGCGCATGTCCTACCATTTAGATAGATCTTAATTTTCCCATTTTCGATTACCTTAACTATTTTGCCTAATTTACTGCTTAATTATGTACATAACAAAGGTAATTGTGAACTTGTCAATCAAAATACTCACTGCTGTGCAAATACTACCTTTGTAGCATGAAGGACCTGTGCTGCTTCAATTCTTTTAAGTTACTATCACAGCTGCTGCCCAAGCTTGAAACTTGCTCAAAATATTACTTTTGATATGAGAAATGCACATTGGGACCATGAAAAATATTGTTGAATCCCAAATGAAATGACAGGCCCCATTTTAAGGATGACAGCCACCTGTGTACGCACAACATGGGCTGCACACAGGAGGAAGGAGAGATCTTGGGGGCAATTGCTATTGGTTGGCAAACATGTCAGTGACTTTGCAGGGAAGAAAACCCCAGGGATATCTCAGATGTTAAATTTTTTTGTTTTTAAATGCTAAACACCCCACTGTAGGATGGAGTTCCTTATCTCTGACACTTCAAGGCAGTGTTGCAGTGAGGATGAGGTCTTGTTATGCCATCACCCTGGGGGACCTCCTCCAGACCTTTGGATGCCATCAGAGAAAAAAAGAGTAGGATTTCTGGCACTTATGTTTCATTATCTGACTGCTGCAGGTTGGCAGCAATCATGGAATAAATTAACCCCATATCCAAGAGTATGGAAATAAGGACACAAATAGATAACTTTCAACAAAGTAAATTAAAAGTAAACATCAGCCCTTCCAAAGTGCTGGGCTGATTCTCCGTGTCACCAGGGCTTCCTCCTGCTGGTGTAACATGGTCATAAAATACACGTCAATGGCACTCATGTCAATGTATTAATGCAATGTGCACACCATCAGTGCAACCAAATGGGATGCAAACAAAAACTGTCACCACCTTTGTAAAGCAGAAATAGCTAAGGGTTTGTCTGCAAGTGACAATGATTAGTCCAAATTAACTAAGGTGTGCATTTGGACTATATTAGTTAAATATAATGATATTCTCATTTAGAATTAAAAATGGCCAAATTCAATTTAACTTAACTTACTTCCAAAGTAAATCATGATGCAGAAACGACATTCTACCCTAAAGATCTGATTCCACAAAAGGCCAATGATTAAGACACTGATGAGTAAAAGAAGTTGAATACTTTGAGAGAGCAGAATACTTTGTGATTCATAAAGGTTGTTTTGGTCCATGTAAAAGAAAAGGAAAAAGCTATGAAGATGCTACAGATGTCTGCTGGAAAAAAAATTTGAGTGCAGTAAACAAACATTGACTGTGATAATGAGAAGCTCTGAGTGCATATAACTGAATCCAAACTCCAGTAGCTCCAAGTCCAATTTAGAAGCAGAGCTCCCTGCGTTTCCATAGCCTTTGGAGCAGACAGCCACTTTATATAAAAGGTAGCTTGCTAGGGAGGCACATTCTCACTAAAAGTAAGATTCCCAACCATCCCCTGAGGCCCCAGCAGCCAGAAAGACTCAAGCCCATGCCAGTAGCAGCCTTCATGGATATATAATCATCGCTTGCTCCCTGCCCAATATTCCACATCCCTGCAGCGCTAGAATTTGGAGCTCTTATGTCTTAAGGGTTACACAAGGTGTCCCCAAGAGATTTTGATATTTATTATAAATTTTTGGGAGAAATCTATTTTGGTTATTTTTTCTTTTCTCCCAAGTTTTAGGAAATGCAGTTTCAAGGAAAAATGCAAGAAAAGGCTGTTGATTACAAAACAGAATTGATTTTGTGGAGGTTACAAGGACAAACGGTGAGAGCCTCTGTACCTTCTCTACTGCGGCTCTGAAAAGGAGCTAATGTTGGAGACGCTTCCTCTGAGGAATGATAAATGATACTGAGAGCAGCACATGGCCCCAAATGCCACCATCTGAACAGGAGTAGCTAAGCAAACTCTGACATCGCCAAACGTGAGGGCAAGAGGGGAGACAGCCATTCACACCTGTGAGGCTGGTGCTTCTTCACTTAAAATACATCTTAAAACAAAGGAGTAGTTATTTTCAACAAAGTAATCCTTGATGCAAATAAAGTCGATCCTCTAAAATGGATGAATAACAACAGCTCTATACATTTTCCATGGCCTCAGCACAGCACCAACAGCCTTGCACTGGGCACATTTGGATTTGCTGTCCCTTTTTCTGCCCTTATCTTTAGTATATACTGTAATTTGGAGAGGAACTGGGCTGGAAAAGTTACAGAAGGTTGTTTTGCAAACTGAGCAGTCACACCTCAGTAACTCTCGTGCTGGGATGCCCTCAACCCCTCCCATATGCCAGCACCATGAGCAACTATTATCAGTGGCATCTCCAGCAGATCCCAGAGGGAGCTTGCTTTAATTGTGGTTTTATACAGTCCTGTCATCTTCACCTGCAGTCCTGTTCTTCTTCCCTGCTTCTGGAAAGCAAAACTTTTTTTTGAGAAATTATGAAAAGTGCATTCAGAACAGGAATCACCTAAGCCTTCCTCCCTTAACCAACTCTCCCATCAGCCAGCATTCACAGAGAGCAGACCACAGAAAGTTGTACTTACTTTTTGTGACGACACCTTCCAGGTGGATGATGTTGGGGTGGTCGAACTGCCCCATGATGCTTGCTTCTCCCAAGAAATCTCTTCTCTGTTTCTCTGTGTAGCCCACCTTCAGGGTTTTGATAGCCACTGGAAACTCACGCTTTCCCTGCAGCTTCAGCCGCCCACTGCAGACTTCCCCAAATTCACCTTCAGAGGAAAATCAGGAAGAATGGGATCACACCACGTCAAGAGAACACACGATGCGCCTCTGTCTACAGGATGCAGCACAGCCTCGGCTGATGAAAAGCACGAAGGGCTGCCCTGCATTCATGGATATGGACTGCTGAACATCACAGTGATGACCATCTCAAATAGCCACTGTACCACAAGCCAAGTAATTCATAAGCACAAGCAAACTAGGAGTAAAAATGTAATTTTTCTATATTTAAAGAGCTATGCTTTATATTCCAGTGGGCTTTTTTCTCATTTCATATTTTTGTCTACTACATGAAAGAATCCTGTCACATCCTATAGCATTGTCCTGTGGGATAACTGTAAAACAAACCACTTGCTTCTTAACCTTCCTTTGGTAACTTACATAGACGGAAAGCTATCAGGCTTTCATAGTAACATAGATTTTTATAGACTATAAACTCTTTACAATTTTATTACTACCTTTTCCAAAAAGTAACCTAAATGGATTTTTTTTCTGGTGAACAGTAAATTATGTGCAAACCCACAATTTCAGAGGATAGAAAATACTCCTAAGGTTGGATGCAAGTCTAAAACAACAACTTTACTGGAAACAAAATGGGAGTTTCTTCTTTTAACCAAGGAAGTTTAAAGCTTTGGACTTTGGCTTGTGCTTTTTTAATGTCTCAGGTGACTTCTTATTCTTAATTTTTGCTTCAAGACTGACCTTCCTGTTGGGGGATAAAAAGGTTAAAATGGTAAAAAGAATGTGAAAATTAGGTGACTTTTTTCCCTTAGCGTCCACTGAAATAGCTCAGCTGGGTCCAAATGTCATGATCATTTTCTGACATTTTCAGTTCAGCTCCTGAATTTCCAAATTGCAGACAATGACAGGTCTGTCCCAAACTTCAGTTGGAACACGCTCACCTTCACTTGCAGGGTACCTAACAGATCAAATATTTCATGGCCCTTCCCAGATCTCTCATGTTAAGAAAGCCAACCCCTCACGTTGCTAAGGGTCATGGAATGCATTTCCATACCGGCTCCGATAACTCTTTCAATGGTTATGCATGAAGCTTCAATTTCCTTAGCAAACTCATGGACAGCTTGATTGGGGTCCTCATAGGTGTGGGGGTCAACGTAGGTCCTTACTCCAGGCAGCTTAACTGCAAACACAAATTAAGCACATTTAATGGCACGTGACATTACAGAAAATGGGCATTACACACTCCTGTCCCTTGCACTCTGCTCTGCTGGAAATTTATTTCTATGATGAAAATGAGTATCATTCTTGAAAAATGACATTTAGTTTATATGTGACATATGTGTAACCTCATCATATTTAGAAAAGCACAACAGTGTTCAGCTGGAATGACGTGCAGCTAAAAATCTCTTTTGGTGCTGTGTAACGACTTGTTCCGGTGTCTGGTAGAAAAGGATCCCTTTCTGGAACTAGAGAGGGTACACCAGGAGGAAAAGTACAAAAAACCAAAATGTCACAGGAGTAACTTGCAAAGCAAGCTGGATGGATGGGGGTTGATGGAGAGCTGAAATAAATTATGCCCTACCAGTCACACATCAGCTAATCAATCGCCCACATTATTTCAGAGTTACTGAGATTTAGAACAACTGCATATTTGCAGTACAAAGCCTGTAGTTTGTATCAGTATAAATATAATCAATAATAGGCTTTTTCTCCAGGACTTGAGAGAGGAAAAAGTATTTTCATTATCCGTATTATAAGTTTGTTTTGACAATCATTAAGGCTACTCACATGAAGAATTGCTCATCAGTCTAATGAGACAGCTACATTACACTGTGGCTCTTAATTGATTTGCTTCCTGCTGCCTTCATTACATAGCACTAATGGAAATTTGACTTTCACTCACAATGTGTTTGCCTTTTTCCACCCCAAAAGGCACCTCACTGTTACCCATCCCCAGATCCCACAGCTCTTGATGAAGGAAGGACTGATAGAAACCATGAGATTTACTTTCTAGCATCACCGCAGAGGGGTTTTCTATTCAAGGGCATTAACACAGCATTTCTGAAAGCTTCCTCGGTGCAGGAAATAGGTGTTATTCCTCACACCTCTGCAGAGGCACCCAAGCTGAAGAGTAGTAGTGGGCTTGGTCCTCACAGCCAGCTGGGGTGAAGCAAGGGTTTCAAACAGGTATTTTGGACTGATGCATCCAGCCCACAAAAGTGTTGAGATGTTATGTGCTGACCAGGAAAAATTAAAAACATCTTAGTTCACACAGCAAAGACAGAGGAACAAACCAAAATGGCTCACTAGAAAGATCTGCTGCAAACATACAGGTGTGAATAGCTCAGCACATACAAGGACTGTTCAAATGTTCAGTTCTCTGTGGGGCTTGCAGCAGGAGCAGGTGGGGACCTATTGCACAAACAATTCTGTTGTGAATTACCAGCAAATCCAGATTTTTTTTTTTTTTTCAGAAAATCACCTCTCATTTGAATTTCTCATTACCACAGAAAGCCAACACCACATATATACGTTTGCTCTTTACTCACTGTGGCCATTATGAAAATGCATCTTTTCTTCTTCTGGATCTTGTTTAGCCTTGCTATAGCCACATCGCCTGGAAAAAAAAACACAACAGAAGAGTATTTTTGTCTCTGGTATGGCAGAACTCTGTTCTTTACTTCGAATCACAAAATGCACAAAAACCCAGAGCAGTGATGAACCCAACCTCCCTAGCGGCTCTATTGCTGCTGTCCCAGTTTTAGCTCATCAAACTACTTGCAATTTCCCTAGCGGGATTCAGGGCTCAAGGCCCGTGGATTTTCAATTGGACTTGTGTTTCCAAATCCCACAGATGCTTCCGAACAACTCCACTCTACCTGACATCGAATGCAGCTATTATTCAGTAGAAAAGAAAGCAGGAACAGGAAGGACAATGGAAGGGGAATGGGATGAAACATTAGAATTGCAGAAACAAAATCTCCTGGACTGCAGAGCTTTTGCAGGCACTGTGTTGTATGTCTTGCATGCTCCCCTTCATCCACTGAGCATTTGCACAGAACTTTAAATTATGGTATTTTAGAAAACAGCCTTGTGTAAGCATTAACACCTTATACACATGCAAAATAATGGCTTAAAACAAAAGCAAACCAAACCTGTTGCCTCACTGCCTTCAGGTGTCTCCTACATATTGTTGGCTCTGCACAGCATTTCGTGTACATCTCCTGTCTTTCCAAAGGGGAGCTGCCATTCCTGGAATCCCCTCTGCCCAGCAGAATAAAGATGGAAGAAGGCAAGCTGCCTGACCTATCCTGCTCCCACCTTAGGTCCAGACAGTGCAAGGATAGTGCTGAATCCTACCCTGGAGTTGCAACCACAGTCATATGGAAGTTGCATCTCCCCCAGGGCATCCTCCTATTAGTTTTCGGTTGCCCTTCCCTGACTCAGCTTCATTCTTCTCATTGGTTTTCTAGGTGATAGTTTTGCATTAGCATTAACTGTCCACTTTGGTGGCATTTCTGAGATCTGCTTCAAATAGACAACCACAGAGGAAGCCCCAGGATAACTGCACAAGCAAGAAGAATTCCTATACACACAAACCCATTTAAAAATACGGGATGAGGTATGTAGGATGCACATGTATATGCTCGTCTTTCCAAGGACCTGGTAACATAACTGGATATGGGAACTGGATCATCCTTATAGCAAACCGCATGAACATGAGACTGGAGGACACTGCTTGGAAGAATGAAAAACCTGGAACAGACACCCACAAGCCAGCCAGCATACACTGGAATCACTAGCTGGCATGCCTCAAAGAAAGCCTCAGGCTACTAAGAAGCCACTTAAAGCTGAGAAACCTCTCTTCCATTGCTTCTGTAATTTTTGAGCTAGGGGCATGTGAGCATTCCAGCATCACTCACAGCAAGGAGGAGCATATGATTAGCAGGAACAAAACTGCAATTAGGAGGAGGCAGTAACAGGCATCTGCATGAAACATGCCCTCAGCATGAAGTCCTACTACAGGGAACTGCTGTCTGCCTGGATGCAAGGGGCCAAGCAGCCTTTCCGCTATAGAATTTGGCACTGGGTTTGTGAAATGATCACAAACAAAAGCCTGGACATGATGAGACCCCACCACTGAGCTGGGCCCAGCAGAGCTGGACGCCAGACAGCTGAGGAGGGGAAAAGCAACATGAGCTTCTGGGGCTATTCCAGGGAAGAGGAAGCTTACCTTGGGGACAAAGGGAGACCTGTTCCACAGGGAGAGGAAGGAAAAACAGAGATTGCAAAGGTTGTGCAAGCGCAGGGGAACGGATCAAGAAGACGAGGGGAGGCTGGCAGGCAGTCCGGGGACACAGGCAGGGAGATAAATAGGTTGCACTTGATAAACAGCCAGGCTATCCATGCAGGGCACGATTTCAGCAGCAGCAAGCAAGCTGAGATCATAACACTTTGAATGCAAACCCCACAAGAACAGCACTGAGGTGCCCAGAGATGTGGCTCAGTTATCTGCATGTTGGTGCTCATTGCCTTGCTGTAAAAGCAGCAGTGCCATTTCCTGAGATGGGGTCCTGCATAATTAACTCAAAACCTAAGCACTAGGTGTACATGGAGACCCTGGGAGTAAGGCTCATTTCAAAGCACATTTGGGTGTTCACAAACCCTTGGTGAGAATGGATTCTTCTTCTTTGTCGCACGACCTCCCCTTTAACTAAATAAACTACAGAGATGAGTCTCAGTATCAAGTCCCAGTTCTGGCAACCCCAATTTTTTCTGCTGCAAGTTGCCAAAGTTGTATCAGTTTTCTGCAGAACTAATTTTTCCAGATGGAGGCATATGACTCAATTTTCCTTTTGAAAATACACAAATATTTCAATTTATCCTTCTACCAAATGAACATATCCGATATTTCTTCTATTTTCCTTTTGGAGCAAATGCCCTTATATCTTCTTCAGATTTGGAGCACTTTGCCTGTAAAAATGCTTTTCTAACATCATCCTTTCTATGACCTGCATCTCCTGATTCCTTAACCATAAATAAGGAGGAGACAGAAACATGCCATCCCCTGCATACAGTGATCCAAGAACACCTTGATGCCCAACAGTCTGTGTTTTACTGCCCATGGACACACTCCAAGGGCCAATGCAAACCAGCCGGCTGCAGCTGCCCCCTTCTCTTGAGCTGGGTAACACATACAGCAGCACATCACATTAGCATGCGAAATCAGGCTCTGGGATGCCCGAAGCATCGTTAAAACAAGCCTTGACAAGACACGTCAAAGTGAAATGGCAGCTAGTGGACTGTGACTGTCAAGCAACAGTTGGGTGTCACTAATAAAGCTTGCTGCAAAACCTGCCATCACTTGTGCCCTTCGCACACTTTCTCAAACCAGCCAGAGTCCACGCTGACTGGGGCTAAACGGCGCTTCTTCCATTCTTGACCTTCAGATGCTTTAAATAACACACACAAGCAGTTTTTTCTTGTTTCTTTCCCAACTAATTCCCATAAAAATCTCCAATTTCAGTTCAATAGTCCTGAGTTACTTTTTGAATCTTACTGGCAGATGAAAGTATCTAAATATTGTGGCTTTGCAATATAATTTGGGAGGAAAAAAAGCTCTCAATTGTTTGTGAAATAATCCATTTCTGCATGGGCATTTGCTCTTAATATTTATTGGCAAAGCTGTGAGTCAAAAGCTCTGATGGAAGACTCATTCTCTAGTTTATTATCACTGTACAAACCATAGATTTCCTATATCTTTTCTATATCACGCACAGCAAAAGCATAAAGATCCTGACGCTCGCTTCATCTCCCACCGAGCTGGAGATACTCAGCCAAAGAGTTAACGTAATTCAGCAGCACACCTGAATCTCAATTAATTTACTGCTGTTGTGGATTTGTCCCAGTTTCTCTATGTAGAAAGCAGATGTCTTCCTTGCACAGCTCTTTTTCGATAAAAGTATCAGAGGTAAAAAGAAAAGTGAGACTTTAAATATTCTTAAGGCATCATGTCTTATTTAAAAACTACTTGCAGATTGGCAGACAGCTCGTAAAATATTTATGGAGCAGATTATAAAAGTGAAGTTGTAAAATGATCCCTATATAGGTTTATAAAATATAAAACGGACAGGTAGAAAGATGAAGAATCCAGCTGGGAAACCAATGCCCACTACCTTGCATGACAGAAGCCAATTCACGGAGAAAAATCCTTCAAGAAGTGAGGCAGGAAGATGCTTGCTCTCCCTGGACTGATGGAGATGGGCATTGTTTCTGCCCTGCTCTTCAGGATACCCTTGCTGGGTTGTGTGTGGCCCTTTGGCCACTCAAGGCATTCCTCTGAAAACCACAGAATGCCCAAGGGAAGGAGTTTTCATGTCCCTAGCTAGGGCCACCATTCTGGTCACAAGGCAAGACACAGACAGAGGACTGTGAACCTGGACCTTGGATGTCAAGCCCCAGGTGGTGATGTGGAAAAATCTTTACATACTTTTTTTACAGGCATAGGCCAAAGCATTTCAGCACACAGCCAAGGCATGACTGGAAATGCAGGTGGGGACAGCACTGAGACATCCCTGATGAGGAAAGGGACTTCACCTTGCCAGGTGCAGTCAGTACCACTGAATAGGTTGTGCCCTGAAGCAGCATGCAACCTCCTACCCCAATCTTGCAGAGATTTATACGTGTATTTAATCTCTTAAATATGAGACAAATAAAGCATATGCACTTCTCTGAAACAGGGACAGAAGACCACTTTTTTTTCCAGGGGAGAGACCTTCACTCAGAAGCACGTCTTTTACAATCAATCAACTTAGAGGAATGCTTCCAACCCATCTCAAGCTGTCACTTTACAGGAGGTTTGCAGGGACTGCAAGGTTGTTGTTTACAAGGGCTTAGTGCTTATTTCAGACTATTTGTTCCAAGATGTTAAAGCAATAAAGCTGCATACGTGTTGCAGGGCAGGATCGTGTTCCATGCAGAGGAACAAACAAACATGGATCTATCCATCTGGCCAAGATCCTGCCGCTTCAGCTCATGTGTGGAGACAATAACTTGCTCAGTAAATAGCTTTACCCTTGATAAACAACACTGATACTGAGAGCCAGAGGCAAAAGCCTACCACTAGTGATATTAGTCTGTGTTCAGCATTTGCATTTGCTGCTTGCAATCCTAGAATAAATTCAGTATCAAAAAACCAGGGAATACTCAAGGGACTGGTGTAAACTGAACAGCTTCTACACTGGAGGTTGCTTTCTGTTTTTCTGTTCACTTTCCTCCTGCACAAGATCAAAAGAGCAGTAAAAGTTCTGGTGATGACAAGCAAAGACCTTCAGCTCAGTCCGCAGATACAGTAGATGGCTGGCCCGAGAGGAACCGGGAAGATTCCCTTCCTAAGGGCTGCAGGCTCACAGTCTTCTCAGCTGCTTTCCCAGCACTGCTGTCCCCCTCTACACTGTGTGACCCTGTCTCCGACCTCTGATTAACTTGGATGCCTTACAAAGGAAGCTTCACAAATCCAGCAGTGGTATTTTTAGCCTTTAGTCTTTCCCTGCCTTTGTGCTGAATGACTCCCTGCTTTCCTAAACCACCACTAGAACAATTAAAAATAACTTAAACAAGATAGCGTTTTCCCGTCTTGCAGGAAGCTCTCTCTGAAGTGATTTCCATAAATCTCTCTAAAGAGGTTGTTGTGCCTTCCCACAGCACAGCCAATGGCATCCGTGCCTTGAAGTAACTTCTTCCATTTCCACCTCCCAGCTTGCTGCCACGTTAGTCTCCCTGCAGTTTAGGAGGAAACCTGCAGAGGATGTTTTCCAGGTCAGCCAAGTTCTTCTTGTGAGTCTCTCATCTTTGTAGCCATCCAGTCCAATCCTGGTCTTCTCTGAGGAGTATTTTCCGTTGCTGTCACGCTTTGGTTGGGGGCCTTGCTGAGGACATCTGAAGCATGACTTGCAGCGAGGGACTGCTCATGCACTGGTGCCACAGGCATGACAGACAACAGAAGTACTGTGAGGTTTTCTTTCAGAGCAATCATTGCCAAAACAGTGGCCCACATACTAGAACAACTTTTTACAGGCACACACTTTGAGCTGAGCATCCTTGCTTGCTAACTCTGCTCTTAAGCACTGAAAAGTCACAAAAACCAACTCAGAAATGCTCCATCAGAAATAAAAACCAAAACCAAAACCCAAACTCCCTCTTGGTTCAGGCCTCTATCAAAATAAAAATATAGCATCAGAGGACCCCAAAATGGTTGACCTTAGTGACTGCTGTGCCCCACAGCAAGGGACTGCACCATGACCCAGCTACCACCATGCAAAGCCTCAGCATCCCCCAGAAAACACAGCAGAAGAGTTCCACACCTCTCATCAGCTATGCTGAAGAACCTTCCCAGGTTAACAATGCATGTGGGATGTCTCAGAAGTTCTGGGGTCTCAAGCAGCTATCTGATGGGGATGGTGATTACATGCGTCTCTTAGGAGGCTTAGGAAGATCTCTGCCCATACAAATATTACAGGCAATTCTTCTTTGGGAAGCAACCCAACTTGCATCCAGTCAAACCAACAGAAATTAAAATCATCCCTCCTTTGACTAGTTAGAAGAGGGCAGGGTACGAGAGCGCAGAAAGTGGTGAGGCAGCCCAGATGGTGGCAGAACAGGACAGCATGCAGCATGGACACGCACCTCAGGACACCCGCAGAGATATGTCCAAAGCTGCTGGAGCATATCGTGGGCAAACAGCACCATGTCATTGCTGTGTATGTCACACACTGACACGTATGTCGATGACATACAGTGCATTCCACTGACATGCATGTCACATGCCACTAAACACCTTTCCACTCCCGCCTACCCCCTGCCTCCTCTCTGGGGGCACATTACCTCCCCCTGGCCCCTTTGGATGACAAGAAGCAGAACCTGATGGGTGTCTGGCATACATGTTGTTTTATTAGACACCTGATGCAGTGTCTGGATTGATCATGGCATAACATAGCGGGTTTTTCCCCCTGAGATCCCTGCTCTTGCTGAAGATACACTCTGCTTCAGGTCACGCTACTTCCAGTTGTTGAGATAAACAAGCTGGGTACAGAGATCAGATGAGAAAGTGATTTCCAGGCCCATACAAGAAAGGAAGGGAGAGGCAGACTGTGCACAGAGAACACAGACGGAGGACACGAAGTAGGAGCCAGCACGGGTGGGAACACTGACCATGTTAGGCTCGGATAGGCAACAGCACGCAGAGAAGAAGCCCACCCACAGCCATGATCGCAGCAACTGAAAAGCAAACAAAAAGGCCCAGGATAAGGAATAATCCCACCGCCCTGGCAAGGTGCAAATACATTCGCAACATTTTTATATGTATTTCTTCCTTCTTATTGCAATCATTATTTGAACCTGAACACCCTGGGCTGCAAAGCTTTCATAGCATATGCTATTGTTGGTGAAAAACGCCTTGGGGAGAGTGTCTAGATCCTGGTCCTGTAAAGCAATTAACCATGTGCTTCCTGTACTTGAGTACCACCATCAGGATTAATGGGGCCACCCATGTGCTTAAACTTAAGCACCTGCCTTGAAGCAGGTAAAGTGACTTTTTTCCACAAGTGTGCATGCGGTACAATTACAATTGCCTTTGAAAAAGGAAAAGCGCTGGATGAATACGAGCCCTGCTTTTGCAGACCCTTATGTATGTACTCACAGAGCCCTTTCTGCATCTCCTTGTATCAGCACACGTTAGGTATCTGCAGAAGCAGGACCTTGTGAGTTGTGTGAGAGCACTCAGCCTAAATAAACTCAAAATACGGTGAGCTGAAAGGCACTCCATGCACCCACAGCTTGCCTTTGAAGGCTGCTCAGCCATTACTTTAATTGGACTATGGGTTTGCCTGGCATCAGTTCTCAACCCAATGCTGGCTTCACCTCAGTAATTTCCCTTTATCCTTGTCAGAGAACTTGCACAGACAATTTTTCTGTTACCAAATATATTAATATAGTTCATCCTGGAAGAGAACATAGTGCAGAAGAAACAACAGGAAGGACTCCAGTACAAGCAGGAGCCCAGTGGTGCAGGTATACTCGCGTTAAAGTCAGCTGAAGATCTCACTCATCATTTCTCCTCAGTTATCACAACATGCCATTCTTGAAAAAAATTCTCTGCACGTCAGATTTTTATACAGTATGAATTACAATGCCTAAATACATTAAAATAGTTTATTTAGACAAAATTAACATTCTGCAACTGCATTGCCTTAAATTATGATGCAAAACAACTTCAGGCATGCAATAATTTACAGAATTATACACTGGATTATGTGCTTACTTAAAGTAAAACTAGTGAAGAATGTCTTCTAAGCTCCTTTTGCATCAGCAAAACAACTTGCTAACATTTCCCAAACAGGAATGCCAATATCTCTTACTATAATTGGCAGTATTTTCTATTTTCATAATGCCCCAGCTTGTTCACTCATACTAATATGGAAGCAGATCAGCCTTCACTAAACCACTCTGTAGGTCCAAGTGAACACCAGAGATCCAAAACCCAAAGGCACACAAAGGGAACCCGAGCACAATATATCTTGAGTCAATTTTGCCATTTTCTTCTTTTAACCTTGTGGGATTTGAGCGCAGGGAACTGGAGCATCTCCAGAAGATCAGTTTGGCTGTGACTCTTTAGCTTATGTTTCAGCTAGGAGGCCCTTTTCCCCCAGGTATTTTCTGATGGTTGCTGCCACCAGACCTTCCCACACCTTCACACCACTCAGCGTGCAAAGTCAAAGTTTTCCAAACAACAGTTCAATTAACCTGAAAAGCAACCACTTCCTTAAAATGAAAAGAACTCACTGTCTTCTTAAACAAAGAAAACTCTTTGAGACCTCATCAGCAACAGGGCTGCTCTGAGACAAAATCAGTTCCCTGCACTGAATCCAGAGCACTTCAGATCTCACTCTCTTTATATGGAATTAAAAAAAGTGTTCAAGTGCAAGAGAGTTGTACCTCAGTGCAGCCTTGCTCCTGCAAACTCATCAGCTGTGCAGCTATGGTCAAAATACTCTGAGGTTTAGCATTAGGGGAAAACTAAAGCGCTTAGAAACAAACTAAACTGGATCAGCAGACAATAAAATTCACTTTCCAGTCCAAGGAGCACTTGGATAGGTAAGTGAACTTACTAATTGGTCTGAACAGTCAGGACAAAGGAAGATTTATTACTACTTGTGTTAAAAGTAGGCTTGATTTGGCAGATAAACTTCAAAATACAAAAATCCTGAGGCAAATAAAACAAATGTTAAACTCAAGAAAAACCATCATGCATCTTGTAGCCATTGGATTCGGGTGCTGATGGCTTCTAGGAGGGGCCCAACTCCCATCTCCCCATTTCCTGCAGGGCTTTCTTAGTCTAGAAACTGAGGAGCTAAAAGCAAAAGCCTTCCAGACAAGATCAAATGCTGTGGATAAGATTAAAATGCTGTTTAATGAAATAACACCCGGACCTCTCCAGGGTTTTAAGGTCTTTAGCCAGCAAGCTGACCTATATTGGAGAGCAAAGTTGAACCAAGCACTGCATACATCAATTTTATCTGCAAAGTCTCCTCCAGCCTCACTGAATCAACCAGCAGACTAGGAGGAGAGCTTGTGGGGGCTGCTCCCGGTCAGGAGCCCTTCTGATCTGCTGCAGGATAACAGATGACATGTCTAGGTAACAGCAGACATTATTGAGAAAACACCTGCAGTGTTAAATCCCCTTTGCTGGGAAAGAACAGGCACTGAGGTGACACCATCTCCAAAAGCCAAGGTGGCTTGAAACAAAGTGTGACACCTGCTTCTAGCCCTGGCTTCAGGGAAAGGGCTGCAGATGGGCAGAGAAAATGTAAAGGAGCTTGGAGCTGCAGTGACACCTCCAGGACCTCTGTGGCCTGCTGGCACTGCCCTGCTCCTGGGCCAGCCCAACTCTGCTGCTTCCAGTTATCTCAGGTACACAGACACAACACTCCTCCACTTCTAGCTAAGGTGACCCCCGCAATGCTTATGTGGTTTGCAAACCCAACTGTCCAGAGAGCAAACTTTAATAAACCTGTGTGAGGAGGACTTATCAACACCCTTGGCATTGTTTCAAACCCTGGGCTTTGTTAATGAAATGTATATATATCATCGGCCCCAGCAACTGTGCCTGCAATTAATGTAATTAATTTACCACAAGTCTGCAGATGACCCAGAGAGCATTTGGAATTAAACTACATTTTTAATGGCTAGATAGAATTCAGAGAGGCTCTGCCATATATAGATGTGGCTTTTAAGAGTTGTAAGTTGAAGTCTTGGAATTATGATAAATGAAAGTCTCCTTTGTTGCTTTTAATAAGCTGTTCTAATGGGATGTTCTTCAGAGGCTTGCAATTAGAGACTAAAATACTTGAGGGTGCCTGGGAAGATTTTTCTAATCCTTCATGCAGCCTTGAGTGATGGTAATGATTGCTTCCTGCATCTCCAGGTCAGGAGGCCACTGCTACACTTAGCAATTCCTGAGTCAACATGCTTGCTCTAAACATCAGAGAAGCAGCATTACACACTATGAGCTGCTAGGAATATATTCCCACTTTGTCCCAAAATATACGAATGTTTAAGGAGTCACCTGCTCTCCCTGCTGAGCTATCCTAGTTCCCACGTTAAAGCATGTCTCTGCACTGTTTGAGAAAAACTGAGAATGCAGAAGGCCAAGCAGATGATATCTATGCAGTCACTATGGGGAAGGAAAGCAATGTCTTCAGGGAAGGGAACTGCACTTGGAAAGACCTCTGGCATTACACTTTTCTATGTCTGAGATATAAGAAAGCAGAGATAACCTTTTTTATAGGTAAGAGGCCAAGTGCTGCTACGTGGTGAAGCCCCAGGAGAGGTCACACTTCTGATTTCAAAGCAAGGTGAAACATCCACATATTTAGAAGTGCAGAAGGACAAGAGTCTGACTTCCTTCTTCATTCTCTATCCACTCCACAGCCAAGAGAAGACACTGTAAAACCCCACTTTCAAAGACTACATAGACATAGGGTGCTTAGCAGGAGCCTCAAGCTGCTACAAATTCCAGCTTGAAGGGCAGCCCAGTTCCCTTCTCCAAGTGGAAACAGGACTTGCACAGTGCCATCAAACAAATCACCTGCAAGAAGCTGAGAAGGTTTTGTCACTTACTGCTGCACTGTTCCCCATTTTCCCTGCTCAGACAAAGCTTATGCTGTTTGCTTATCTGCCCATGACAGTCCTCCCAGCCCATTCCCTTGGCCACTGCCAGAGGAACTCAGAAATAACTTGGAGCTTAATTACAGATTTGGTCAACTTTCACCTTCTGTCTGGGCCAAAGTCATCTGAAGGCAGATTAGCCTGGGTCCCTAAACCCGCCTCGAAACCACACAGCAAAGACTGGCTTGCGGAGCCTGGCGAGTTTGCACTAAGCCAAAAAGTGTTTTGAATAGAAGAGGAATGAGGTGTTGCAGCAGTCAAATTTGACAAGCTGATCTTGACAGGATGTTAGAGATGAGTGCTAGGGGCAGCAGATTTCCACATCAGCTCTAGGAAGGTATGACCCTGTGCAGAAGGGTGCACTGGAGCACTTTGCCTTTGGAGAGGGGTACTGTAACTAGTGCTGCTCCTCTCTGGGAAAATGTACCAGCAAAGAGGCTGTTAATAGGATGCAGGTAGTAAAAACCTTGACCCCAACAGAAGCAAGACCAGACCCTGCCTGTGCTTGGTGGATGGGAATTTTGACTTGGCAGAGCAAAAGCTTCCTCAACAAAATCCTTCCTCTTGTCAGGTGAATCGTGGGGAATATTTGGCAGTAGGCAGCATAATAAAGTGGCTATAAATCACACGAGACAATGTCCTGCAGGAAGAAGGAAGAGCAGGCAAGAATGTAGAGATAAAATCCTTTAAAAAGCCCCAACTAACAAAAATTGTGACTCATGATGGAAAAATTCTCTATGAAAACCATTATCTATAGACTGTCTCCCATTTCCTACGGAAATATTGAAAAAGCAAACTATTTTCAGCCCTGACACAACTTGGAAAATAGGATGGGGGGAGGCTGTGGAAAAATTCATCCATTTTGACCTTCCACATCACAGAAGGTTGTAAACACTGTCTCAGGACCTAGGATATACACCACAATCTTTCACCCCCTCTATTCCCTGAAAGTCACTTTTTAACAAGATGCACATATTTGTGTCCAGAAAGTAGCCCTCTGCCACCACAGGCGCTGATATTTAAAAGTCTAAATCAGCTAAGGTCAAGGATGGATACGCTGGTGTAAGAGCCTCTAATTGCCAATACCCAGGTGGCAAGATTTGTCTTTGCTTTGTCTTTCAAAGGCTAGTTCCTTGCCAGAAGGAGACTTTCTATATAAGCATGACACAGGGCAAGGGGCAGTTTTTTGTTGCTTCAAAATTTTTTTTTTCCTGAGTTCTGTGAAATGCTCCCTCTGGTTCTTTGGAAGATCACTTGAGATGGAAACGTCATCCATAATGGGTAGTTGGCTATAAATGCAGATGCACAGTTCACTAAGCTGTTTTGAACAGCTTTTGCAAACATGCACAGCATTGACCTAGTTATCTTCCCCACTTTTACTCTGTAAAAGCTCATGCTTTTGTTTAGTGCTATGAAGTTTGAAAGCTTGGGGGACTGGAGGGACCAGCAGTCTCTTAACTCTCACCCTAAGACCTTGTCTGTTTTGCAAACAGGGCTGGGTTTGAAGGACAAAAGAGGGGTACTGCTCTGGAGCAGTTGGTCTCTTCCCCAAACTGCTGAAAACCTGGCTCCTTACCTCAGTCTGTGGGGAGAAAGAGACTGATGCTACACAACAACAACTGAGGCACTTTACTGCTCCCTGTGAGATGGAGTGCAAAGATCTTTGTCACTGGATTGTCTGACACAGACTTTAAAATAAAAGTCAGTAATGACTTGAGATTAATATATGCTTCAATCAGGAACAATAATAGTAACTGACATCTAATTCACACATTGCTAGGAAAGCAAAATTTATAGCTTTGCTCTATCTGTAAAATGCACTGCGCTTTTGAGAACACATAATCCTAGCAAAACAAAGATAATAACAACTTTGTGTTCTTTAATTCAATACTTGTAGCTGGTTTAATAATAGATTTTCAATCCACTTCTCTTTTTTATGCTGAGACAACTACAGTCTGATTTAGTGAATCTCTTTGATTTGTAATCCTGATTGTTATATTATTAATACGCCCTTGATGCAAGGAGCAGGATAACTTAAAAAAGTGATCAGCTATTCGGCTTGGCATTTATGACCTTGGTCAGAGGACGTGTTATTTACAGGAAGTTTTCTGGAGCATCTGCAAGTAAATCAGCTCTGAAATGCAGCTTAATTGTTTAGGGCAAAGCACATTTAGTTTCAAATTCCCAGGAATCTCCAGCTTCAGACGCAAAGTGCATTTCCACAGATGGACGCTGACATGTGGAAATGCCACCACGACTACTGTTCAACTGACCTTTGGTTTAGGGCCAGCTGCCAACGGGAAATGCCAAGCTGTTACTTATATTCATTCAAAAGAAGTGAGAAAACTGCAGAGACTTGAAAGCAAAAAAAGAGGTAGAGGTGTGGTTCTGCCTCTGGGAACCTAGCGAAAAATAAAAAGCCTGCAGACTCCAGCAAACTCCTCAGCCCTATGACTGGAAACTACTTTCAGCACTGCCAAGAGCAGGACGACATTCATTTTGCACTGCAGAACTGCTCTCAAGCCTCTGCTCGCTGCAGCCTGGGACTTGGGAGGATAGGTGCAAAGAGGTGCCATACAGCATCCTAGGGAGGAATATCCTGAGGCGTCCAGGGCCTCTCAAGGACCTGGGAGCAGCCTGAAGCCAGCACAGAGTAGCCTATTTGCAGGAGCTGGCCAGGCTACATCCTCAGTGCTGCAGAGCAAGAGGGTTTTTCTCCTTAGCTCTGCTGTTGAGCAGTAGCTGCTCTCTCACATCAACAGAAAAGACAGAGCCTGGGCTTTGCACAGCTTGCTCGGTGTGGCAAGCAGTAGTGATTCCAGCTGGAGCTCAAAATAGCTGTTTTTCTAATAGCAAACTGATGCTACAATTAGGAAAGAATTAGGAAAGAAAATGCAACCCCCTGGAACCAGGCACTGAAACAACATAACCACTCCAGAGGTATAGGAAAACATCTTCCAGAGACAGGTTAACTGCTTCAGAAAGGGATTATCCCATGACTTGGAACATGTTTATTGTCCCTGCTGTCACAGCAGGAGAGTTACTCCACAAATTGTCTTGAATCCATATCCAAGGCAAAGCAGTACGAGTGACACATCTCACTGGCATCTCTGCATTCTTCCAAACCAGAGCAATTTCTTTGTTTTGCTTTGTTTAATTTCAAATTGTCTGTCATCTTTCTGGATTTTTGGGGTTTATTCTGCTGTTCTCATGAGTCACTCAATGTACTAGATGGGCTTTAAAATTCATGGGAACTCAAATTGGCCGAGAAGCTCTGTGGTTTTGAAGTCAATTTTCTAATAATGGACCCAGCCTTGGTGCTGGAGGCTTCCCCACCAGCTCCAGCTGAGGGACTGTGGTCTTTTCAGTTAGGGGAAGGGTTGAAAAGATAAAAATGGATGAAGAGCTCAGCTCCCTGTGCCTGCCTTTCCCAGACATCCAGTATGGCACTATG
Organism: Falcunculus frontatus; assembly: GCA_013398115.1. Taxonomy (NCBI): domain Eukaryota; kingdom Metazoa; phylum Chordata; class Aves; order Passeriformes; genus Falcunculus; species Falcunculus frontatus. The sequence goes on along the minus strand of VZRV01001115.1, from coordinate 493,125 downwards.
TAGAAGGTTGTAGGAACACACAGCTGCCCTGGGGTCAACAGAGGGAGGTGTGAGCACAAGGTAGGAGGATTAAGGTAGCAGCAGAGGTGGCAATAAAACTCTAGCCAAAGGACACAAGGGCTTTTATAAGCATGCCAAGAGATAAAGAGCTAAGAGGAAACACATCCTGGAAAGCACATTAGGCAAAAGGACAGAAGGATGTAACTAACAAGAACTGCTGACAAATGGCTCAGGATCTGCAACTGCTTGCTAAGACTAGAGAGAGTAGCAGCGAAAAGGAGACCTGCAAGGGTACATCCTCCTCAGTGGGGTACTGAGCGCTTGCCAGTGACTGTGGAAAGAGCAAGAGCTACTGCCAGCCACACAGTTGTGATCTCCTATGGCCACAGAGGGATATACATTCCTCCACCTGTCATTCACCCCCCAGACTCTTCCTTGCAGAGGTGCCAGGTGACATCCATATCTTCCCTATGGTCACGTGTGCATTCTCCTGTTTGCACCAACACAAGCACACATCCAGGCCAGGGGAAGCCAAGGTTCACATCCACCTGCTCTGACTTAAGAGGAATTTCAAGCAAAACCTCTAGCCTTTAAGGAAAGACTTGAACTCCTGTCTAGAGTGTTCATAGCCAAGTCTTTTGACCACAGCTTTCCTGTAGGCCCTGGTGTGGATTGCCTGTAGCCATTTACTCACCCCCCACTCCTCTCTGCTGCTGCATGCTTCTCATGCAGACAGGAGCATTTACTTTTCCATTTTTAAGCCAAACAAGTCACTCAAAGCAGACAACAGGAGCTTGAACAGCTGAGCTGGAAGAGACTGTCAGTCTCTGACCTTGAGTGGAGATGAGTCTGGCAGCACACTTACCTTTCAAGACAGGAAATAACTGTGTCCACGTCCTTCCACGGATGCCTTATGCCTGGGGACCGAGTTGCTCAGCCTGGCAGGATTTCACTGCTCTGCACTTGCAGACTGATACCTTACCTCCTCTGGGAAATAAGACCCTCAACCAACAAATTCAGTGCAGTTCCTCTGCGTCTGTAACATCTCTTAATGCTTACAATATCCTGTAATTTACAGCCACCTTGCTAGACCTGAGCTTAAGACAGACTTGTATCGTAAAAGCAACTGTGGGCTGATGGGTACCTTAGAAACAGAAATGTTTACTTTGCACTGGAAACATTCAGCCTTATCAGTAGATGTACTTCACATTGCTTTGCATGAAGGATTTTACATCGTTTGACTACTGCCACTAAAAAATGTACTAATATACATGTAGAATATGAAAAAAGTGCGTTCCGTGCTGGCTGCCAAACAAATTTAATGTTGCTGTACAAACTTATCCTGATACAAGCCAGATTTTGCCCCAGTACCACAATCTCTTGTTCAGCAAAAAATTCCATCAACTTCCATTAGAGTTGTCAAAGATGGGATAGCCCAGGCTTTCATCACTTGCCTATGTTTAAGCACATGAGAAGTCAATGGGATGGTTTGAAGCCGAGTGTCTCCCTCTGTGGGAGAAGCTCTCTGTATAATTTACTAACATTTAGGGAACACATTAGTATCCTACACATGAAAAATGAAATCCAGATCTGACCAAAATGTGGGGCATTTGCCATTCTGGTGTATTTACTCTCATTTTTTCTGAAAGTGTTTTCCTGAAGTCAAGTTTTCTCTGTGAGCGAAGTCCATTGCAAGCTCTGAGTGCAAACATATGGGGCTGAAGATATTTTACCTGTAATAACATGTTCTGCTTATTTTTAAAGGAATGTGAAAACACTCCTGTGAGAATCAAGTCAAATAATCAAGGCCAGTCTACACACAGATGAAAATCATTGGGAAGTGAACTACATCTGTGAGTGCCTTTGTCATCGCTGCTTGTCCAAACAGATCAATCAGCCCACCCTCGTGCTGTTTTACAGTGCTACTGCTTGACAGCTTCGTTCACATGCTGCTTTTGCCTAAATTGCACTAATCAGCTGGTCAGATAAAAGTTATTACAAAAGTTGAAGAAGTATAAATACACAGCTTCTTCTCTTACCTTCCGCTGAGAAGGAAACCGATAACAACAGCCAGAAGAATGACTCCCACTGTTACAGACACAACAATTATAGGAATCTGGCTCTGGTCGCTGGATGCAGCTACTGCTGAGATGAGAAACAGAAAATGGAGATTAGGGTTAAAATGACAGTCAGCACTCATACGAGTCTTTCTAGTGAGGCTGCCAGCAAGGTTTCAAGTCTTACCAGTTCGTTTCTTCTTTTACGGTTTGTGTTTTCCCCCTTTGCTGTCTGTTTCTAGTTTGGAAGGGATATGGGTGGAAAGGAAACAAAACCACATGCAACACTAAGCCAAAAACCCAACAAGACTGCATTTCATTGCTGAATTCAGAAACCAAAGTGTTGCAGAATGCAGGCAAATGCCTTTGACTTTGTGAACTCAACTTTTTCTCCCTGAGTTAGCTGCATTAGAAATCAGAGATAAAGGATGAAAACCCAACAGGCTCTCATTTGGATGAAAACTCAACAGGCAGAGAGAACATTTATGGAATGTTATTGCTAACAGACATAAGCAAAATCTACAAGATAAAAAGAATTACCTGCACTTCAAGAAGCTATAAACAATTATAAACTAACTCCTTGTGGCATCTCTATTACACGGCCATAAGGTGCCCTCTGTAAAACAGGAATTTGCTAAGACACATGCACTGGTTGGTCCTTTTATTGGTCAAAACTCAGGGAAGCAAAACTCTTCCAGCCCGTGCCTTCTAAGGAGCCCTCCTGCCAAAAGGCAGGAGACTGATCCAGTGATAAAGATGCCAGCAGAAAGGTCAGGAAAGCTGACTGAGAACTGAGTTTTGACATAGGTCAAGTAAGAGCAGGTGAGCAAGCTCCTGTAGGCTGTAAAATGGAAATGCTAATACCACTTGTATCTTGTTTATCTTCCCTACGTGGCAGGGGAAGGAGCCCATCCCTCCCCAGGGGTTTGTACGTGGGGTTGCCCAAGCAGAAACCAAAGTCTCCTCACCTTGCTCTAACTTCGCTGCCAGCTTATTTAGCTGCACGTATATAACCACCCCAGGCTACCAATCTCACATCCTCCCTGCAAAACCAGCTCCCTGGCACAGGCACCACTGCTCTGTGGGGGAAAACCTCATTATAGCTCTTAACCTCATGCCAGCCCAGGATGAAGCTTCAACCACCTCAGAGAGCAGCAGGAATTGATTGCGTATTGAAGAAGCCTTTAACTAAATGACTGAACTAAAAAAGGGTCCTTAGCACAGGATTAACGTTATGAAGGCTATAAAATAACTGAATATGGTCCCATATTAATTGCTAAAGGAAAGGAAAGACGGAAAGGTATGGCATTAAACATTGATCTGCACTGGGCTTCAAGTAGCTCTTCATATGGGAGCTCTCCAGTGCTTAACCGCGAGTGGGGTGGACCTGCTACAGCAACGTAAGTGATTTCAGAAGGACTGGCCCTGATACATTAAATATTTAATGTTAACTGCTCCAAACCCCTGCCATCATCCAGAGATTTTATTAGCCTCACAAACTTATGGGGGCTCCTTAAGATGGTGCTTTATTGCTTTCTTGACAAAATAATTAAAAAGAAAAACATTTAAAGGAGAGCATTAGGGAATGATCGGTGTTTTTTTGCACAGCTCAAGGGATGGGGAAATGAGATAAATTCTGCTGTGATCTATGGCAGATGAAAAGCCTGAATTTATAAGCCAAGCTGGGACTTGTTGCCATTCAAAGTCAAGGGGACACACACACCTGCATTACCCCTTTTTAGCTTGGGTTTCTACTCCTGCCCAGCAGACCAGCTGGATTAGCTCACCAATCCAGCCAAAACCCAGCTCTTGGCACAGTTAGTTTTTGGGGCTAGATGAGCTCAGTGGCATTTGGAAATGAGGAAGCAACAAGTGGATACACCCAGCAACAGCTTCCACTCAAATAAAAAAATTTCACTTCAAAAAAATTGAAGCCCTGGCTGCTTCATGGTGCTTTGCAGAATTGCACAAGCAGGGAGCAGTATGCAAAAATTCCCAAAATCTGGAAAAAGAGGTTAAGTCCAAACAGGTTACAGCTTTCCTCTATTGCATTTCTCAGGCTGTTGTTGTATAACTCCTCCAAATGTATTTAAGATAACTACAGAAACCTTGCAAACTGGAAACAAAACCTGTTGTTTGGTCCAAACGACTTGGAGAGTGTTTTTGTTTCTCAGAACAGCCACTGAAAGGTTTTCATCTGTGCTTGAATAAAAATCATTTGCTTTGGCTCTAACAAGAAGTTCAGACCTGTACTCTGATGTAGCAGTGAGATTTCGATCTGTGCTTGCTTTCAAAATCTCCAGGATGTGCAGGAAAGCAGTGGGAGTCTGGTCACATTCCTGACACTAATATTGACTTTATATAGGGCTTTGGGAAAAAAAATGCTTTTTATAAGGTTTTAAATGTCAAACAGAGCTGCATTTTCCAAGATACTGAGGTTTACACTGTATTTCAATCCTATCAAGTGTTTAAGTATCTGGTTAAGTCCGGCCTCAGCCAGAGCTTGAGTCCAACAGATGAACCATTCCCGGTTCCCAAACTGGGGACCGTGCAATAGATATTCCTCTGACTATGCCAGCAGCTCCTTAGTAACAGAGAAGTACCTATTCCTCTGCCTTTAAAATGTGGAAAAGACTGGGATGTGCGTATGACTAAATGACCCACGGAATTTTTAGTATTTAAAAATATTTCCACATGATGTCCTCCAAAAGTCCTGATTAACACAGATACTTACATGATGGGCTTTACGGAAGTGCCATTATTTTTGGACCAGGATCATAGGTAATAGATCAAGTGTGCATATATTTCATGTGTTACTCATTAATAGACCAGAACACTATTACTCAACTCTAAGCTAGAAACTTTCCAACTGAGGAAAACTATAAAGAATAATTTTTTGGCTTAACATGATTTTGTTGCTACTTATAGGGCACAATTAATGGTTAATACAATAAGAAATACATTAAACAGACTGTCCTTATTGCATTAATGTTTGCATTGTGATGCAATTTTCACTGTATTAGCTTAATCACTGGCTCCACAGCTACATCGGCACATGGATAATGATTCCTTGAAAATCTATTATGACTTCAAAGGTAACATGCATTGAAAAGACAACTCGGCATCTTCTTCTCAAAGATGATGAATTTTAAATAAACTGGAGTAACAGCAATCAAAGTTTTGATGAATTTAAATTTCCAAGGAAAACACAGAAAATAGTCTCTTTCCCACAGGAATGATTAGAGTATTTCCACCATAAAATTCCTCTTCCATGCAAACAGTATAAAAAATAAATAAATGACAGCTGTACAAACTAGAAGAGAGAAGACATATTTTCTGGTGGACAAAATTATATTTGACACCTCGGCAAAATTTTGTATTTGGGACAAAAAGAATTTCCCCACAGCTGTGCCTGAACATAGAAGAAAGAGCAGCTGAGCCTCTGTGTGCCTCAGGAGTTCACCCTGCCAGAGAATCTGTTCCAGAATCCAGCCCTGGATAATCAGATTCATTTAAAAAAAATATTAAAGAAAATTTAAAAGCCCACAAATGTAACAGGCCAAGAAGAAGCCCTGCACCTGCAGTGCACATTTTTTTCCATTTCTGATCATGAGTCAACCTCCTTTTCTTGAGACTGTGGCATTGGCAGCCAACAGAAACAATCTTTTAACTTGACAGGCACTTTCACCAAAAGACACAAAAGACATTAATGCTGGTTCAACTCTTTCCCTTGCAGAGAGGGAAAACCATTTCAGGGTTTTTCCTCCCAGATGTAGATATTTAAGAGAGCTCAGCATCCTCTGCAGACAGCCATTATGAGATGTGTAGGAACAGGTCCCATCCCCTCTGTCCCTCCGGAGAGGACAGACTCTCTTACACCAGCTCCTGTAAATACAGTATTTTTCTAAGCAGGGAATGCCATGAATTTCTGAAGCCTGAAGATCTCCTGCCTCACCACGTGGGCCGAGGAAGCAAAGGACAGATATGTCAAGTGTGGAGTCATGATGTGCCCGATGTTTCCTAAGTCAAGGGATGAAGCCAATAAAAGGAAGAGCTCTCTGCAAAGATATCGATCCCCTGACTTGTTTCTGGTAACCGCTGCAGAGACATGGGCTGACAGTAATTAAAAAGACTTACACACTGGGCTGGTTTCAAACTCGAATCTCCGGCTGAAGCCCCCGTAGCCGGCAGCTGTCCGGGCTCGGATCTGGAAGACGTACGCTGAGCCTGGCTTCAAGCCATCCGCGGTGATCGTCGTCTCTTTGGATTTGATGATGGTGTAGCTCGTCTCCTGGTCCTTTCCCCAACAACCCCCCAAAAACCATAAAGTTCAAACACACAAAGACTGGCTCTCAGAGAAGACAGACTTAACAACCCCCAGAGCAACATTACAAAAGATGACCGAAGTATGCATTTCTGAGGATTTCTTCCTCAAAAACCACCTCTCTGAAGGTTTCTTTCTGCAGTACAAAATGTGAGATCTGGTTTTCTCTTTCATAATCAATGATTCTAGGAGGCATGCAACTGACATCTGCAGTAGAAGCAGCTCTCCACTGCTCAGGATGTACACGGCCTGGAGCAATGGAAAGGTTTATCCTACAAAGATCAATCCCAAGGCACAGGGAAGATAAAACAAGTCCAATCGCCTTAAAAAAGGATTTTGATTTACACCAAAACAGCTTCCCAGCAATGTAAGTAGGCCTAAAAGAGAATAATATATTACACATTGAACAACTTTATGCTTGCATTTCTAGAACCACGAATTAGACCGTGGGAAGGGAATAATAAACCAAAACTCCAGGAAAATACCTAATTTTTGCACTGTTCTTCTCAAGCAGTGAACTTGAAGAAAAATTGCTGAAATAAATCTTCATCTACATCAGTTTCTAATGTGAAACAGTTCCAGTTCTTTGATTAAAATTTCGTTGAAATGCTAAATAATTACTCTTAGAATTATTTACTGTAACACATAATCCAGACAAGAGCTCATAAATTAAGGTTTAAAAATTTGGAAACTCCTTTTTATTCACCATATCCTCTCAGATACAAATTGTTATGAGTTAAACCAGAGTTTTTAGTAGTTTCTTACCAAGATTTCTGGATAGCTCTTGGAATCTGAGCTCATTTTTCTTTTTTTCTTTCTAATTTAATGGCCAGCTTCCCATAGACAGCAATATGCCTGGCTAAGGCGCTGGGAATTTCTAAATGTAAGATTACAAAATGTCTCAATTGAAGCCTGTTTTGGAGAAATGTGTACAGACACACACACACACACACAGAGGTATGTGCCCTTTTTTACTTATTAAGGAGTGATCCCTCTTACAGGAATGCAATCTGACAAAACTCAGTTCTCCCAAACATTTAATATAAATCATTCTTGTCCCTTGGAAATGAATGCTGTGAATCGACCCTTATGAGAGAATATAAGTTATAGTAGCGACAAACAAGAAGGATTAAGGGCAATATCCCAAACCTATCTCAACAACTGGTTAAACAGCAGTAAGTGAATATTGGGTCACATCTTTGCTTGTATGTCAGCCAATTAACTTTTCAATTCACTGGTGGCTTCTGCAAACAGTTGGACTCTTGGGCTTTTCTATGGAAAACACTAAGCTTCACTATCAGCCTGAAGAAATAAATCAAGACAGCATAAACTTGGACTGGCTGGAGCCACCTGTCCACAAAGGACTCACTCTTGAAGAACTATTTGCTGAAGCTATTTGAGACTAGTTCTAGACTACAAACATAACATTTTAAGCCCCCTCTCCTGACAATTTGTTTGAAAACAAACTAAGGAAAATGAAGGAATATATGATTTTTTTTCACGTTAATTATTTGCTTTACATTTTTTTGGTCTCTAAAAGCTATTCTTCCCCAGCCACTCCACGGTGAGGATTCTGTGTACCCCAACAGTCATTCAAACAAGTTAATAAAATAATTAGGAATGGATTATTTCCAGCAACAAAGTATCTTGATTCTTGCTGTGTACTTTAATTCTTGAAAACATCAGCCCTGTTAATATCACTCATATATCTAGTGATATTTCACAAGCTCCCTCATCTGCAAAAATAATGTTGATTTTATTTTGATGAAGAAGGTTTATGAACTTCTTTCCCCTGTTTGCAGGGACTGCTTGAGCAGGTCCTTCCCATGGTCAGAGGAAGAAGAGAGAAGGAGTAAGTATCTATTCCTGGTCCATGTTTAGTGATTTCACCTCAGTCACAGACAGAGGTAGTGGAATATCTTCCTTAAAACAGAAATTCAATCTTCCTAAAAAAGTGAATTGTGACTCAATTTCATTATTTTACTATTGTTTTCATGTAGAAAGCCTGGATTTTTCAAAGGAGGAAAGAACACCTTACAATTCCAGCTAAGGCAAAAAAATTGCTATTCAGTCCAATCCTGAAAACCTGATTTTTGGAAATCTAAAACTTCCAGAGATTTAAGGCCGTATCACTCAAAATACACTATTTTGATAAAGTGCATTTGTAACTGTTTTCATTTAAACTACATTAATTTTGCAGGAAGAGAACAAGTCACTATTTGAAATGAAGACTAGGAGAGGCAAGTTTTGTGGGGAGACTGCTTCCCTTTAAATCGAGAGCAAGAGCTGGAAAACCCAGGCAAGTTTTTGAGCCAGGATTCCCTTCTTCATATCAGAGTGCGTACAATCTCTCCACAACCCCCTTCTCCTCTCTTTTTACAGTCACTGGAAAATCAAGTGAGAAACTGACATACCAAAAGCAAGGGATTGCCTGATGTTTCTGGGAGGAGACAGATGCTCAGTCCCCAACCCCTTCTATTTTTAACAAATGAGCAGGCTCTGTCTTAATGTGATAAGGCCAGAGAGGAATCTGACACGCAGATTTAATGTATTTGTTCAAGAGAAGTGGCACACTAATGGAAAACAACACCCTCATTTCAAGTCTTCCTAATCATTTACTGCAAAATCAATCTGACATTGATTTATGCATAAAATCTCTCCATTCCCTTCCATGACTCAAATAATTATAACTAAAAGAAGAAAACAATACAGAGAAGGTACTTGGGAAGCTCAGCAATCAGTCCATCACACCTTTTCAAAATATTTGATTTCGTATTCCAGGATGATGCCGTTGGGTCGATCTGGCTCCTGCCAGGAAAGGGAGATGCTATTTTTAGTTATCTTCCCTTTTTTCACACTACTGACTGGAGAAGGTGCTGCAAGACAGGAGAAAAACAGAACAGATGAAAACCATTGTTAGTAAGATGGTCTGCCTCAGCCAAAGTCAAACTCATCAATGCATCCTCAAATGCAAGGCAATCCTTAGCTACAGCAGAACAGTGGGGTCTGTTTTTACCTTGGTGGTAATTTGCCCATTTTTAACAACTGGACTTGCACAGATTTTCAGTAGCATGACCACCAAGCAAAGTAATAACATGAACTACTATCACAGCTTACACATCAACCCCACACCTCCTCTTTTCAAATGTGTCAGGGGCCTACTCTTTTCAAATGTATCAGAATTACACATTGATGATGTTTTGCTTTCTTTCACCCACTTTCAAGGCATATATTTTTCAAAAGACCTTAGATTACACGGGCTCCTTAACTATTTTTGGATTTTAAGTAGTTTAAGCCTAGGCATCTTTCAGCCCCACTCCCCCCCCTCTTCCAGAAGCAAGGAATATTACAACCTTTATAATTCAATTGCTCTCCATAAATATCACTGGGGTGTTACAGCTCACATAGTGATGCTAATTCCTTGCAAATGGCAGAAGATTTTAATGGCAATCACAGTTTGGAAGTACGCAGTGTGCTTGGGGAAGCCACAGCATGAGAGCAGCTCTACCAGGTCTGCTCATTATTTTAAGATGCAGCCCTGAAAGGTTATCTGCCCTTTGCAGCACACATGTGCATCAGAAACAGGCTTGATCCTTTGTATTCAGGCCGATGTCTACAGGGACTTTTTAAGTTGTGGTCGCTGCTGCCCCTGCCAGCTCTCTCGCAGAAGTTGCTATGGGCAATGCAACCCTAACACCCCAGGTATTTCATGTCAGTGATTAGGAAACAACACTGAGTGAAAAGAAAAGGGGACGGCAGAAATTCATAGTCTCCCATTTGCAGGGCCAAGAGCAGCTTCTCCAGAGACAAAAACAGGCCATGCCTGGATGAGGGACTTTAACTCACCCTCCACACAGGCCAGCTCCTGCAAGGATGACAGGGGGCCTGAGGAGACCCATGGCAAAGACTTTTGTGGCCATACGGGGAATGGATTGCAAAGAGCAGCAGCAAATAACCACATTTTATCTTCCAAAATGTATATGGAACCATAAAAAAATTTCTTCTAGATGCAGGATGAGCTAATTATCTTAACACTATTAAAAAACCCCAACACATTAAGTAAAATAAAGACAACAAAAAAGTTAATTTTTCCAGGTCTGATTTTAAGCCAAAAAGTAAGGGAAGAGCTCCAGACAATTATTCTTGGACTGAAGGCTAGCAGCAAGACTTCTCTGTTATAGCAAGTTCCCATACCTTAGTCTTGCTTCAGCCCTAGTTTTTTACACTCCTGTTTACTTTCCCCACTTGGCTCTTCAAGGATCCTGAAAGGTGTTGGCTATTTCCATGCTGTTTTCTCCTGGAGAGCTGGCATCAAGCTGCACAGACAGTGTTTGCTTTTTAACTGTGCATCCACCACTGTGTTCACAACAGCTCCACTGAGTGAGTAAAACCCACCTTGATTTGAATGATGATCATATTATTTATGCAGGCACTGCATGGTGATCACCAACAATTTTTCATCTGCAGAAGTCACCTTACCCCTCCCTGACTGATATCCTCTACTAGTTTTTGGGCTACGTGTAGACAAACAACAACCTAAACACAAACTGCTAATCTGGTAAAGGAATTTCCATTAATCAATCCAGGTGTCTAAATATGTGCTGTGCATGCATGTGCACGACAAACTGAGCTGTGCATATGAGATACATGATCCATGCACATGTGTATGGTCAGAGAATACAGAGTGAGTAGTGAGCTCCATTAAAATAGAATGAAGCCCCCTTCTAATGCAAGCTACATAGTTTCCAGGGGCGTTGGGAAACACTGTGTGGTGATGGCGTCAAGTAGAAGGAGATTGTACAATCCTTGTTAAATAGATGATACTGATCACTTATTGAGAGCCACACAGATGCTACAGGTAAAGGGAGGAGCCACCAAAGTACTCAGAAAAAGGGACCTATGCCCTCTGGGACTGATCTCCAGTGCCCCCAAATCCCTGCAATGTCTATCCCATGCTTACAGAGTTGGCAGCAGAGGTCTGGCAGGATAGAGAACATCAGTGTCGAGCATTAAACCGTTCTAAACTCCTATTAGCAAAAGCAAACTTGAGAAGAGCAGTGAGGGGAGACCTCAGCCCTCTCTGGTATTGAATGCCTCTCAGGAAGGTGAAAACCATGCAATTCCCAGTATCAAAATCGCCTGATCAAATAATGGATTTTTCATCCACTTTATTGAGGTTTCCTGAAGTGTTTATAGGACTGAGGCTCACAAGCGCTTTACAGCCAAGAAAAGAATGCAAGTGCTCCCAAACTCTGCTGCAAAATCTTTCCCTGGGAGGTTCAGGACAGTTTAGCTCTCCATTACATGCACCTGCACAGTACAACACAAAATGCACCACCAGCCACCCAAACACACCCATCAAACTTCCTACACCCTAAAGAGAGCATTCTCTTTAAAAAGAGTGTGCAAAAAGCTTGGCTAGTGAGCAGCTTCATGGACTTAAATCTCTGGATGTGTAAGTCTCTAACATGTTCAATTGTGGCTCACAGAATGCTCTGCTCTACCGGGAAATGCACAGAAGATAAGAGAATGAGTAACCCAACTCTCAAAGTAAATTAGAAGAGGAGTAACGGTATCCTTTTTGAATCTCCTTCAAAAGAAGTGTTAAAGTGTAACCGTGAGATAAAGGCCAATTAAGTAAATTCAATAAATCCCAGCGGTGCTGGCATGATACCGCAACTACTCTGCATCCTCAATGCACAGAGATTACGATGCTCTGAAGTGAAGGAAGGAAGGTATAAGTATTTTAGAGTTTTCTTTGTCAAACAAAATGTAATCCAATCCAGACAAGTGGACAAAGTCTGCAATCATTCCATCTTAAAAGCCTGCAACTGGATACTGTGCTATATGATCTCAGAAAAATAAAAGGATTACTTAAGACTTGCTTTTCAAAGGTCACTGCTTCTGCAAGGGCAGCATCCTCCTAACAGAAAGAAGTCAAGCCACAGAGCCCTTCCATTTGTAATGCAACAGGTAAAAAAATAAATTCACATAAGAGTCAAGATATATAAAGCTGGAATAGCTCATGTTTCTTATGTAAGCAGACAGAAGTCTTGTTCAAATCCCTGCCTTGACACAACGAAAGGTGGATGTACATTGTGAATTGTTCATGTTCTGCACATATGCATTAATTTCTCAGCCACACAGTCAAGATCAAAGAGGGATATTACATCATTTATGTTTATGTTTGCCATTTATGAAAACAGCCATGCATGTGATGAAAGCAAACAGAAGATGTAACAAGGTGTGAAATTGCCAATGTACATTTTTGCTTTCCTGAGACCAAAAATTAATCAGGAAGCAAAGAAAAGCATAGAAAACTGATTCTTCCTTTTTTTTTTGTTCTGTTTCTAACAGTTCTTAAGAAGAATAAGGGGACATACCAAATAAATAAATTAAAGTTTCTGCAGAAGACACATCATTAGTCACATCTGAATAACTACAGGAGATTACTTCACGAGGAACAGATATTTTAGGACACTGTTCCTCTGCAACCTTTGATAATGACATTAGCACTGAATTAGCCATCTAGGCACCAAAGGCCATATTTACAACATACTGCGCTGTGTCTCACTAATATCTAACATACAATAATGCTTAGTGGAATAAAATGCTAATTATACTTTAAGAGAAACTAGTGTTATCAGGTGAACGATCGCTGTACCAAGACAAAACAAATAACCCAGTTTCTACTCTTCATGGTCTATCTAATGCTCTCTCCAGGCCAATTACTTTTGCCATGGTATTTTTCACTCTGGCAGAAACAACAGCTAATGGCTCCCCATTTCACTCAGTGCCAAAGCCATAACCTTTACCTGTTATCATATAACCGAACAGTTATGTTACAATTAATGCACCTAATAAAACCAGGTATAATTTAAGAAAATAAAACCAGAAGAGTAACCACAAGACAAGTAACTCTGGTTTCACTTCAAAATCCTGATGTATTGTAATTTTTCACTCAGTTTCCATTTTTTTTTCTCAGGCCTTTGGTGACTTCAGAGTTTGAAACAAAACTTGCCTTATTCACCAAGTCACACTAAAGGCATGTGAAATTGCAGGTGACTTCAAGCAGTAGGTTAATTTAATAAAATAGAGATATGTTAAAATAGAAACACTGTGTGGGGTAGGGGAAAAAAAAAAGCTTTCACTGTATTATCTCTTTGCATTTCTACATAGGAACTTTTAGAGAAGTTAACACCCAGTGGCTCCCTTAAGGGTACTTTTACTATGAATATTACACCTGGGTCAGAACGTAGGATTTAAGTCATAACTTGACTTTTGTGCTGCAATTTTTTTTATATCCCAAAGTGTACCCAAGTTTGTCTGACAATGGGTTTCAAAACTCTTTGTCCCTTTGATGCCTCCTCCAGCCACCTAGAAACAGAGACTAGACAAGAGTAAGGGAATAAAGACAGGTATTTATTTGAAGGGCCTTCAAGGTACACCCTGGGGGAGCCAGAGGCTGCTTCCAAAAATTGGACCCCAAGATGGATGACAGGTCACGAGTTCTTCACACTTTTATAGGTTTGGACCATTTGCATATCAGGGTTAATTCTCCAATTAAAGCCCCAGTTTTAGCGATGTAACGCCCCTCAGCTTGCCCCCCTTAGAATCTTTAGTTTACACATTTTGGGCCTAAAAACAGCCTGGTTGTCCTTGAAGGCAAAGCCTGGAGAGGCTTTGTTATGTCTACCCAGTACGAGAGAGCAGGAATTACAGGCTACAAGGAACTTCAGAGTTACACTCTAAGCAGTACAGAATTTGAAAATAGAAAAGTTAAAACCTAAGGCATCACCTTGAGAACAAATAGTTGCAAACCATTCCTAGTTAGTTAGGCAAACAGGTCCCAAGTTTGCAGGTGCTTGCAAATGTTTCTGAAAACAGTCCAGGGAATGAAAGGTCCTTGTACTGAGTAGCATTAAATGCCATTTCTATTCCATCTGAGATCTTTCGTGGGATTTCAACCATGCACAGGCCCTAAATAATGCAAGGAGGTAAATTTTAGCCCCAGGATTAGAATTAAATCCAAACACCTTGCCAAGTAGGAACCAAATCCTGAAACATTGTTCATATATGGAGATCATCTTCTTTTGAATGATTCTTCAAGGAATCTCTTGTGTAGATGGGGAATTAATGTTAGTCCTTTTCACACAGCAAATATCAAAATGAGAACACAATCTTCAAATTGCTTTGGCAATGAATATGTAATATTTCTTCACATCTTGTACATCCCAAGATGAACCCCTGAGGTGCCAGGTCTCAGATCTCTTTGTAGTCTCTGTTACCCACCACCATTTTGAATGCCTCCGAAACCTGAGATGCTCTGATCTGTACCTTGAAACAAAACAGGTCAAACAAGAGAGAGGAACCCAACTGAAGCACTCTGTGGCCCTGACAGAAGGCAGGCCCCCATTTCTGTAACATGAATCCATGGCTAACCCAAGTAACCAGATCCGTCTTGTTTGAAAAGGGGTGATCTTTAAGGTGGCTCCCATCCTGGTTCCTAAAAGATTCAACACAGCTCCTTAAGCTCGACACCAGGACATGACTTGACACCCAAGCTGGTCATGGCCAAAGTGCTCCCAAGACCTTGCTGCCTCCCAGCTGGACAGAAGGTTGGGTTTGTGAAAAGTGAAACCCAAATTGGTGCCAAATTGTGTTGAAGAGCCTGTTCTTTCTTTGACAAAGCTTTCCTCAGACAACTTCTCTCTAGCCTTCTAATCCTTGGACCCAAGATACCAGAAAAGTACCTTTGCTAAAGGCAACGAGAGCTAAATGATGCTATGGTTTTGTGGACACTACTAACCCAAAGATTTTAATTACCAGCACTCCCACTACCGAGAAGTGCTCTTGTGTTGGTAATCACAAACCACGAAAAAACCCTTCAATTCATATTCACATTAGAGAAATAACAGAACTAATGTGCATGCAATTTGCATTAGCACAGGGACGATGGTTCATCTCTTACTTCTGATCTCTGTAACAGCTCAGGAGATCTGCCTGGCTATGCACCAATGAGGTCTAAGGCCTCCAGATTTACTGTGCCCTAATACTCTGTTCTTGCAGTAATTCCGGTGTGTTTAGGGGAAGGCGAGGTGTGTGCACACTAAATTCACATAATTCAAGGCTTTCTTTTCTCTGAGTATCTCCTAGAGGAGCTTGCAAGAGAAGCAGCAAAGAGAAAAGATAGAGGAAACCAAGAATCTTGTTTCACAGCAACAAGCTAACATCAACTGGCCCATCCACAAGGACCTACTGCTCCTTACGGTAAATCTTTAGTGAACACTCACTGATATTCAGCTACTCACATAAAACGGTATCAAAAGAACAAATATCAACAAATGCCTTGCTGCACATGAAAAATCACTACTGAAATCCTCCCTGCAACAATTTGTGTTATAAAAATGTATCTGTAAAATGTCCTTTGTTATTAGGACCAAGTACTGATTATTGACGTATAAATTAGGAAAACAAATGCACAGCTTTAAATGTTGGTATGCAGTCTTTTCCTCTTAATCAAAATACGTTGTTAATTGTGAGACAGCAGGACTCACCACATATTCCTCGAAGGACAGTGGATGCAACCAATGAAAGCTTTGCCACTCACAAAATATTTTGCCTTAACAAAACATTGCTAAGACTCACTATCTTTGTGGAGGCAACCTAGGAATGCGTAGCAACATCTCACCTCTGGCACTCCTTTCTCTATGCCCTCTTGCTGACTGCATGAAAGTTTCCAAAATTCACCGCTTATGCCACAAAGCAAGCAAATAATTTCTAAAAAATCTACCATAAGGAAGTTACTTTGTGTCAGGGCTATCATATATTAACACTGCAACAGGATTACAAGCAGAGCCTAAAGACACCACAAGATCTAGACAATAAACTACAGAGCCTTTGGGGTAAGACTGCCTTGTCATTCCTCATATGCACACCACCCCATATAGAACAGAGCCAGAATATTTAATGGAACCTATCATATATCACCACCACCTCAAAGAAACACATAACCTTTGGCAAGGCTCGCAAAAGCACATAGTTTCAAAAAATAAATTGGATTCTTGCCATTTGCCTTCTGTTTACAGAGTTGCACAGACACGCTCTCGGCTCCTGCCAATCACAGATGAGAGACGTGTACTCTTAAATAATGGAAGCTGCCTGCAGATTCACAAAACTTGCAGGCACGAGGCCTGAGGAAAACATGACCAGATATCACAAGAGAAAATTGTATAATATTGAGCACACTCATCTCAAGGGAGGAGAAGTATTACCTCCAGCTTGTTCATCAACAAACACATTCAATGCTTTATGAGAAATATTGGTGTACAGTAGTTTTAAGGAATTTTAAGGACTCCATACAATGAAGACTACAAAGGGCATCATGATCTGTAACATCAATCAAGGTAATTCTTTTCTCTTGAAACTTGAAGGCTTGCAAACACTCACCTGTATTTTGAACGGTGCAACGTCCCCTTCATACAGCTACATGCTATTTAGAAAATATAATTTTTCAAATTGGCCTGGCAAGACTGGCCCTGACCATAGCTCATTGTTTGGGAAACTTTTTTCAATTGCCAGGCCTAACATTGGTATTTACAGCAGCATCAGCCCTCTGTCCTGCACAGCCAGTTCCTATTAAACCAATTTATCGTGATCCTCAGAAGGGAGAGGGAGACATTAGGGCATCACAGTTTGCCTGGGCTCAGGAAAAAAAGGCATCCCTGATGGCCCTAGCAGGTACTTGCACTCAAGGCCAATGCGTATCTGAGACAAATATTTGTTGGAGCAGGGAAGAAGCATGAAGAAACATCTTCCTGTAGGGTGCAGAGCCACAGGGAATTCCAGTACCTGATTTTGTTTTTCTACAGCCTCTGGAAATCAAGATAGTAAGTTTTTCTGAAAGCTGGGGAGCAGTTTGTGGTTAAGAGCAGAGCCAGCTTTCTTCACACCACAGAAAAGCTGTAATTTCCTTATATTCCATTAGTGGTTTAGTTGTGAAGCCTAAGAATAAATACTATTGACTTACAAGGCTCTCATAAATTCATTCCTAGCAAGGTGATAAGGACTCCAGCTCTGATCCACCAAAGCAATTTTGGAAAATGCTTAATTTTAAGTGTACGAGCACTTCCACTGCTGTCAGCATTTTGCTGGATCATAGCCACAGGGCTCGGCATTTTGCTGTAGAATTCTCACTATTGAGTACATTTATCGGACTAGCTTCCACCACACTTAACAAGGAGTGCCTTTCCTATCTTTAGTAACCTAATATCTGATTTGCATTTAAGCAAAAACTTCCTTTTAAAAACCACATGCCATTAAGAACAAAACAAAGCCAAACCACAGCTACTGAATAAAACGTAAAATGTGCATTCCTGCTCCCTACCATCTCACCTTTTAAATTCCTAATTTGGCTCCTTTCTTCATACAAGGCTTGCTGTGTCCTTTTTCCAGCTGTTATCAAACTCTAAACCCAACAAATTCATGGACCATTTTTAAACTGTGTGGGAAATTTCCTTCTCTGCCAAGTCTGCCACTCAGTATGATACAGCAATCAGTCTCGCTGATGAATTCTAACATTAAAGCCAAATTACTAAACACTCTAGCGAAATCAGGGGCAGCAAATTAATTCCTTATGTTTCCACTTGAAGAACAGCTACTGAAGAGGTGTATCAGGTCAGAGGGAAGAACAGGCAAAGTCCTTAACTCCCACTGTAGCTTGTTTTGGATCTCCTGTGGTATTTGGTCCCACCGAATACCACCACTGTTCTTATCTCACCTCTCATTCAGAAATGGGAGAAAAGCACAAGCCCACCACTTGTCACAGGACCCTGAGCTAGTCAGAGCTTTGCAGAACCACAATCCAGACCCTTCCCATAAGTGAGTTCCCCAATGAAGACCGGAAGGCTGGAAATAGAATTCTTAAAAACAAATAAAAATATATCAAGCAGGTAATAGTAGATCAAATCCCTAGATTAGTAAAACCTCAAAATTACCAGAGCCGAAATGGAAAGGTTTGTGTACTCGTGATTATATAAAATCCTTGATTTTAGACTGACAGTGGCTTTTCTGGATCGGAGCAAATGCTGCCCAGGCTCCTACTGTTTTTAAGGGAAATGGCAGACTAATAGAGTGAAAATCTAACAGACCTCATCCTTGCTGCCAACTCAGATATCCTGCCCAGTCTTTTGGCACTTAAGTATTACCATGGCCACTGTTAGCCCTAACATCTCAGGTTCCAAGCATTGAGATGAAGCTAATGACGAAAGTCAGCACAAATCAAAGTTTTACTACAGGTGCTTGGGAAAACACCTCTTGATACTATCAAGGTAAACTTGTGTGCCTTCAGCTTCCTAAAGGGTAACCTCTGCAGTGTGAAACATGGGAGCATGCAATGCCCCTTTGGAAGGAAGGAAGAAGATGCAGCTTCACAGAATCATTAAACGGTCCGAGTTGGAAGAGACTTTAAAGATCATCCAGTTCCAAACCTGATGCTGTGGGCAGGGACACCTTCCACTAGAGCCTCAAGCAGCCTGGCCTTGAACACTTCCAGGAAGGTCACAACCACAACTTTCTGGGAAGCCTGTGCCAGCAGCGCAACACCCTCATTGTAAAAAATTTTTTCCTTACATCTAGTCTGAATCCACCCTCTTGCAGTCTAAAGCCATTACCCCTTGTCCTATCCTTACAGGCCCTTGTAAAAGTCCCTCTCCAGCTTTCTTGTGGGCCCACTTTGGGCACTGGATGGCGCTGTAAGGTCTTCCCAGAGGTCTTCTCCTGCTGGCTCTGACATCAAACTGGTAGGAATGCGATGAACCTAATTTCTTCTCCCCTTCGAGTCAGTGGAATGTGACCTCCCTGTGCACCCTCCCACACAAATTGTCACGCCACGCCCTGTTTTCCCTCCTGGTCACTCGCAGCTCTCCCTGGGGATACTCTTTTTGGCAGTGGGTACTCCTGGCCCCACCCACTCATCAGCCGCTCTTGTACAAGCTGTGGGCTTGTGGTGGATGTTGGCAATCCTTGGGGGTGTCCCTGGCTCAGTGAACCCTCCTGCACATCTTGATGCCTTGCTCTGCTATGGAACGCACCTTCTTGGGGCTGTTTTCTTCGGCAAGTCCTCAACCCATGGCTTCCCAGTAGGCAAAGTGATTTACCAGGTCCTTGGGGAGAAGGAGGAAGCACTTGAGGGAGCTCCATACCGTGCCCCATTTCAAATGTCAGGAAAAACACAGCACATTTTCAGGGAATCCAAGTGGGAATTGGAGAAAACCCACAAGTTAAGAAAGCTACGAACAGAGACTGTTCTGTCCTGGGGAAAAGGAGACTAAAAGAGAACATGAGTCTCCAAATAAGTAAAGGATGCTGTCTTTGGAGCAAGACAAGCACAGTATTAAATTTAGGAACAGCTTTCTAAGGACAAAAATAATGACTCACTGGAAAAAAAAAAATCACCCAGTGAACCTGTGGCATCTGTGCATGTGGAGGTTTTAAAGCAGGTTAGATGAGCACATCCTGAGATCCTTCCAGACACAAGGCTCTACACAGACACCTGGTTATCACAAGGTAAGTGATAAAAATAAAAAGGATCTTGAAAGGCAGAGATCCAAGAGACATATATTTAGTGCCATTTACCAGCTGGCACGTTTGTGCCAGGAGACATTACAGAACAATCTAAATTGTTGAAAGTGGCTAGTCACACAAAAGGATGGCACTGGGATAAAAGCATCAGACCAGAGGAAACAATACTCTGCTTTCCGGCTCTGCCAGAGACTCCTAGCATGACCATGGGCAAGTCACTTCATCTTTCCGTGCTGTTATTTGTGCAGTGAAGATAACGATAATTCCTTTATCTGTATAGACTTGAGGGGCAGGAACTAACTATTCAGATGCTGCCAGCACAACCTTCGCTTTGGCCCGCAGGCACTGCTGTAAGGCAAATAAAGAAAAGAAGGAATACCTGCAAGCATTACTCCTGACAGCTGGCTTCTTCTATTTAAGTCGCAAGCAACTTGGTGATATCACACTGAGCTCAAACATGGAAAAAAGCCCCTTACGTGAGCGACAAAAAGGAAAATTACAGGGAAATTTGTGGCAAAGGCTTGTTTTCATAATTTAATAACTCTCTCCAACTTCTGTTTCCAAGTAGAAGCAGTAGTTCTGTGCTTAAAGACAAGCACTGTGCAAAATTGCTTTGCTGAGGCAAAACTGCAGAGATCACAACCGAGCAACACAAGCTCAGGAGGAACATCAACCTTTTGAATGGGATAAATGCAGCTGCATATGAAAGCATGGCTTTTGACTCTCCCACCCTGCAGAGGCATCATTTTTCTGCAGGAAGCAAATACAGACTCTTCTCACAAAATACGGCAGGCTTTTTCAGTCCAGTTAGTTTCTGAAGGTGTTGAAAAGGATTTAGAAACAAACTCAAGAATATGCCAGAACACTTCTAACATGAACACCCAATTTAAAGACTTACTCTAGGGACTCTCTAGTCCAATTTTCCCCCTTACTGCTGACAGGATATGTCCTAAGCCCTTGTCTACTTAACTGGGTCACTCACAGGCTCTGGAGGTCAGGGCAATGCTATGGTACCAGGAGAACAGCCTGAACATCTGAGGATGGGATTGCCATCCAGAAGCTAAATGGTCCCAGCAGAGATTCCAGCTGTTTCAAATGGTTTCAAATGTTTCTAATGTGCATGGCTGCAGATGTGATGCATAAATGGACATGTCTTTAGCGCTTCCTCTTCATCTGAACTGCGGTCAAACAGGTTGCTTTCTGCAACATGATGCTCATCCCAATCTACACTGGTTGGTGGCTGGTCCTCCCATGACAGTATTTTTCATTGCTTTGTGGGTATGACTGATCAAAAAGCAGGCAAGATATATGCATGTGGGATAGCAGAGTGGGAATTTTCTGTCTTTTTGGCTTTCATTTCTGATAGCGCCACTCTCTGAAGCATCAGGGGGAAAAAGAATGTGCCACAAATTCACATTTTAGATCCATTTACCTCCTGGCTGTGAAACAAAAGCTTCACTACTCCTAGATATTGCTAGGAAGAGGCTTATAGGATCAAGCAACTTACTGCTTCAGAGTAAGCATTTGTGTAGCTGCACTCTCTAATGTATCCTGAGGCTTTGGTGACATCGTCTCATTCAGCATTCCCATGACATTATAGAAAGATGGAGGAAAGACAAGTTTCACTGCATCCAGATTCCTCTCTTGGTTCACAACCACTGTAACAGGATTACAGATTTGGTTTTGGCAAGTTCTCCTCACACTGATCACTCGCTTCCCGTCGGCTTTGTGACTTAGAAGAGAAGAGGGCATTTCAACATCAGTCACTGCGGGTTCCTCCTTCTGAGGAGGTTCTTGGCTCTCTTCTCCAACTTGGACCAGAGAATGACTTGGATAGACCTAAGGAAGTGCCCTAATCCTTCCAACTCTCTCTTCTTCATCTTTATTCAGTGTGTGGACTACACCACCAAAAACTTTAGTGAGGAATTAAAATACCTATATGTATGTCTTTATTTGCAATACATAAAACACTTCCTGTTTGGTATCACCCTGCACATTTGTGGCTCTCCTTTGACCAACCTTCATGCTGCAAGTGTTCATTGCATCTACTGGCTGGCTGAAATTGTGCCTTGTAGACATCTGAAAGCAGTCCAAACAGCAGATGACAGGATGGGGTGGCTACTAGAGCTCACTGCACAAATACCAGCTGCTCACAGGCATTTGCCTGTATCCTTCACAAGTCTGTGATGACATTAGCTCCCACTGCTCTTGGAAGAAAGCAGCTTACAGCACCACTGAGAACTAGCCACCCAGTACAGATGGGAGTTCATGAAGGTTTTCCTTCAGACGATGCCTTGAGTCATCCACATGGGTATCATCTCAAGATCAGACGCGTACAACAGTCTGCATGGGTCCAGGGCTCAGGCTGCTTAGACCGAAGAGACAGAAATCAAACCATATGGGTTCTCCACTATTCTGTTCCCCAGGTTGCTGCCTATTAGCATGACTCTCTCTTCCTAAATGTTCCCTGCATAAATGTGAGATGATAACAGTAAGTGGCATTAAAAATGTGAATGATGAATGCTATGCATCAGGCAGGATGATTAAATAACTGTGTAGATTCTGGGGCATATTAGCTTCTCTGCCTTCTGACATGATAATTGATCATTCCTAA
Organism: Falcunculus frontatus; assembly: GCA_013398115.1. Lineage (NCBI taxonomy): Eukaryota > Metazoa > Chordata > Aves > Passeriformes > Falcunculus > Falcunculus frontatus. The sequence continues at coordinate 470,549 of VZRV01001115.1, read as the reverse complement.
TCTATAGCAGAAACAAAACAGAGATTACCTCCTCTCAAACAATTCAGCTTCTATTCTCCTTTGTTCATTCCTCCTGCCCCTCCCTCACACAAGGGGGAAGCCCATTAACTAGCTCTAACTGTTTTTAATTCAGTGGTATTGAAAATGGGATCCTAGCAATGCATGTAATTGATCTCGTTTCACAGGACTGCCTTCCAAGGAGCAGCAAAGGTGAAGCATTCACATTATCAAGGTCACTGCAGTGAATGCAAGAATAACAAAGACTTGGATTTGCATCAGGATTCAATTACAGTGAAGTATACAAATGTTGCTAGACTGCCCCCCCAACATGAGAAGTACTCTAAGAGGGCTATACACAGCTAAGCAGAATTAATAAAAAGAACAACATTGAAAATGGTTTAGTCAAAATCCTATACAAATACAGTGGACTCAACCAGAATGTGTTTTATGTTCATTTAACTTGAATTTGTAAATTTATAGGCAGCAGGTAAAGCAAGATAATTTTAAATCAATATACCTAGATCTTAAGGCCAAGAGAGATCATTTAGCCCTCCCACAAAACACCGCTGACTTTTCATCTTCCTTTAAATCAATAACAATTCACTCCTGAGGGCAGATTACCAAACTTCACCATGCAGTGACTTGCAACCCATTGTGCCCCTCGGTTAAAAAAATAAAACATTTTAAGAGATAACTGAACTATGTTCTAGAAATTAGTACTGAAGAAAAAAAAAGTTAAAATAAAAATCAATACAACAGTTACTGTCTGAGACCATGAAAAACAAAAGAGAAAAGGATACTTTTAAACATAGATGTACACACATGCGGACTTCCATGAGCCACTCAGAAAAAAAAGTCAAGAAGAGCCTTAAGTAAGGATGTATGCTTCAAGTGTACATTTTAAAGCTGAATGTCCCTTGAAGACTGTCAGTAAATTTCCAAGCAATTTGGCAACATTTATCAGTTCATAAAAATTACAGAAACAGCCTGATTTTAAAAGGCCTGCAGATACTGAACTATCACATCCAATCAGTGGGAACAGCCCACGTCCATTTCTATGCTGTATAGCACTGCAGCGTACAGAATTCAGCTCTGTGGATTACCCTCCTGTGGGCCTGTTTCTATCAGTGAAGAATGCATCTGAGGAAAGAAATAAATTTTGCCCAGTGTTATCATCCACTTGAACTATCACATAGCTAAGGACACAGAAAAAAAAAAAATTCCATCCAGTCATTCAACTGCTGAGCAACTGCTTGCAGAGACATATTACTTCGTGTGGTATTCAGTCACTTCATTTACTGTACTCCAACCAAAATTACTCAAGCCATTAATGCCTGTCTAACTTCTTGTGCATCACTCTGATAAGAACTTCATATTACTTACTTCCTTCTGCTGCTGCATGAAAGGAATGCTGACCACATAGGCACATCTTACCTGGTATCCCAAGAAAGGCATTGCTATCATCCTTGCATGGTTTCCAGCGGCTGCTCAGTCTTGTATCTGCTGCATAAATAGGGACCACAGGTTCCCTCTGGATCACCAGGATGCTGCTCATTTTAAAGCTGCTTGAGCTAGCTGCGTTCTCTTTTGTTTATTCTAAGACTATGGCCTTTAAAGTCTGGATGTGACATTCAAAAGGCCAAGTAAATGCCATATCCTCTCTCAACCATGAATCTTGTCTAACACAGCAGTATATTATCATCTCAGTAATCTAATTCTCGAGATCATCTCTTTACTAAGACCCAGGATGGCAACTATGATAAAGCTCTAGGAACTCAAAAAGTATCTCCGTCAGTGACCCAGTAATAAATCCGGTGTTCTCTGCTTCATCTTTTCCTCAGTAAGGCATGTCAAATCATATACTACAACTATATACTGAATGACTTGGGCAAAAAGGATTTTCAGAATGTGGGGAAAACACTGCATTGATAAAATAACAAAAATCAAAATTATTCTACTTCCATGCACAAGATAATCTTGCTTCCTCAACACCCCGGGGAAAAAAAAATACGTTTAGAGCCAAAATTTCTAGAGTCCAAACAGAAACACAAAGAGCAGCTGGGAAGACATCCAGAGAAAAAAGTGTGATGGTCAAACCTACCTGAGACATCAGGCACTTCCTTGCATTTGTCTGCATGAGAGGCTACTCACCAACTCCATCAAAAGTAGCTTCCATATAAGTAAGACAAGAATTTGATCCACTGTGGGAAGACAAAATATAATATATCCCTCCAGGTACTGAATTAGCCAAAGCAATGAATGAAACAGAAGCCCACTTGGACCTATGGTCAGCTGCAGGTTAACACAGAGAATATCTGCCCTTCCATTCTGGAAGAGATCCTATTTATGGTCTTGTACTTCGGTACTTCATCAGGAAGGACTCGGTTGTACTCCAGGATTCAATCCCTAACCCTGTATTCCTGTGAAGAGCTCTAAAAAGCAGTCAAGAGACACGGGGAATTAAAGGAAGGACACAAATAAATAAGTTACCTTTATGTCTCCACCTTGACTCCAGCGAAGTGTAGTGCCACTAGATGCTGGTGACTTTTGGTCTCTTCCTGGCCCTGCTTATGAACTGTTGGGTGACCCTGGGAAAAATCACTTCACTCTCTTTTGCAGCCTATAAATGCAAGTGCAGGAGGGACACTCCTGCTGCTCACAAAACACTACAACGTTCGCAGTTAACATCTTCTACTGCAGCACTTAAAACCTCATCTTTGGTGGCAGCCTTAGGCCTGTGGCTGAAACAATCGGTCCCCTGAGATCTTATTTGTCCATCCCTTCCCAAACACATTTAATTAAAAAGCCCTAAGTGATGAGTTTCTAGCTATGATCTTTTACTGAAAATCATCTTCCCTTGGCAAGTTGTTCCTATCTTATTCCTAGACATGACTTCCAGACTTGCTTATTTCAGCAACATGCTGCTTCTACCTATACTTCCTTTGATGGGCTGACAAGGGAATGTGTTTAATTCCCAATAATAATTTTTTTTCATTTAAGGTGGCAGAGTCCCATGCCTGTGACGTGTATCTGGGGTTATTTCATAGGCCCTTTCTCAGAGACTCCCAAAAGTCAAGGTGTCTCTCCTCGAATTCTGGCATGCAGAAATACTCTGCACAACAGAGCACAAATGGAACACCACTCCCTCCTGGACCCGACCACTTTATTTTTTTTTTTTAATGTGCGTAAATAAAACAGGCAGAGGTGAATATTGCAGCCAGCAACAGGTAAATGTATGGAAATGCACAAATATCAGGAACTCACAATATTATTGCAGCAGGGCTATGGAAACCATCTGGTACCTCTCCAAGTGCTTTCCTACCACCTGACGTTACAAATGCTTGGATGATGGGAGCATCTCTGACAGGCTCTTAAGTCTCCTAAACTAGATTAATCTACATGCAGCATACAGCAAAGCTACAGATACTTCCTAATGGTCTGAAGTGCCAACTTCCATGATAAATATATGCATCCTACTTGCAATTATGCCTGTTTCTTAACAGCATTGAGATGGCTGCAAGATACTAATTACCAAATAAAAATTTGGCAATTATACTCCATCATACCTTTCTCCTGACATAGCTACTTTTAAATAAACAAGGATTTATTCTCAACATCACCAAAGAAAGAGTTTTCTCCTTTGCTTTGTTCTAGCTTACCAAGTGTGATCATGGAATTAAAGAAGAGAAAAAAATTTCCATTTGCTGAACTACTGCCACCGCTTCCCTGAAGCCATTTCACTGCTGTTTAACATATCAGGGGGAGGAACAATGCTACCTGAAACAAAAGCAATCTCACTGGCTAGTTCCTCCTATTCTCAAGCCAGAACTTCAGTGTTTGTTATGAACTGTTTGCAAACTTACCTTTACTTTAACTACCAATACCGCGAGATCCAAAGTATTGCCCATTTGTTTAATGCTCATGTTGTTAGACAAAACCTCTTACCTGCATCCTCTGTGGAGATACTGGCAAACAGCTGACACCATAAGTAAAGAGTACAGGGAAGCTTCTTTCTGAGGCACACGAGAGGGATGTAACGAGAGAATTGTGCCAAAGCCACTCAGACATGGAGGCACTGTCCTTGCAGTGAAGTCAACAGCAAAGTCCTTGGTTGACTACAGTGGAAAGGGAATTAAGCCAGTGCTGATACATCTCCCCTTTCAGTGTTACCTCCTGACATAAAAATAAATGGACATCACGGTCATCTGCATAAGAAGCTGGTTAGGTGAGATTATAGCAAGGATAATGCAAACCAGTCCAAACCATTCTATGATTCTAAACGTGAGAATCTGCAACAATGTGAAAGGATGCGCTGATGACAGCACAATTTTTCCACTATTCATGCAGCATGGAGACAAATACTGTGATCTGTCTCTGTTGCCTTTTCTGGAGTGCTGTTTTATGACACAGCTAATGAATTAGCAAAAAAAAAAAAAAAGCAACAGCACTGTACTGCAGCAATTGCAAATGATCTTTGCCTTTCATCTTGGAAGAGGAGTAACAGAGGCCTGTGTTTGACCCCTTTATAGCATTTTGCTTCTGAGAGGGGGGTGGTGGAAGGGAACTCGGAGTAAAAACATAAGTGTGCAAATGATGCCACGATGTACAACCACCTTGTTTACCATAATCCTCAGCCATAGATTTATAACCATGCTCTTAACACATGCTGTACATCTTTTCTTTCATCTTCTTACCCTCACTTTCCCTTCTAATTGGAACTCAGTCTGTGAAACGTAATTAAAGCTCCCATAAATACTGCCAGCAAGTGCACCCTTTTTCATCCAAGTAACTACTAACATCTTGGCGGAGACCTCATCAACCTCTGATAGAATATACACACTAATGTATCTTCTCACACACCCCACTCAGGATGGGCAAGTCAATCTTCCCACCTTCCACATAATTAAAGTCATCCACATCAGGTACTTTTCCTTCACCACTCCCTCCCCTTCTCTGACACATGTACCCTGTCATCAGCTGCTTTCCTTTCATCTGATTTATTCTGTTTCTAATCACTGAGCAAAATCCAGTACTTTCGAGAAGACCTGGAGCAGTCCTAGGCATCAGCTCGGCACCAGGTTTCTTATATTAAAAGACAGCACTTTCAACTCTCCTTTAACAGGGATTATTTCCTGCAATCTACAGAGTTTATTCATGCCTGGGAGTGAAAAAAAATACCCTTTTCCATTCACAGTAAATGACTGTGACATTAACAATGCAATTCAATGGTACTTCAAAGACTCCTATGGGCCCTAAAGGTTGTGCAAGGCAGCCTGGGGACTGAATAAAGCCCAGTTAACCCAACAGGTGGCTTCATTTGCTCTGTGAAAAATAGCTGCTGCTTCTCTTGGAGAGGAAAACACTCCTAGACTCAGCCAAACGGCAGCTGTAAAATCATCTGACTTGTGGCATCTCTAAAGTTTTCAAGCACCCTCATGGCAAAGGGAGAAGGCAGCTGCTGTGCATGCCAAAGTGCTCCTCCTGCTAGGCAAAAGTGCACAGAACTTCCATGGTCCAATGGTTTACAGGCCATGTGCATGCCTTGTTCCCAGAATCATTACTTCTATGAGGCAGAGTAGCTGGATCTGGAGGCAGGGAGGCAGGAGATCTGATAGTCCCATACTTCACATATTTGGATATTCTCCCATCCAACCCCTGGCACAGCCCCTTGGGCACCTGCTTGGGGCTCAGCCATGGGGACCAGGGAGCAGAGGGCTGTGTGACCCCAGAGTCTGACACAGCCCTGTGCAGTGATGCCCCTGGCTGGGAGGCAGCCACCTCACCAGTCACTGGCAGATGGGCTCTTGATCCAGGTGAAAAAGTTAAAGAGAGGCATAGAAACCACGAGGATCCCCTGAAATCATTGCTAAAGTGCTCAAGCGGATAAACAAAGTGTCAGTGTCTTTTGCAGTTTATTACTGCTATCGCTTGATTTTGTTAAGTGCTTTTTTTGGACCCTCATCAGTGAACAGTTGCCAAGCCACTCTAAATACTATTACTGCCAGAGGCCAAATAAAACTCAACTGTATTTACTGAACAGGTAGCAACTGCTCTCTTGCTAGACACGAAATCAAAACGATCAGGATTTTAGTTACATTTAATCGCCTGGGCACTAGAATTTGTAACAGCTTGGAATGGACACTGTCACATTATTAACGGCTCCCTTTTGAGCAGACAAAGGGTAGTTCACCAACCAGATGTATTGAAGGCAACACCTTGCACTCAGCTGGACTTGGATCAAGTATTGTCTTTCCTGACAGGAGGTGCAAAAGAAGAAAGGAGGAAATTTTCAATACTGCAAGCAATTAAGATTGGGAGCAAATGGGCCCCATGCCACACTCTTCCCCAAGCTATTCAGCACACTTTAGCTCACTAAATGCTTTGGATAAATACACCGTTGACTGACATTTCTATCTTTAATGCTGCAGTGAAACTGAAACCACAGTAATTCTGAAACCGATTCAGAAAAAAGCAACCCCAAACCCAACAGCCCATCTCCAGTGGACTGTGGCCAGCCACTCATTTCTGCTCTTAAGTTCATTTGGCAAATAGGTTAGGAAACATTTCCAATGCATCTTAAGGCTGCAGCCCTATGGGGAGGGTTCAGCAGGGGAGGAGGAGCAGCAAGAAGAGTCCCAGCCCTGGTGTGTGTCCTCTAGCCCGTCACACCACACCTCCATGCCTCAGTTTCCCCATCAATGAACCAGATGCCTGAAAAACCTCCCTGATGAAGGTAATGCATAAAGTTTTAGGCATCGAAATAGCAATTTACCCCTTCCAATGATGCTGTATCCATCAGGTCTGCATACAGGGAAGCTAAGCCAGCTTGCATTTTTTTGCATAATGACCATGTATTTAACTTTCCGATTTTGTCCTAAATGAAGAACTGAACACTGTACAAAATGAATTTAAAATAGCAGCTGTCATTCACTGACCAATATCAGAAGATACAGGAAGAGTGTGAGGCCACAAGAGATGCACAGTTGTTATGAGAGCACAGACAATATTATCAACTGACTACTTTAGGGGGATTTGTTTTGTTTTATAGAGATGTTCTGCAGAGGTTGCAAATAGCACTCAAAGCTCTCAGGGCTATTTGAATCTGACAGAAGTCCCCCTTGAAGCTTCAGCCAACATGTAGCAGAGGGTCTGGTAAAACACCTCTGTGGAAAGCACCAGGCTTTTTGTCCTTCATGCACACCCAGCTTTGCTAGTTGCTGTCTGCAGTTTTGGAAAAGGTGGAGATGGGTCTGTGCCCTCATGTGCATCCTTGCCCAGTCATCCTCGGGTTCCTTTCCATCTCCTTGTAGAGGCCGAGTTGCACCTGGGACAGAGTGATGTACAATAAATCAAATAACCCTGTCATTTCTGCAGTGATAGTCTTCCAGTTTACTGAACTGGGTGAGAGCACCTCTCTGTGGAAACTGTCCTTGCACGGCCAGGTGTTTAAAGACTCAGACCATAAGTCTCGAGCAAGGTCAGCAAACAATTTCATGCTCTTAGTGTCACCCCTAAGGAGAACAAGGCAGAACCACGGAGCTTTGTGGCTTAATGATCCACGGCAGAGCTCTGGAGATGACAGGATAATGGTGCGGTGCAGATCAGTCCCCCATAATAATCCACACTAATGCTGAACTGTGTGGAAGGCAACTCAGGAAATAGAATGATGAATAATCTACATGGCTGAGCAGCACTTTCTTTCCTTGGATTGAGGCAGACTGCAGAAAGTTGGAAAGAAGCTATGAACAAATGACACAAAGGGTCCCATAAACCCTTGCAAACCGAAGGAGGAAGGGGCAAGCCCAGTTTTCTGCTCTTACCTGATTCAACTTTGCTTCCTTTTGTCTCGTGTAGGGGCGGGGAGCAAAGGTGCACAAGTTTTGCACAGCAGGATGCAGAAGCATGGTGGGCAATCGTGCTGTGTATTCCTGGGAAGGCAGTAAGCAGTGCTAGTGCCCTCCACTGGCCTTTTCCACCTAATTCTCCAAATCTGCTTTTGAGACATCGTTGTCTCTCTCTGCAGAGCCCAAGGGCCACATGCAAAAGGCCCCTTGTATCACTTGGCACACCCACCACCCCTGCCCAAAACCCACAGGGCAGATTTTGTTAAATGCATAAGAGAATTTGCAAATTTTTCCATCCATTTCCACGGTGCAGTGCTCTCTCCAAGGCTTGCCAAAGCACGTAGAGGGTCAGTCCAGAGTGGTCGGCCCCTCTGCACAAAGAGCAATGACTCGCCCCAGTTTGCTGCATTGCAGCAGAAAAACCCTCACCCAGCACCATCACAGCCAGTGGGTGCTCTGCATCAATTTGCACAGGCCTTTTGATCAGAGCCTGTATTCCTAGAAATTATCAAGCCTGAAGAAACAGGAAAATAAATAAATAATAATGCTTTCCTTCTGGTGATTTCTATTGTACTGATCTCACCGGAAATCCCATTAGTTACTTGCTTTGATCAGGACTGTTCCTCCAGGACCAAGAGATGCAGAAAGCATTCCATCACGCTGGCAAAAGAGCACATCTGAAGTGTGTTTTAATTAAAACCTTCCAGCTCTTGAGCTTTTTGTAGTATTTGCATGTAGCCGAACTTTGGCCCAGCTGCTGTAGAAGAAATATGGTTTATTGCTGGGTTGTCTGTCACCTTGACACTACTCTTGGCTCTTCAGATAGACCTCTCCTCTCCCTGCTGTGCCCATGTTCCCCCCTCAGTGGGGAAAGAAAGGGCAGTAAGCTGGGAAAAAGTACTAGCCAGCCCTACTACTCCTATTACGTTAGCCCTCTGCAAGAAATACAAGTGCCAGAAGTAGCATTTTGGAAATCTTTCCAAGGGGTTTTGCTGTTCAAATGTATTATAATAGCAACCACAACAGAAAATGTGGAAAAACTTTCCAAGCCTCACTGAAACACCTCCACAATGAGAAGCAATCCAGGGGAGAAAAGCATTTCAGCCTGATACAGTAAAATACTAACTGGGAAGCTGTAATTCACGCACATTGAAAGCTGGAGCTCAGTTTTAATACAGCAAAATCCTTCCTGGGATCCAGAAGCCAGCCTGCTGTGGTGGGTGCAAACACCAGGCACAACAGCAACCAAGGGGAAAAAGATCTGGGCATATGAACAAATAAATATTACAAGCTGCTTATTAGAGGAAGGGTCATGCTCAAGGCAAAAGAAAACAGACAGAAGGAAAAAGGGACCAGAGAACTTCTGGGTGGCCTTGCAGCACAGAAAGCCACCCTCTTCAAATGGGGGCCCAGTTAGGTAGCAATCTGGCACAAGGACTGTCCGAGCTTTACCAAACTCTCACAGATTCCCACATAAAACAAGGGTGGGTAACCTCTGTGTTGTGTCCAGCACGTGTCCTGCATGTTCACACACACACAAATGCACACATGCTGCCATGCATGTACTGACACCTTCACACTCCTACAAGTTCACTTCATCAGCACGATGGGTGTGTGGGAAAGGAGAAATGCCCTATGAAGCTGCTAAACCCCGAGCAGTGTTTCTGCAGCTTGCTCAATGCACAGCTACTGAAAGGCAGATGTTCAAACTCCTCTGTTTCCTCCACTGTTGTATTTAACTTTTGAGGGAGATTACTATAAAGAGCTTACTTGGTTCGGTAAAGAAAATGCAGCCCGAGAACAAGTGGGTTGTTTATTAAATGCCTACAAGTCCACCGCTATTTCTCTAACAGCACTGAAATTATTTTTACATCCTTTTTTTGGCTATTTTGGCGTCCTGGTGTCTTAAGAGTACTTTCAGAAGTATCATCTATGCAGACTGTTAAAAATGTAAAACTACTTTTTTTAAAATCAGAGAAATAACATACCAGACAATGGAATTATCAGCTTGCAGACTGAGACTAAAGAGCTGAATGGGACTTTATTAGCAGTGAAATTCAAAAGCAACATTCATGGGGGAAAAAAAATCTATAAATTGATGTCATCTGGGCAGTGAAACCATTTCAGATGCTTTACTTTTGCTCTCTGCCAGGTACTGTGCTCAGCACAATACAAAGAGAACTCCTTGGCCTTGAAGACTGTGTTTTAAGGGGATTAGAATGAGATTAGTATAAGATTACTTGGCAATCCTTTAAAAATATGGCAGCAAAATGGGAAATAAAATTTTAAACCACCTCTATCACTCTTGTAATGTAACATGAGTAATGCCCTGCAAAAACACAAGTTTCTTAGAGCTCTGACCTCGTGAAACTCATACTACACCTGATTTCAGCAGGGCCTGCTCTATGCTTTTTGGAAAAATTTGCTACTCACACCTCTAAAAACCTGGACTCAGATTGCCCAATATGTGCTACTTTACCCCAAGCCTGAGGTGATGTTGCTGGTGGGGATTCTGGCAGCTCTGGGATGTTACAGAGTGGTGTCAATCCTGCTGCTTGCAGCATCTCAAGCTGAGTATTTGGGCAGCTCTTTCTCCCTCACACCCCTCTTCATGGCACCACATGGGTGCAGTCCATTCACTATGGATTCATTTTCCCCAGGTGTAACCTGGCATTTGCTTTTTGTACCTCCTGCCTCATGAGCAGCATGCTTTGAAGGAGACTAATTGCTTCACCATAAAGATGTTTGTCTCACTGCAACTTGGAGATGGTAAAACCTGCACCCTACTGCACAACACACAATGAATGTCATCAGCTGAATCTCATAATGAGATCTTCAGGATCGTTCTTTTTCCCTTTTTCAGGAGGAGGGCAGATAGAGACAACTATTTCTTACTATTTTTATTTTCATCTATAAATAAGATGTTTTAATTTCATGTCAAAATTGAAAGGTCTGTCTGTAGATGCAGGAAAATGTTTTTTATTTCATCTTTTAATATCCTTATATATCAGCCATGGGGTTGTCTCCACATACTTCCAGAATAAAAATGACCTCTAACTACAAGTCATATTGTAATTTGGGGATTTTTTTCATATTCCAAAGACTTGTCTCAATATTCAATCATGTATTTCTAATATGTGAAGTATAACAAAAAGACTTTTAACAAACTATGAAAAAGTAGCAATTACCGATTGGGGAGTTATAAATAAAACTGTAAAATATTAATCTGATCCATAATTCATTTGGTAGCAGACACCCAGCCATCTGGGCTGGGGTGAACTCATGACTCTGGAATAGGATGCTGGATGAAGATTTTGCATTCAGTATAAATGCAGCCATCACCAAAAACCAACAAAAAAATTTCAAACAATAAACCTTTTGTACAGCACTGGCTTTCAGGTTTTATTTTGCCGGTGTGTTTGCTTTTTACAACCTGCAATTGCATGCTCTGACTGCATGTGACCATGCTTCAAAAATATACCAAAATACTTCTTGAAGCTGATTACCAGCATATGCATGGAACTTCACAAATGAAATTATTCTCTTTCTGGCTGAACTTTCACCGGCAGCTCAATACTAATTTTCACATCTCCCTGGGCATGAAGGGTGTTCACAGCCAGCAGAAAGATCCTGCTGCAGGGGGCAGTGCAGGGTACACTCAGCTTTAAATAGACAGGATGGTCTTTGAGGCAGTACAGTTTACCTGTGCATATTAAAATACCCCTGTTTTCACCCATCCTGGTATGGAAGACATTCTTTGCTTTTAAGAGTATATTGTTCTAGGTTAAATGCTGCAATACCTGGGTTAACACACTGGAAGCCAGTGCTGCATCTCTAAATGGCAGTGCTTTCCACAGAGATGGGCAATTGCAAACCTTAAAACCTCTATTTATGCCACTAATAGCTCCTCTCTGGCCAGTGTGAATCTAAAGCAGAGTTTAAACTACCAGACATACCAAATTCATAAAGGATTGCCTGCAGCCGTTAGAATTTTCTCAGAGTTCATAAAATGATTAGACAAATTCATGCGAGAAAAATCCATTAAGGGCTATAAAGCACAAAGAGAATGTTCCCCAGAGGTTGGAGAGCGCTCTAAGGAGCACTGGTACGTGTCTGCCTTGTGCTCTTATCCCTTCTATGGTATCCACTAGTGACCACTGCTGGGAAGGTGATGCAGCCTAGTGGATCAAGGATGGTTACAATGGATGTTTAAAGGCAAGCCCTGCGTAACATGCTGGTTGTGGAAAGGCAGTTTTCCAGAAGTAAGCATCTGCTTAAGCTTTTGCAGACCCTGGGCCAGCGGTTCTGGCTGAAAAGTAGAGCTGCAAGATCAGTCTTGCTTCTTGTGTGAGATGATGGAACATGCTGCCTCTACTGGAGCATCCTCTTTTTCTGTTATTCCTGAAGAAAATAAAGAAATGGCTCCCTTCCTCGTGCCAAACCAAACAAACCTTGTGAAAACTTTAAAGTTGGAAGAGTCAGACCCTGAATGTCAGAGGACTTGAGCCCATCCATTCCCAAAGGCAATCTCTGAAAATGTGGTTCCCATCCCTTGCCCATTTCCTGATGTCTTCTTCCCAGACTGTGCAGGGCTGCCGTCTCTTGGTTTCAAGAGCATGTAGATGCTGATGTAAGACTGCAGCGAGCTCTACGTTGCAGGTTTCCCTTTCCGAATTGCCCTTGGCTGCTTTTCAAAGACTGTACACATCCTGACTGCTAAAGAAAGCACCTTCTCCCTTGCTCCCCTCCACTGCAGCATCCCAGCCTGCACAATTTGAGTGAGGACCATGGTTTTCAGCACACTTCCCCGCTCCCAAGAGCCTTCTAGCTGCTCCAAGCATCTAGAGGTTTTTTGGTCAAGTAACAACCTAGCCATGCCTCCCAGACAGCACTACAGGTTGCCGGGTTCTGTCCTCCATCACCTTTGCTTAAAAAGCACTGCTGCTCCACAGGATGCAACTTGTATCTCTGGTTTGGCCTCAGGCATGCAGACTCCTTGAGGCATTAGACACATTAACTCCTCCTCTGTTAGCAAGCACATCTGTATCTTTCTTCTCCTCCTTGCCCAGAAGGCTCAAAAATATCATACAGGTCACAGAAGGGGATTGAACACTTCTGACTTTTCAAACAGAAAACAGGCAGGGGGTTTATCTGAAAACACACACAGAGAAGGTCTTTAAGTGCAAAGGAGTCTGTGACAATTGGGATGCCAGCAGGAGAACTGCCCCACTCTCATACCCCCCACCTCCAGGCCAGTTCCGTGCCTGAAGCCATACCCAGCATGGGACATGCTGACATCAAAAGCAAAGAAAATTGCTTGGCTGTTTAGGCTGGCTTAAAGTGAATACTCTTGGCAGGTTTTAAGCCTAGAAAAGTTTTAAACGTTGCATCTTTCCAATGTGCTCCTGCGATGATTCAATGGGAGTGCAGGCAACCATGAATCAAAACTGCTTGCTCCCTCTGGACCCATTACGAGACACGTCTCTGACCAAGACGTCATGGTAGGTGCTTTCTGTATACAGGGCAGATAAGATGGAAGACCTCAAGGGAGATGCACATCTCTGTCCAGAGCGACAGCATACCTTAATCATCCAGCTTGGTGAAATCGCTGAGAAAAAAACAAAGTCATGCAGTTGTCACTTGAAAAGCAAACTTCAATATTAGCAGTACACACAGACTGCTCTCTGGAAACTGTTTAAATAGGTGGAGGTTTCAAAAATATGAAAACTTGAGCAAAACCATAAGCAAGGGAAGGATGGCTAACTCAATCCTATCATTGCCACTTATGAATTATTCACTGTGCTCCAGCCCATGTGCACGAGGCACACTTTTTAACACACTGTGAGATTGCATTACAGATGGCTCCCTGCCATCTGTGCTGGGAAGTCCCTTGGACACGTATTTTACAGCAATGCCATAGGGAAAACCCATGCTTGGGTCAACTCCCGTGCCTACAAAGAGAAGAAGGTCCTCTGTCTGCCTGCTGCAGCTCTAGAGTAGTCACAATGGAGGCCAGCACAATTTCTATCTCTCATGGCTTGTGGCATTGCTCACCTTTTCTAGACATAGGTTTTCCAGCAGAAAAACACCAGCAAAATCCCACAGAAACAACAAAGGTTTGCGGATTGCAAGAGGGTTACAGGAAAACTAGTCCTGTATTTGGAGCCTAAGGCTACTACATCCTGCATGGATCAGTCCCATTCCAAGTACAGTCAGATCCCCGAGGACTAGGGGAACAGAAACATGCTGGGGTCACCAATGGAGATTAGCAATCAGCCTCTTCTTGTGCACAAAACTTTACTGTTCTCTTGCTGCATTTCCAAATCTGATTTCAAAAGTTCGGAGGAAAATTACATCGGTCTGAAAATGCCAGATGGATTGCCAGCACCAATTCTTTTATTTATTATTTAAAATAGGGAAGAGAGGAAAGGGAACAAATTATTTTGGAGAAACCCACTTTTTTTTTCAGGAGGTAATCCCTTTGAGTGTCCAACCCAGAGGTAGTTTCTGTTGCCAAAAGCTGCCATGCCCAGAAGAGGTGGTGCACCTAAGCACCCGCTGCCTGTGCATTCTTTGGAGTTCCGAAATGAGCATGGTCTTCTTGGGATGGACAAAAGCCAAACCAACAAAACAGACCCTGGCACTTCTCTGCAGTGCTGGGTTACTGAATGCATGCCAGCAGGATTCCAGCAGCCAGACCTATCCCATGGCATGCAATTTTTCAATTTCCTGCAGCCAACAAATCTTGTAGCAGGATTTCTCCTACTGCTGCAGTTGTCCTTGTGTCACTGATTCAACTTCATTAACCAGCCTTTGTGAAAATATAATCACACCATCAGAAAACCTCTGCGAGGGAAAAGATGAGACACGAGAGCTGCACCTCTTGGAGGTAATTCCAGGGGGAAGGTGGGTGGCCTGAGACTCCCTGAAGCTCTGTGTGCCCTGCCTACTCTTACTTGAGAAAGGACTGCTGAAGGTGAGGCTTTTTAAGAGATATTCAGAATCACTGGGCATGGACCACTCCATTACTTGCCTCAAAGGACACTTTCAGTTAGTCTGATTTGCAAAGTCCCTCTTTCCATCTGCTTTACTTCTGGCATGGGCAAACTGATGGTCACCCGAGGGAGTGCTGAAAGAGCACGTTACTGGGAAGCCCATTTGATGCTACAGCTCCAGCAGACAGGCCTGGCTCACCTCACAAATGCGTGGTGGGACCAGCCAGGGAGACAATGAAATACAGTCACCACTGCTTTCTTTACACAGCAGTTTGATTGAACCTCCTGTTGAATCAACCATGAGAGCATACAGATGCAATTTCAACACCACACAGTGTATTAAACACCCATGGCTTGATCCACTAATATCTCCCACGACTGTGTCTCCACTAAGGTAAACAGCGACACTTAACCAGAAGCTACACTTACCCACTTGTCCTTAGCATGAGACACATTTGTCACAGGTTTACCATTTCCTGTAACAGACCTTCCAATAGAAAGCTGGAAGTGATAACTGTGCAAAGGGTTTATTTTTGGCCTGATGTACAGAAAGGCAGCTACGTGGATAAATCCTACTGCAGCTATAGAGAGTTTGGGACATAAGTCACAAACCAAGAGCATTTCCTCACCATCTACACTGATCAGCAAGGTATCATCTCCTCATGCACAGCTACATTTACTGAGATTTATGTGGATTTAATGCCACACATCAGGGAAAATCCAGTGGCAGCAATGAAATACCAATGCAAACCCACTAAAAGGAAAATATACTTCTTCCAACAGCAGAGTTACTGGCAGCAGCCTTCACAACAGGAGAACAGTAAACAGCATTAAGACCGTGACACCCACTGATCTGCACTAAACAGGTGCCTTCAACGGGTGTCATACTGCTGTCCTCTAATATTCCTCCAGCAGATTCCATGCCACATCTATCAGCAGCATTCCCAACATGCCTTTATTTCCTCTCCTCAAGAAATATCTGAATGATCTGTCCAACACTTCAACAATCCAGTTTAATTACCAGGACAGGGATCTGCACTTTCTTGCTGCTGGCTGCCAAGCCTGTGCACATACACCTGGGTGGCAGGAATGAGATGCAGCCCTGCTCCAGCTAGCGTTTTTCTGCTCCACAGTGAGGATCTGCCAGTCTGCATCCAGCTGTCACACTGAATCGCCCACCAGGTTTCCTGGCTAAACCTTGTCTGGAGAAGGCAGGGGGTGGCTCCAGTGATCTGGCAGCACAGTTCTCACTGTCTCAAATGCCACCTGTTAACAGTCCTGGAAGGGCTTCACGGTGGATAAATGCCACAGGGGAGCCCTGAATTAAATGGCAGGAAGGAAGCTGGGTAAGTAAAGGGAGAGACCCTAAAACACAGAGCATGAGGGGACAAGAGAAGGACAGGTCAGTCTCTGGGGCTTTACAGAAGTTGTGTGATGTGCCTGGTGTGTTGATGCACATGGAAGGAGATGCAGTCATGTTCTTGCCTCCCATCACACCTCCAAGTGACAGGGGACAACGGCTACTCCATGCCTGTGTCCAAAGTGACAGCTCGTTTCAACTGTTGGGCAAAGGAAGGGCAGACAGATCAGAGCCCCGGACAAAGGAATAAACCAGTCTACATGATCTCTGTCTGTACAGTGCAAAACCAAGAATAAGACAGTATGACTAACATCTTAGCCCCACCTTGTTGGAGAAGCAGTGACAATGCACCTCACCAGCCTGAGCCCAGTCGCTTTAGCATCACAGTGTAGAAGAGGGATTAGATTTCCTGAAGTCACTCAAAACAATTTTCTTAGGGTAACTGTTTGTGAAGTTAAGATGTTTCAGCCATTTTTAATCAAAATGGACTCTTAGAAATTTCCCTTTCCCAACAGGAAAGACAGCTGGTTTTTTTCTGGTTTAGTGGATGGATACACCAACACACAAGGAAGTGGAGGTATCTCCAAGTAGCTTAGTGTAAAAGGAAAAAGTCACAAAGCCTAAAAATGTATCCTGCTAAAAGGAAATATACTGAAGACTGCAGTGATTATAACCTATGCGACATAAGCACTGCCCACCTCCCACCCCCCATATTTGAAGAGGCCATAGTCCAGCCCTCCATGCTGAAGACTTCCACCCTTTCCAAAGGGAGGTCTGCACTGGGTCTGACTGGCTCAGGCTCCCACCCCAGACATTCCCCCAGGTTGAAGATCCACTTACCTGCCTGGTTTGTGGTTACATTTACAGACACAAACTGCCGGGCTCCGGGGTTCTGGTCGGACACTCCATTCACTGCCTCAATTTCAAAGGTATAGTTTGTATGAGCAAGCAGATCCACCATCATGACAGAGGTGTTTTTCAGGCCGGTTTGCTGGGGGAGGTACCTGACATGACCGCCACACGCCTCACACAGACCCGAGTGTGAGTTGCACTTCTTGCATGCAATATAATAAGACACATCTTTCCTTCCACCAGTATCAGCAGGGGGAATCCATTCCAGAAAGACACTAGTCTCGTTAACATTTGAGATGGCACTCCGAGGAGCAGAGGGGGGTCCTGGTTTGTAAAGTGAGAAAAACACATGGTAAAAACAGTATCATCAGTCATCCTGCTCGCTACTCTCTAGGCTGAAAAGAGATGCCCCGTTGCTCATGTGTCAGAAAGTACACAGAGACCATTTGCAACAACACCTGAAGAAATAGGGATTTGTTTTGAGCACTCTCACCTCACTCAAGAGATCTGTGTTGGGGTGCAGTCACCTGTGTGGGAGGACAGGACACAGGGCTGCTTCTAACCCAAGAGGAGGGGCACTGCACCCTGGGGCATTGTCTCTCTGGTGCTCTCCTTGCTCTTCCTGTGAAGGAATTAGCAAGTCTTTGCCCTGTCCAAGTCACCGTTGGCTTCATCAGGGGCAAGATTCCCCCTTCTCACCCCACTGCCCCTAGGTCCTAAAAAACAGCCACACACTAGGGTTCTCACGCTACTTAGGTACTCAACTCAGGTGCCAAATCTTTGCTCTGTGTGCACCCGCCTCTTCCCATCAGCCGTTTGGCAGCAGTGAAACCTAAGCTTGGGTATCCAAATCACACTTAAGTGAGACGCTCAATGTAGCCCAAAGCAGATGGTGATCTGCACGGGCCACTGGAAACACGGCCGTATCCAGCCACTCCATGGCAGCCCTCCTGGTCCCCGCCAGGCTGTAGCACGGCTGGTTACCCACGCTGCACTGGCTTACGTTGCCAAGCCTCCCTGCTCAGGATGCCAGCGTGGCACTGGCAAGGCTATCCAAGGAGGAACAGCTGCTGCAGAGGTACCAGAGCACCAGCAAAAAGTGAGCTGTTTCTCTTCATCCTGGTGGGAAAGGCCACGGCTGGGCAAGCAAAGCCCACCTGGAGGCACCTTCAAGACTGCTTCCTCGCAGAAGGTGCTGCAAGGTTTTGGTTTTTAATAGGCCTGTGTTGCAGATGAAGGGCAAGCTGCAGATACACCCTGAAGACAACGTGAAAGGACAAGCAGGAGTCTCATGCTAGATATCCATGTGTTAAGTACTCAGCGAATGCTAATGAATGAGGAAGAAAGGAAATTTATCAAAGCAAGCCAGGATGGATTTTAGTCACAGCACCACCAGAAACTATACAGCAAAGGCTGGGATTTTTCTGAGGAAAGGCAATGCACCACAATCCTCTTCAGTTTGAATGAAGTTGCCAAAACCCATGAGCAGTTCCTTGAAAAGAGTCCGACAAGTAGCTTCACTAGCTAGACATCCATACGAATCTAACAGGCTGACTTAGGCTGTCATCTTTGCGTTTTGTTGTGGTAATTAAACTCGATTCGTTATTTAAAACAGGCAGTGTTGCAAAAATAAAATCACCTTATAAACCAGAAGCATTCTCCTCCATTTCCTTTTTCTGTTCCCCTCTCTGAATCTATGAAGTTTGTAACACTGATAAACTGAAACACTGTCAGGATTTTGACTCAAGCTGTTCTGATTCAATGAGAAACTTGCTGCCAGAGGAAATAAATAATCCTGATGTATTTTTTTATTTTTCAGAGGAAAAGTAATTGAAGAAAAAAGCTGAGTTAGCTTAGGAAATACCAGATCATCTTTGTTTTGTTCTGTGATCCCTTCAGATCCCCAGGAACAGGGAGCAATCCACTCCCAAGCTGCACCCCAGGGATCCAGCACTATTTAGCTAATGACACCAACATATAGCCTAAGACATGACTACTTTCTGCAGTGTCATACTTGTACTGATATAATGGAAACTATGGAATTCATCACTGGAGCTGTATGGAGTTATATGTATTGCACTTGAGGATTTTTTATGTGTTTTTTACTGCTTCAACTGCTCTATTTTTTCTTCCACTGGATGAATGCCCTTTTGCTGATGCCAGTACTCTAAGAAAAAATAAAGAACTCAGGCACAAGAAACACTTACTGGACAATGTCTCTTTAATGGGGGATGAATTATTACTTTTGTAAAGTCACCAGAGGTTTTTACTTGCTTTGTACAGAAAAGTCAGCTTCTCTTCCTGAAGGCTTAAAAACATCAGCTTCAGTGGAAATGCTTTAAAAGTGGTGGGACTTTATAACCTATAAAATTAGTGTTCTCACAGGGCCTCAGAGAAAAGTCTTTAGTAGTCTACAGATATCTAACAAGACCTACTTGAAGAATCCTGAAACTGTACCTGGATAAAACTTGGCTAAACCCCAGCAGGGAGAACAAAAAGGTGTTTCATATTCAGAAGAGGGGGGCCCTAAATCTGCTAAGGTGCTCTACTTTAATTTCCAAACTCCTTTTGTCAAGGGCACAGATATTAGTCTACTGACTTTAAAAAAGATATATATAATTTTTCAATCTGCTGCTTTATATCCTAAGATTCACCCCTTTTCCACCACAATTTTCTGACAAGAGGCAAATACTTTCTGAAAGCGAAGATATTGTTATTTTTCTCGATGGACAGCAAACCTGTTGTTTACTGATGCAAGTATTTTAAAAATATAACCTGAGAGAGAAATTACCCTCAAGATATAAATATATGTACGTACACACTCAAAGTTAACTGCACACTTTTTGCAAGTAGACTATTACAGTAAATACTATAAAGTCTTCTATTTGTCCCGTGTGTCATAATACTAAAAGTATTTCCCCGACATGCTCTGAACAACAGTAAGGCTACTTGTCAGAGACATGAGTACAAAAGAAAAGGGTGCAACTGTTTTGGTTTCAAAGAGATGTTATGCAAGGAACTGAAGCTAGGATTACTTAGTTAAGAAGAAATAAAGTGCAATTACTTCCTGGAAGATACATAATAATATTAAGAGAATTCTCAAATGTTCATCAGGACCAAAATTTTTTCTTTTTTTTGTCTGAGAGCATGAATTATTTCAGACTGCATCACAGCACTATTCGTTTCAAAATTACCAATCATTACTTATAAAACATACTTAAGAAACTGGAAAAATTGAACAAAAATGTATTCCTCCCCCGCCCTGTACTTAACTGAGCAAGTGACAGTGATATAGCAGCTAGTTTTCTTTAGTGATGCTGGTGGTGGTGGTGGTGGGGAGACTCATGCAGCTTGGAACTGAAAAACACTCGCTTTAAATTAGGAAAATGTGATTTTACAGCTATACTGAGTGGCAAGGGGACTTTGCAGGTGTAGACCTGAAAACAGACATTGATGTATTCTCTAAAATTACCTGCCTTTCTTGTTGAGGGAATCCTATGAATATTATTAACTTCTGTGACAATAAATAATAAAAACATTAAAAAAAACCCTTGCAATATTTTCCTACCAGTCATAGCAGACTCAAGTCTCTCTCACTTGTGTTTTAGTGCACAATGAGCTGTTGCCTTCCAGATATAATTGGACTGGTTTAAAACACTAGCGTCGCTACCTACTCTTTACTGTCCCTGCCAAAATTTTCTACCCCTGCTGCTGAGCTGGCACAGCACATGGGGCCCTCCTCATCACCTTCAGCACAAATACAGCAGGATTAGGACCAACTCCTAAGAAAAGATGCATGGGGAAAGTGAGGGTGACAGAAGCACATGGAGAAGGCTCAGGTACTCCACCCTGCTTTTGGGGTGGTAGGCGTGGATGCCAGCAGAGGTGCTGCAATGTCCTCAACTGCGGCTCTGGGGTTCGCAGTGGGCAACAGAAGCTGAGCTGCGCCTTGATCAGTATAAAACTTCTCATCTGCCCCAGAAAGACAAGGTACCCTGCCAAGCCATATCCTAACACAGCTTCAGGCACCATGTCTGGGCTTTAAACTAGCTTAGAGTAAGCTCTCAAAACAAAAGTAAAAGCTACCCTGAAAGAAAACCACCCAAACAGTAAAAGCCAACAAAGTTAGACAGCCACCACCAATAAATAAGCACAAAACCCCCAAACAAACATAAAAAGAAAATCCCATGGCATTTGCAGAGTTGGAAATTGCAGCCTTCACCTACAGGGTTCGAACTGCACTAGAAACCTGGGAGAGGCAGGCTCTTGAACTTTATTTCTTTTTAACAAGAGTTGTCCACCAAATTTGCTTGCACCTCTCTGAACCCTGCCCAATGCTGCTCAGGCTGTTGGCATGCAGAAACATCTTCCTGGGGGATGGCAGCTCCTTCCCCGTGCTAAGGCACCAGCAGGACAGACTGGATGTGTGCCCTTCCATTCTGAGAAGGGCAGAGAGCAACACCACTGATGGGGGCAGAAGGCACAGTGGACACCAAAATCTGGCATAACTCTGTCTCAGTTGCTGGCTTGGGTTCTGTCTGCACAGAAAAGCCTAATTTATGAGTGTTTCCAGAGTTCAGTGTGTTTCCCCATACCATGCTGGACCACATTTATCTGAGTTTTTAAAGTCAGGCCAAGGGGCAAAATGAACATCAATAAATGCTGTTACCAGGTTTTTCATGTTATAACCCACCCTGGCTATGGCTCCAAAAGACTCTGGCATACCTATTTAATAAACTGGGAAGTGCTTGCATGACTCACCCTCCCAGACCACTTTGATCTGACAGCACCAGTGACTCCAACGCTGCCTAAGGCTGCCTTCTCCTTTCCTGCAGCACAGCTTCCAACAGCCATGCTCCTTTGCCTGGTGAAAATCAAAGGCAGAGTTCAAGGGGCCCAATTCTGCTCCAAGTGCCTCCTGCGGGCAAGCAGAGAGCTGCCAAGGGCAATTTCCTTTGGGAGAATGTCTCTCCAACAGGAACAGACTTTTTCTTTCTCTTTTTGAAGTGCAAACTTGGGAAGCTAGGAAGGACATCTATATTCACTGGGAAAGGCACAAAAGCCACTACCATCCCTACATGATGCAAAGTACTTCCCTACAGTATGGAAGTCACTTCTGCACCATCGTCCAGTGGCTCTGAGCATGTATGGAGCCATAAACTTACTTCTTCCTCTACTGCTTAAGTTTCTTAGAAGCCCTAACTGCTCCTGCACCAGTAGTTCAACTCCATTTCAGTCATTTTCAACCGCAAAAATTACATTTGGAGCATAAGAGTCCCAGCTCAGATCTGTGCTATACTCAGCAGGACTAGCTGGGGGCATGCAAATTGTGGCCCTAAGTATCTGAAACATAAACTGAACAAGGGACTTTCAAGATACAGCTGACAGGACAGCTCATGGATGGCAGGGGAAGGGTAAAATTAGTGATTCTGATTACACCATCTCCACCTTGGACTCCTAGAACCCAACGTGCCTGTTATACTGCCCGTTCCCTACACCCTGGGGATAAGTTCTACATTTTGGAGAAGCAGTTTCCATCAGAGTTTTGAGAAGAGTGGCCGTCTCCAGGCAGATTGGAAAGAAAGGGCTCTCTCCCTGCTTGTTTACTGAAAACAAGGTACGAGATGACACCAAGCAGGCCCATGTATCCATGATTGTATCCATGCCTGTTGCTGGCAAGCACTACCCATGGTTTATTCTGTGTGCATGCCCCACGCTGGTACCCGTGCACGCACCGACACGGATGTCTGATGCCATGCTGCTGGCTGAGTCCACCTAGGAGTGCAGGGGACAGACGGAGCATTTGCTCGTTACTAAAACCCTTTCTGGCTTTGATGCCAGCTTTTGAAGCAAAAAGCACTGAAAAGTCTCTTCTCATGTAATCCAAAGTATGGTGGACAAAGACAGTGACATTACGAGTGTGTCAACACTAGTTCAGACTCCAGTGCAGAGCCTGAAAAAGCACGTTAGTTAGTATCATAATGTCTAGTCACAGTACAGGAATAGCTCAAAAGGATTAAAAACAACCCTATAAGCACATGCTTACTTGTACAGGCCATTGTAGGTGGGTCTGATTCCTTCCTAAAATAGTGTTCTTCACACAGGCAAGTTGTGGATGCTTCATCAAGTGTGTAGCTGTGAGGGGGACATTTGCTGCAGGATGGACTGTGGGGTGAAGCTTTGAAGAACCCAGGTCTGCATACTGTGAAAAGAAGAACCACAGGCTAAGCTCTCCCATCATAAAATTAGTCTCTTCACATTTCCTTTTAAAAAACCCCCATATCTTCAGCTATAAAACAGACAAATACTCACGAGCTATTTAGTTTGCATATTTTTAAAACAGTCTATGCCGCTAACAAATAGTGCATACTTAAATATCTGCATGAAAAGAGAATGTGAATTTCTTGATTATTTTTTTCCCCTAGCATCTGCCATTGCTGGGTATTTATTTTCCCTGTTGAATGCATTAGAGGTAACATCTTCTGGGCTCTGCTTTAGAAAACATTACTGTGATTTTTTTTTTTTTTTTTTCATTTAGTCTTAGGAAAACAGGTAAAATGCATTTCATGTTTTTTGTTTAAGACGTTCTACACCCAGAAATCAATGTCTCAGCAAACAAATAGCAACACAGCAGTGGAGGGGATCTCAAGATCGACATCTTTAAGACATTGTGATAAGGCTACTTCCCTAGGGTCTTTCCCCCTGCAAACCTGCGATGAATTCAAAGTGCTCCATATGACAGACTATTCTGGGTATAGCCTGAACAAGGCATGCTCACCATACAAGATATTCCTTCCAGCTCCAATATATATGCATGACGAGGCACAAAGACTTGATCTGAGAGCTACTTTATTTTCTTACAAATACATGGCTATGGGTAGCTTGGGATTTTTTTAAAGTAGTTTGAAATGAATACAGTAATATCTTGTTTCCATCCCCCTGAAAGAAGTGCTTTTTCACCTACGCAAAGCTCTCTGTACTTCACCCGTGTGCGCACACTCAGCCAGAAGCAGTGACAGCCACAGGTTTGCAAGTGTTTTTTTAGGAAAACACCCAGCTGGCTCTGTATCATACCATTATATACAGATTTACAAATGCACTGTTAGCAAAAGGAGGAAACGTTGATTTTCTGTTTGTCTCAAAAAGCAGAGACCTGGAGACATGTTAAAGCAGCTCCAAAGTGCTGTTACCTTTCTTCCTTCTGAATTGCTTTACAATATTTCTGCCCAGTATGATATTAATGATGCACAGATCTGCTATCAGACTTGAAGAAGTTACCTGGAAATCCCAGAGCCTTTCCATCTGCATTCAAACTTTCCCAGCTGTAATTAGCTTGCAAAGAAAATGAGTTCACAGCGAAAGCAGTAATATTATCCCATCAGGAATGTCCCAGACAATCACAGCATGTGCTAAAACTCAGCAAGTGATGACAGAATTCATCTTCACCGTAGGTGAAGCATAGGCTTTTACTAGTGATCCCTTTTCTCTGATAGACCAACTAAGACAAATACTTCTAAAGTTGGCCCTGCTTCCTGCAGTACCAGAGAAACTCTCTTGACACCTTCCCTTTTACATCAGTAGTTTCTTCACCAAAGGTGAGATGCTTGCGCACCAATTCCCAACTCCCAGAGCTGAACAGCAAGTCTTGGGCGATGAAGCTCACTCATGCATCAGACGTGGTGTTGTCCAAGAGCATCCAACAGACCTCCCCCAGGCTCCAGCTCCACGATCTTGCTGGGACTATGCATCTCTCACAGCAAGCACTCAAGCAGGCCCCTAGCCCAGCACAGGCTGCCAGGTCACCATCATGGATCTGCAGCCTCTCCGCACTGCTGTAGGGGGTGATCATCTCCCTGCTGACCTCCCCAAACTGAGCACCCTCCCACGCTATTCCCCAGGTTCCCTTTCTTCCCACAAGACAGGCAGAGAACAACTAGTTGGACTGGAGGGATTTACAGGTTTTAAAAATCCATTTTCCAGAATTGCTCATCATCCAATCAGTATTCTATTCCTAAGAGGTGGTATCCATCTGTAGGGTGCAGTTGTTCTGCTTTGTGCCCAGACACCAGGACCAGTGAACAGATCTAGGGCTGAATCTATTCTTGATGGCTTTTAGCAGACTTGCCACAAGCTGCCCTCATGCTTTATGGCACACCCCTCAGTTGCCAGCACATAGTTAGGTTCTTTTACTTACTTCACAATCACCTTCAAATGCTGCCCTACCTACAGCATGGACTGCTATACAGTCTCTGGAGAGTCTTCTGGGAGAGCGGACCACCAAATGGTTCCTCTCTAGCCCACAATTTGTATTTCAAAGCCAAATCAAACTCACTTGCACATGCAGATAACAGAGATGGGGAAATGAAAGCATGAAAATGTGCAACATGTAACGACGGCAGTGCACATCTCTTGTGTAGTCAATGTAATTAGCCCTCAAAAAAGGACTTGAATTTTTCTCATTATGTTCTATCAAGACAGACAGAAAATCATTACACCACAAGAGTTTATCGTGCTTCTGTTTTGTGCAAAGCAGCAAATGCAAAATAAATCAGTTTTCCTTGACAGATTTTCAACGAGGTGCAGCTTCTTGATGATGGTAGGATACATAGCTCAGCTCAAAGGGAATGTGTGGTTTTCATGACTAAATATGGAGCCAAGAGATGCACAAGGCCAATAACCCATGTTATAATGAGAGATGTGAAACAGAACTGACCAGAACAATTTTTGTATAAACTGCAGGCTCTCATGGGTCAGGTAAGCCCCATCTCTATCCAAAAGGTATTAGGAGGAATACTAATGAGCATTATATTACACTGGATATTTCAGCATGAGTCCTCAAAACAAACAGGCAGCAGAGCAGCATCCTGTTGGACTGAGGTGAAATACTCCCATGTTAGTTGAAAAGGAAGAATTCAGGGACAGGAGATGGGTTATGCAAAAAAGGAGAGTATAGAAAATAAAAATAAATGCAAGAAGTGCCACAATGAATGGTGTTGGCTGAATCCACACTCCTGCAGCAGATGCTTTGGGGAGGACAAGGGGAATTGCAGGGTTCCCCCAGCACAGTGTTCCAGGCTCTCATGACCAGCAGCTCCTGATGGAAATCCCACTTGCACTACCATGCTCAAGAGCAGAAGCAGCTGTAGCTGTGTGGGTGTCTCAGGCATAACTAGTACCTATTACAGCACCTTCCTCTCTATCCTGCCCTGTGTTCGTTTTGTACACAACACAAAGGAGAGGACAGCTTGTGAGATGGTTCTAGCAGCAATCCTTTAACAGACAAAGATGCTGTGATGAAACGGACCCTGTTTAGATGAAAGCTGACCCAAGGGCACCCTACACCTCCACACTGCAGAGCAAGCATCACAGTAGGTGGATGAGCACAGTCTTGGCTGAGCTCAAGAAAAAGCAGGAGCTGGTACCCTGTCCATTTTCTGCCACTGGTGGCAATGTCTCAGACATTTAAGAAATTTGTTTCAGAGCAGAACAGGGCCAAAACCAACTTACCTTGCATATATCTTGGGTTTTGGTCTCTATCCTACCATTCCTCTTCTGACAGTCAATCTTATAATCTCTTCATGAAGCATACATGACTTTATTTAAAATTACATGGGTGTCTGGTGTTTAATTCCTAATTAAATCTTATTTTAGTCTTCTTATATTTTTATCTCAGTATTTTCAATTTAACATCTATTGAAAAGATACACAGAACTAGCACAGTACAGTCATACAGATAATGGTACTATCTCTCTTTTAAAGGGGATAGGAAAGCAGGAGAAATAAGATGAGCTTAAGACTCCCCATAATCTGCTGCAAGCCAGCTGAAAAGAAATGAAATCAAGTTTTAAGCTGTTGATGAGATCTGTTTCTTTCTTCCTAATATTAAAACTCTTTAACTGATTAACAGCCAGCGATGTGTGAAAATAGTCTTTAAATTAAATTGGTGTCTAGAAAAAAAATTATTATTTTTAGAGACAGCAAATAGGCCATAAACAACCTGCTAGTGTTAGGTATAAGTGGGATGTGTTTCTGTTAGTAGCACATCCATTATTAGCAAATCAATTTCACTCTTTTTATTTTTAATAGCAACCACAAAATGTGGCATTCACAGAGCATTAATATCTGTGCAGCCTCTTGCTGCACACTTCAAAGGGGCCAGAGAGAGATGGCTGCAGTGAAGGATGGCAGGAAAAGCATCTTGGGACGGCAATGGCATGAGTTGATCCCTTAAACCAGCAGCAATCAGATTAGAAACTGTCTTTGTACCTTGCAGAGGGGAGCCCACAAGAGCCATGCTGAAAGACACTGGCTCCTGGAACATGGGTGGACTGAGGTAGAACCACTGATCCTCTTACAATGAAAACCGGCCTCTGTGAACAACATGCTGAACGTCCTATACCAGTAGGAGAGACAGCGAGTACCAGAGAGGAGACAAAGCAAAAAGAGGGGAGAACAAGCCAGTAACATCAACCAGGTGGGACTGCTTGGCAGATTATTTTCTGCAAGCGTTAACATCAAATGATTTGCAGCTGCATCCCTGGAACCATCCCTTCCCTGAGCTTTGCCCGAAGACTGCAGCCCATGGGCAGGGCTACTCTCCTCTCCAGCTGCCCCATGCCTTCGCTGCACACTGACCCAAGGCAACACATGCTGGAAGCAAGGACCTCATCCGAGGCTTTCCATATTCACATGACCGTGTCAGTAAAACCACCCAGCTATCATAGAATCACAGAATCATTAAGGTTGAAAAAGACCTCCAAGATCATAGTCCAGCCTGTGACTGAACACCATCATGTCAACTAAACCACAGCACCAAGTGCCACATCCAGTCATTTCTTGAACACTCCCAGGGATGGTGATTCTACCACTTCCCTGGGAAGCCTGTTTTAATGCTTGGCAACCCTTTCAGTGAGGAAGTTCTTCCTGATGTCCAACCTGAATCTTGCCCGATGCAGCCTGAGACCATTTCCTCTCGTCCTGTCACCAGTTGCCAGGGAGAAGATTTCCTTCTTAAAATATGTCCAGCCTTCCTGGACCTTTTTGTTATTAAGGAGTGTTTTTGAACCAGTGTCCTGAACAGGCCAAAGTTTGCCCTCCAGAAGTCCAAGGCAAGTTTTGTTGACCCTTTTCCTTACTTCACCAAGAATCGAAAACTTTGTAATTCCTTGGTCACAATGCCCAAGATGGCCTTTGACCATTACATCTCCCACCAGCCCTACTCTCTTCATAAACAGCAGGTCTAGCAGGGCACTGCCCTGGTAGGCTCAGTCACCAGGTGTGTCAGGAAGTTAGTATTCCACACACTCCAGGAACCTCCTAGACATCCTCCTCTCCACTGTGTTGAGTTTCTAGCAGACATCCAGCAAGTTAAAGTGTCCCACAAGAAAAAGGGATACTGTGAAACGTCAGCCAGCTGCTTGTAGAATACTCTGTCTTTTCATCCCATAATTAGTATTAGTGGGAATTCCAGTTTTGTCCCTGTAGAGAGAGAAGCTAGGAAACATGACTCTGTAAGCCTTGAAACCCCAAGAGATATAGAAAAGGTCCAACTTATTACTCTCTTTGCACTCTTGTGACGCTGGGAGGATAAGCTCACAGTACTTAAATGCTTAGGATCAGTAAAGTGACCTTTCATATGTCCCAGAAAACAAAACTCAATCAGGAATTACACTGTCTCCCTTGCAGAGCACCAAATTAGTCTCCACAGTAATCAGAAACCGCAAGTGTAACTCATAAGGCAGTGCCACTAATCCATAAATAAAGCTAAAGGACTAAATCTAACAAAAATTAATGAGGATAAGGATGCCTACCGTATACGGAGCACAGGTTATCCGGCTGAACCTGAGGTTTCCTCCCCAGCCTGGAAAACCCCTTTGCTTCTCCTTCACAACCTCAGTCCCATTTACCTTTCCAGACTGCCAACTTCTTCAGACAGGGACACACAGCTCAAATTGTCATGGCTTTTAAAAGTAACCACAATGTAAAACTCTCTGCCCCACGGACAGACCCATAGTGCACAATGAGGCAGCTCTCAGCTGAAACACAGGCAGGATATGGAGGGATGGGTATGTGTGTGTGTGTGTGTTTTCAGCTCTGTAGCTCATCAACTCTGCTTTCATTAGCACATTGCTCTGATGCAGGGAATATGCCTTGAGAGTTGAAGGATCTGAGCAAACACAAGCTACAAATAAATCAACCCCTGTTCTCTGGAGCTGCCATGCCTTGAAGTGTTTGCACTGAGAAGAGGGGGCTGCTGCCTCTTAGATGTGTCCAAAACCTATAAAAGGGTTTAGCGAGGTACAGTCTTTACAATGTGGAATCAATTAAAATGCTGAGAGGCTCTAAGGCTCAGCTTGTGCTCCTGACATGCTCTTTTACTTACAAGAAAAAACAAAACAGAAAACCACCACGGACTGTCTGCATGTCTCCCAACAAGCACAAACATATGAACGCCAAGCTCTTCTAAAAAGTATTTCAAGAACCACAGCAACCCACCACAGAGCATCCTTCTGCAGAATTTACAAGCAGGCTCCCAAGAGCTAATCCTGCCCTCCCTAACAGCTTTCCTGAACTGGAGGCTGACACTGAAATTGCTGCCAAAGCTATAAAGCTACAGAAAAATGTGTAAAATGCCCCGATTATATCTCTTTTAGGCTTGGTCTCTCTATCTGCAATAGTGCTATGTTGCTTCCTGTAGCATGCCTTGGGGATTTGAAGGGAATTAAATAAATACCCACTAATAAAACACTGTAATTTGAAGCTGCCAGTTCGCTTCAATCCAGTAGACTTGCCAGCATCTTTCAGGAAGTCCAGCACCCAATGCTGCAGTCCAAGACCTGCTAAAGGTCCTTTTAAATGAGGTCCTGGAGCTTGCTGGACAAGTGAGGCATCTACAGGCTCTGCACTTTGAAAAAAGAGAATCGGCCCCTACCTTGGATCTAAACTAATTCATGCATCTCAAATGGGAAATACTCTTTTAAGCTTTTTTTCTTTTGTTCTAAGAAAACACTGTCTTTTGATGCTGTCCTGCCCAACCCCACACTAACTCAGGCTGAATTATTTCCACTCTGCATTGAAATCAGCTCTAGCTCTGAATACAAAAACAACCTTAAAAACTAGAATATAAATAAATTAGTACTTTCAGTTCCTTCCTCTGAAATACCACTTTTTTTCTATCACGTGGCTCACTAAATTGTCACACAACAATTTATGACATAACCGTAGTTGCTAGAAAACTAAGAATTAACTGCCACTAATGACATTAATGTCTTTCTTCTAAATGGTATAAAACTTCATCACATGGCATCACTCTGAAAAATTCATCAAATTCCCAAGTAAACGACATTTTCAAGACATATAAATACCTAGAACACAACACATTTGAAAATGCTCATGCTTACATTAGTATCTTAATGGGCTATATTTCTGCACATTCTGACTTCACTCTAAAGAAGATTTTAAAGCAGTCAATGAGGCAAAACCTGAGTCAAGCCTAAACTCTCAGCAGTGTGATGGAGGAGCAGGGAAAGAGATTTATCCTGGCATTTATGCAAACCCACACTATCATTTGGGTTTGATTTTGCAGAAGGAAAGCAAGCTATGGAAAATAAATTCTCTTAGGGGAAACAGAAGATTTTTCAAATGCACTCAGCACTGCGCAGGCTTGCTCCCTCAGGCTGTGTCAACTGCAGGGCTAGACGGCTGTGCTTTGGTTTTGTGGGGTCCTTCTTTTTGCCAAACTTTCCTGTCCAAAAAAACACTGAGAGAAACTGGTACGTTTCTAGAGAAAGCACCACTAAAGGCGAAGTGTCATTTCCCAGCAAACCCAAAATTTCTGTGAGCAGCAGCTGCATGCTCTTACAAGGGCTTCTTCAGCTCTCAGCACAGACAGCATCTGCAGTGTTCCTTGCTCTCTGGCTACAAGGGATAGATCCAGGTTGATCTCACTGAACCCAATCTGGCTTAAAATAAAAACAGGAAGTCCACATCCTGTTGCTACAGCTTTTCTGCCTATTATATCTATAAAATATGTATCTTCACAAATCTCTCTGTCTATAAAAGTCTGTGTATCTTCACTTTGTTCTGTGAGGTGCGGGACAAAGATGCACTTAAATTACTCCTAAATTACTGTCTTTGGTTTTTTAATGAAGACAAACTGAAATCATTTTACTCCCTTAAACAGAGGAAGCCATGATTTACAATACTGCACCTAAAGGAAAAATACAATTTAAGACACAGAAGGCAGCAGAGACACATTTGTTTCCGCATGCTCGTAAACATAACTTGAGATGCCCGGCTCCACACATAACCCAAGAGGCACAGGAGTCTGTTTTGGGGGGTTTCTGCACACAAAGACGCGCCCGGGTTATCCTTTGTTATGCGAATGGCGACTTACAAATTCAAGCTGCATTGCCGTGCTAAGCGAGGGGAGGATTGATGGACAAGCCACAGAACTCCCTCGAGTTCGACAGCGGCACTGACTGAATAGCAATAACAAGCATCGTCCCTAATGGCAGCTGGGGGACAGGATCCAACTTGAAAATGATGCAGCCAAACCCCCACCTATGTCCATCTGTATACACCTATTACAGACAGTAATGCAAAGACCAGCTGGCAAAATCTCCTGGAAAATAGGGCTCTTCAAAGCTACATGTTTGCTGGCACAATACTACAAAATAAAAGGGTTTTTAGTCTTTTGGTTCAGTCTGCCGTAGGGATCTGGAGCCCAACCGGCAAAGAAAGATATATATTCTTTAATTATTTTGTGGTTTGGGCAATTGCAAGCCATTGTGGTTAAGAAATATGACGATTGGGAGGATTTATTTTGATGATTTATGCCATATGTGTTTACTCTAACCAACAATTTAAGGTTTTAGCCTGAACTAATAAACTGTACATATGCAGACAGTAAAGAGAATTAAAAATTCTTAAAATATTTCCCTCTGGTTGGCTCTACCTTGCTCAACTCTGTTTGTGTGAACAAGATTTCTTGCTGGTATAAAATCAGCCTTTCCTCTGCTGACTATTTGGTCCAAAATAGGCAGCATCCCACCAATCTACAGTGATGCTAACACCTACTCAAAAGGATCCTTTCGAAGCTGGCATCAAATGTTTAAGGGCTTGTTTGCTTCTAGCTTTATGATCATCTGTCTCAGGAGGTAAATTCGGCAGGATTGGCTGCAGACAATTTGTTTTAAAATTGTTCCTCTGTAATTTATGGCTGAACATATGTCACTCCAGACACATCTATTCAAATTCCATCAGAGGGCGACGGAGATGGATCTTTTACAGTCCTGACCAAAAAAAGATAGGAAGGATTTATCCAGAGCTGACAGAACTAAGTGCACTAAATGGGTTTATGCACAGAACAATGATTCTGGGGAAGTGCTGTTTCTTGGTGTGTGGGTTTTGCTGGGGTATTTTGTTGTCATTACAAATTTAAGGTACAGGTGATGCTAGCCAATTTTGCCACAGGCAGGCAGCTGAAAGGTGCACAGAAAGAAACATGGATATATCTCTTGGAGAACACCCCCCCTTCAGTCATGCCTCCTTCCACAGAAACTCAGGGGTTTTTGCACTGGAGCACACCGGTTGGAGTTACAGATGGAGGCCTCATTGAGCTAAATTCTGCCTTGATATGCATACGAGATGCTCTGGCTTGTTAGGAGGCCACAAATCAAGGAGTGTGTGCAAGGAAGACGTGGCAAGTTTTAATATCCTGAGAAATTTAACGAGGAAAGCTGAGCAAGCTCTAAACACACAACCATGTGCAGAAACATCAAGCAGTTATCCCATCACATGCAGACAGAATGCTTCATCATTTCAGTTTAATTAACCAGACATAAAAATATTGAGATTATTTGTGAAGTTGATTAAACTACCCCTTTGGGTCAGATGAACACCACAACACTTTACAGTTCATCTGCCTTGCCAAGTAACTCCACCACACAGCTCCTCTTTAGGAATGAGCTCAACAAAGGGCAACCTGAGGCATTGCTGGTTCTTCCCATATCAGCCTGACAATATTGGGAGCTTTTCTTCTGCACTGCGACCCTTCAGAGAATTTATTTCAGTACAATCTCTCCCGTTTCTGGAGGAAAACTCGCATATAAAAATGCTCAAATCCAAGATAAGACAATATAACTTGACACTTTAAACCTCCTGGTTTTGAAGCCAATCTCAGTACTATTTGGGCAGGGAGCCTTGTGGCTTTTGGATGCAGGAGTTGGGTCATCCTTGCCATGAACTAGCTAGAACTGCCATGACTCCAGCCCAGTCAGAAAAAACCCAAAAGCCCAGAGGGAAAAAAAATGCAGTCATATTCCAAGAAGATATTTTATCAGACTATAAACAGTACTTTTCTGAGACAAAAGCATCCATTGGGAGGAGACATCCTGCTAACATCCCTGTCCCCTGCCTCTTCTCATGGGCTTTGTTCTTGCCCCAAAAATGGCTGTTTGACACATGAACTGTTCCAGAAATTCACAAATGAAGCAAAAAGTAAAGCAAAGCAAACACTGCCTTCCCTCTTGCTACATGAAGCCTTGCCATGATGTCCTTCCTGCCAAATCCATTTCCCTATACCATAAAGTACTAGCCTGAAGCACACTTTGCAGCAGCAACGCTGGCCATTCTCACAGGCTTTTTATTTAGGATTGTGAGCTGCCAAAGCTTGATTTATGGAGATTTAATTCTCAAACTATTAAAAGGGAATACTGTTGCTCACACATAGCTGACATGGCTCTCCAGCTATATCCAAAGAAATAATCATTGCCTTTACGAGCCTATTTGCCCTGGAAACCCAGCACTGCCTTTACTTGTAATTTTTGCTGCATCTCTGCACCTTTGCATTGCATCAACTTGAACAGTCTTTTAAAGGCAGTTTGGGAAAAAAAACTCCAACCAAACCTTCTGCTTTACAGAAACCATTCATGTTGGATTTCTTAAAGGGAAGACTGGAAGACAACAAGAGGGGAGAAAAGAGAGCAGCTGGCATGCACCCAAGGGCACTGCACCCTTGGTTTGGCATACCTATGACTTGCAAGAAAAAAAAATTGCAACCTGCTTGCCTTATGTCTCATACACAACCACCCTCAACAGCCTGCCACTCCTCACTGCCAGCTCAAATTCCACACCTTGTTTTCAAAGCCTTGTCAAGTGCTGTGGCATCTATCCTGTGACACCCACTAGGCGAGGATGGTACAGGAAGATGCTGCCTGTCCTCTCAGCAGCTCTGAAATGTAGAGACTGCAGGAGAATATGAAAAATCAGTCTTGTCATGAGGAAGAAAAAAACAAAAAAAAACCCGAGAGGGAGAAAGAGTTTACTAGCCTTTTTGAGAAGAAAGCCTGAAAATGAGAACACCAACAGCAAAACCAGCAGAAGGCAAATGTAAAAAGCCCACTATTAAATCTTTTATTTGAAGAGGTACACTTTGCACTGAAAGACCAAATGGGAGTTTCCTGACTGAAGTATGGACTGGTAATATTTTCCTCCCTGTCATCTCTTGGCCTCCCCAATATCTAGCATCCATTCCATATGGATGCACTTCTGGATGTTGGTTTTTTTTCAGATGCACTAGAGAGCAGCCAGAAACCTCTGTGGCTCTGAAACTTAGCCCAAATACCATTCACAATTTATTTTTTTCAAATTTGTGCAAGTGGTAAAAACCCAAGGTTCATTATTCCGTGCAGAAATTCTCTCATCATCCAGCCAAATTTAAAAATAAATAGTTGCAATTAAATGTGTTGCTACATTATTTATGTAGATGCATTCAATTTGCAGAAAGCTGCTATAAAAATACTCCCCTTCAATCCATGGGAAATTTATTGCACTTTTATTGTATATTTCCTTCTCCCTGCTCAAATGTATGTTGCTCCCTGCCTTTTTTTCACCCGTGTTACTTAACACATCATTTTCCAGCCACTGTTTCTCCTACATTTGTCTTGAAAGAATGAGGGATGTAATCCAAATCCAAATGTTTCTTGATTATTTGTGAACAAGGCTGCTAAATGATTACTACACAGATAATTCCAGTATTTCCCTTGCAATCAAGCACCACTCCTTGTCTCTGCATTTGGCTCTTACAGCTGTTGGGTAAATGATTTGCACCAAGGCTGCCCAAGGCTTCAGAGTGCATATTAATTCTGTCAGAAACTCCAGACACTCTAAAGAATTTCTAATTTAACAACAGACTGTGAAATTATTTTTTCTTTCTTTATTAATTGCTGTGCTATTTGAAAGTGACTTCACTGCCCCGACTGTCTTCTGGCATGAAGAACGGAGGGTATTCCATCCTGTGAGGAAATAACTGAAAGCTTTCTCCTCAGCAGTCCCTATATCCATAACCAAATATAAATATGTGGAAAAACTGCTAATAAAAACAGCTTAACTTGCTGCAGGTGTTCCTCTGCCAATTTAGCCAGGTGATATTAGCAAAATCTGACAGGGAAGCACAGTGATGTATTTCATTTGTGCCTTGACATTTTGATTCTGTTTGTTAGAGCGTATGTGCAGGGATCTGGCTTTTTCTCCAAGACCTCTATAGCTGTCAGTCTGTGCAAACAGGATTTGACAAGATGTCCATTTAGCAGGATGGGAGGGCAAAGGAAAAAAAAAAGAGAGCGATGGAGAGACCAGGTATCTGGGTAAAGCTGCACTGCAGTGCAAAAATAGATGCTTTTCACATACAGAGCAACTTGAAAAAAAAGAGCAGCTTGATATGCAGGATCTGAGAGTTTGTGTCCTTTAATCAATAGCTCCTTTGAGAAAGGTGGCCAAGAACAACATAAATAGATGGTAGAGGAGAAAGAAGACAAAAGGTCAGAGTTGGAAAAGGCATGGGATCAGTGTGCACTCATCCACAGAAATATTTTCGGCTAGTCTTAATTCTTTTTTAAAGAGAGAGAGAAAAAAATGATATTTTCATTTCCTCAAGAGAAATTAGATTCAAGAATAAATCTAAATAGAAGTTTTGCTTTCCAAGGCTGCCTTTTTCCAGCCTGAGGAAAGATGCAGAAGGTGATGAAGCTGTCTCTTCCAGGGATAATGCAGGAATTTAGAAGCCTTCAGCTTGTTTCTCCCTGCAAAGAAGTTTGGACCAGAAGCAAGCAAATGATTTACAATAAAATAGAGTACAAAATAGCTACAAAGATGAAACAACAGAAAATGAATGTAGCATTAAACAAGACAGTAACCAGAGTTTTAGAGATTTATGGTAACTGGCTGGTGTATAAAGATAAGAAAGGGATTCTGATAGTCTGGGTGATTCCTGCATTTCTGCAAGCATGGTTTAAAAGCAAAACTGAATACATAGCTCTAGTTAAAATTCAGAACAAAAGTGTTAAATAGCAGTGTTTAAACCATTCCTTACCTTTCAACATGTGCCAATGTCACTACAGGGCCTCTACACAGCATCAGCCACACCAGTGCTGCCTACATGCTGCAAGACCAGGCAAGGGCTTGCCTCTTCCTCCTCCAGAATGCATGACAGCTGCTCCCGACACATCTACACCAGGCTGCAGAGAGCCATCTTCCTCTGGCTCTCTCCTCTCAAAGACCATGCCACTGAACATGCAGTTTTCATGGTCCAACACATATGAGAGATCACAGGATGAGTCCACCTCCCAGCTCACACGGGACCGGCTGGGTGCTGTCCAATGGACAGGAGAGCTGGCCATCCCATGGCTACGGGAGGGCACATCCCATACCACCACAGACACATCAACCTACAGCTCAGCCTGGAAGCAGTACCAAACCACAACACCCACAGCTGGGCCAGACACCTCCAAAGCCACCAAACCTGGGCCCAGACATCAGGCGGGTCTGCAAATGACCTGCTATCCCGAAAAAAGGGAAGGCTTGAAAAAAGTTTGTGTCAAAAAGAACCCATGACAGACATCCCTGAGCAGTCTCGCACCTTCACAGCACTCCTGTGTATCACCTCTGGCATAAAGTGATGAAAGGAGACCTCAGCCGAGCAGAGCCAGTCGTGTCCTCCTTACCTTGCTGCTCCACCGAGGTAGAAAATATGTAATACTGACGCCGTAAAGTGCTAACAATTATGGCTGCAAACCCAGTAATCTCCACTGATGTAGGTAAATTGCTGACCTCTCTATCACTGTTACTTACGATGCAAAAAAACCTTGGGTTTTCTCCGCAGCTTAATAAAACCTGTGGGGAATTGGCACAAGGCTTTCATTCCTTATAGCCAGCCTTTAATGTAGAAGTCGAGATTTCCTGGAGGGGAGCTGAATAGTTTAGAATAATTAGTGATTTACATATAGAGCCGTCAACAAAGATACATGGTATTAAGTTACCATGATGAAGGGTTCCACCGTCTCAGTTGCTACTTTGGATTTGATTTTATTTAAAAATTCTGTATTTTAATTCTGCTCACATTCTGCAATCGCTAGTAAAGTGGCCTGAAGCGGACAGCAAGAGGAGAGCACTAAATCGAAGGCTTAAATCACTTCTTCCTCAGTTCCCCCTGGCAGATTTAAAGAGCAACCTGGCACTAATGCTTTCAAATAATATACTGTTGGACCTGACACAGCAGAGAAACTCTGCTTCAAATCACACAATGGTCTAGATGACCATGCAATTACAATTAACCTCCTGCCCGCTGTGCCTAATGACAAATGATCATGTGAATGATAGATTCAGGAAAGGACCCAGGTATCAAAAAAATCATTTCTGATTCTTACATATTTAAAAAACCATTTTCAGTTAGGAAAAAGCCAAGGGACACTAATTTTAGTTTTGCATCCAAAAGAAATGAATAACCCTTGATAATACACATGCAGGCGTAAGCACAGGCTGTCAGCCTTCTAGCAGCAAGAGGGATGCATGGAAGTCTCCTTCCGCCAGAGCGCTGTAATCGGAAAAGTACTAATATCCTCCACTGCTATAAATCTCAGCCCAGACCAGAGAGCATGAATTTTGTCCATGCTGGATAAAAAAAGGT
Source organism: Falcunculus frontatus (assembly GCA_013398115.1). Taxonomy (NCBI): domain Eukaryota; kingdom Metazoa; phylum Chordata; class Aves; order Passeriformes; genus Falcunculus; species Falcunculus frontatus. Next base: position 432,533 of record VZRV01001115.1, on the reverse strand, counting down.
AATATAACCTCAAAATAGTGTGCAATATTTTTTGGCACACTTACTGGGCCCATGGGATTCGCATTACAAGGTCAGTAAGTAGGGAGTTATCCTATGTTGTTCCATCAGGTTTTGTGCTTCTTCTGCTTTATGTCCCTCATCTCCCACTTACCTCAAGACCTCTCCTTACCAGGGAGCATCCTCCTCTCTCTGCTCACACAGCATCTTCAGAAGAAAGCAGAGCTATTTTCCAGTCTGCTTCCTCTGCAGAACAGGGAAGCACAAAGATCACACCATCCTGGCATGTGCTGGGGGCACCCATTTCCTTTCCTGTACTCTGCTCTAATGGGGTAAGAGTTTATTTACCCCAGTTGTGCTCCTGGTCAGAAGATCTGTCAGCAGAGCACTTGGAGCGATCTCTCCCTCACTTGCTTCAGTGAAGCAAGCTCATTAATTTAAGTAATTTTTTAAGGTTTTTGAGAAGTTACTCATTCTAATTAGTGTCCAGGCCTGATGGGGCAGAAACCTCCAGCTCAGGAGCAGCAGGGCATGTGTGCGTGTACATATATTTTAACATTTATATGTATAGGACATGCTTATGCAAATTCTATGTCCCATTCTTCCTAAGTTTGGCATTTTCTACATCTCCCAAGAATGTCAGAAGCAGTATGGATATGGCCACTCACCACTTGCACCTGAAAGCATCAAATCCCTTGCAGGCACTGCCGAGACCTCTTCTGAAGCAAAAGCAAGCCTTTAGGTCCTCCCTGCTCCAGAGTCCAAGGATGCAGCACCACCAGACACCCACCACCAAGGTAAATGGGCAGCACTATGCTTGGGCAGCCCCCTCCTGCAGAGCATGTTATGGCAAGTATTTATGAAGTTGTAGGCTGAGCTGTTTTACAGCAGCTAATCACAGGCACAACACAATTAGGAGATAAGCCTTGTAATGCAGAACATTATGTATAAGGGTTCCTACATGTATTTATAGCACCTGTTTCAGCATGCCTTCAGACAGAGTCTTCTCATGTAAAAGAAATATACTGTACTCTAGCAATTTATTCTGATACTTGATTAGGGAAACATTGCTTCATGAATTCTAAGCCATGACATTTCCACTAATCTTTCCATTTCAACAGCACAGAAAGGAATGGCTTTCATATCTCCATGCTTATAATTTTCAAGCTGAGTATGTTATCTGCTCGTCTCTGGATTTACTCGATAGCTCTTAAAAAAACTAAAACAGACCACCACAGTCTGTGAAACTTATATGTGGCCTACTCAGAGAGATGTATGTCATTCCAAAGATGAACAAATGTAGAAACTAGCTCTCATCTTTATTCTAAAGTATGTCAAATAAATAAAACCCCAGATTGCTATCTGTTATTTCCCTTCAATGAGACTGCTGCTTAAAAGGTTACAAACGAGGATGCTTTTGCTTTTGCAGAAGGCCATGCATTAAACTTCTCATATTGCCTTGCAGGGATCAAATACAGTCTGTTTGTTGTCAGATTTCTTAAGCTTGCTCTCCTGCCACGCCCCCCACTGCAACAGCTACCACTGCCCTACACACCTGCTCTCTCTGCCCCTGAGAGACCTCACCCTGCCATCCTTGCAGCACCCCTCCTTCTGATCCCCAACCCCACAGGCATTTTAACACCTGAACAAATAGTCAGGAGCTCCTCAGCTGTAGTTTCCAAGCTACAGATTTAATTTTGTCTTGCTTGTCAGGTCCCTTAGCAGTGTGAACTGTTCTTGTGTGCCATGATACTTTGTCCCCTTGCAGTCTCACCTGGGGCTGCTCTCTAACCACTGAGCATCATCTGGACCTATAACCTAGAATGCAACCCATCGATTTGTGGGGGAATAAAACTCAACCTGAAGATGTGTCCTGGGAGTGCACAGTTGCTCACCGTGCCTGCTCTAGGTTTTTTGAAGGGGCCAAGCTACAGCCAGCACAAAACAGGGGCCTTGAAAGATTCACAGCATGCTGCTTCAGCCTATGAATCCATTCCCAAGACATCATCCCACCTGCTAATGTAGAAAGAGCCTCTCCTATCATTAACTAAAGCAATCGTGCCTTTTGTTCTGCCATAATACACACCTATAGCAGCCTTTACTCTCTAATATATTCAGAATCAACCTGTCTTTGGAATTTGCTTTCCCAATAGCTGTCATGCTCCAACACTTGTCAGTTGTCTCAGATAACCAAATATTGCTCTGATATTCACAGCACAACTTAAAAATTCCATACACAAACTACAGGGAATTCTGCCAGTTCTGAGATAAATTAGCTGCTTATCAAAGGCAAAACTGACAAGGGTTGTTGGTTTGGGTTAGTTTTTTTTTGCATGAATCCATGGTTTATTACTTCCCAGCCCCATAATGCTACTTAGCTTTTCCATGATCCATGCATGAAGACCTTTAGATATATCACCTCAGCTTAATAACAACACAATTACAACCACTTAATGTGTTTAAGGGAGCAGTCCCAGCTCAATTTCCGGTAGGAGCATGCTCTGCTAGCAAGGCAAAAACCATCAGCCTGTGCTCAGACCTTCCTTTATCTGCTTAGCCAGAAACTTCCCTGCCCACCAGCACCAGGATGAGAGCTTAGTCTCTGATTCCAGCTCCTCAGGGCAAAGTCCACATGGCTCCTTTCAGGGTTTGGCTGCAGCTCTTCCCTTTCTCACACCCAAATCGATACCACCATACCTCCTCTGCCTGAGGTTATGCTAAACTCTGGCAGAGCACCCTTCTTTTTCCTCATGAAATCAGCTTTCTGGGTCACATTTTGGAGGTTATCTTCTAAAAAGCCCCAAACTGAGCCTGGCAGCAATTGAGACCCAAGCCACAGAGTTTTCTCAGGACTTAAATGCCACAGCATTTTGGTTTTCCATGCCCCAGGAAAAGCAGCTTACTCCAGAGACCTCGTGGGCACAAGGATGCCAAGTCCTCTTGGTCTGAAGGACATAAGAAAGCTACCAGAAGGTTACCAAAATCATCCCTACACATAGAGCAGCCCAGGTTTGTGCTCAGCAGCCTGCCTACAGAGAAGCTGGCACCCCACCACTAAATAACCCATCCCTCTCTGCCACACATAGTCCATTATCCTTCCAACCCATTTCCAAACCTCTCTTTCTGGGGTATGTGTGGGGAAAAGTATAACGTTTCCAACATGGAATGAAAGGGCGGGCATATTTCAGTGCCAGAGCAGCATTGATACTGCCCACACAACCTGGGGTTTGGAAATAATGTATTTATAGAAGTACATTAAGACCAATTTAAAAAAGGTTGATTAGATAAAGTAATGCTCATTCAGGCAAGCCTAAACAATTTTCTTATTTCATTGAATCAGCAATAATGTACTCCTACAAATGCAATAAATATATATCTAATCACCTCCTCCTTCAGTGACTTCTCCCCTTGTTCCTTTCGGTTGGCAGCATTTGGTTTGGGTTGTTTTCAGAAAGAGAAAAAAACCCCAGTAACTCATTTATAAAACCTTCCCTTCCTGGTAATTTTATTTTATCTCTGTAGCATAAGGCAATCTAGCAGAAGGAAACATTGTTTACTTGTTAATACCAAGCCAGAACTCTTAAAAAGAGTCGATGAGACCACAGAGGAAAACTACTGTTTTCTTTGTTATTCTGCTGGAAGACCTGCGGTAACATGTCAGACACTGGTAGAGTCTTCTGGGGAAAATACAAATAGTTCCTCTGTTTTCATCCATATGCATGGGAAATTGTGCTGGCCTACAAGCACTGGAAGATTTTGTGTTGCTGCTCCAGCTACATCTTCTCACACCATAAGAACATCCGCTTTAAAGAAAAATTCACTGCAATTTATAATTCAGAAATCAAGGTATTTTTAAAATCCTGACTGTTTGATTGTGTTACTGGATCAACTGAATATCACAAGGTGCATCTCAAGAGACACACAGTGCTAACTGCAGACCAGGCTTCTGTGCCTGAGTCCCGGCACCCCACAGCCCCTGAGTGAGCCCCAAAACCAGGATCCAACCCACTGGCACTCAGTGAACTGAGAAATTGAGGGGCTGCAGGCAAGTGAGCATCCTAGCCAGGGATATGTATACAAAATCCTTTTGTTTCTGCTGTGCGGTGACAACATCTGTTATTAGGACACCGGCTGTTTACCTGTGGGTTTCATGGCACTGTGATTACTTTTCATCTAAGAATGCTTTCAGCTCAACACCATATTTGGATCCCAGACTCCCTCCTAGCCTCTCCCTTCTCTTTTCACCCCCTCCATTATTTGCCTCTAGCTTTATGAGGAACTAATATTTCTTAAAAGCAACCTGGGGGTAAGAATTGTCTTTGTCACCTCCTTTCTATGCAAGCATTTGCTGTTGAGGTATGAAGGCACATACACGTTCCTGCAAGGATTTAATGAAAGATAGACATGGGGAAATTTCTGCTGCTGGGCAGAATTTTTGCAGCTGTGTTTGTGCCCAAACTAAATTCCCAAGCATACACTCTGTATAAAGCCTCTATCAACCACCATCACAGAGAACTGATTCATAAGTATACCGCTTATGAAGAGAGCCACTTTTTATCCCATGCTACAAATTCAAATTTAATCAAGGATACGGCTTAAGCATATCTTTTTTTTTCTCCATAACCAAGTCCAGAAAATTTCTCTGGATCACTTTTGAGTGAGGGGATGTTACTGGGCTGCTACCAGAGCTCACTCCCTCCTAGCCAGAAAACAGCAACATTTGGCCTCTAAAAACAAAAAAAGGTTCCAATCTGGCAAATACTCAGCATCCTTTGCAATCAATAATTTACAAGTTTGTAAGATGTTACAAAGCAAGATGTTAGGTAAAAAATTTCTAAGCCAGAACTGGGTCTTCAAAAGTCCTGTGTGTACACTCATAAAAACCCAATCTTTAACAATTTGGCGAGCAACATCCAAATCACTCCCAGTACCACTGTTTTGAAAAGTCCTACACTTGGGCAAGAAATGAGTGTGGGGCTTTGTCCTGTGCTGTAAGTGTAAATGCCTAGTCACTCCTGAGGACTTAATAAATGCTCTCGGAAAACCAGGAATGATTAAAGCCTCACCATTAGCTTCAATGGGATAAAGGTTTTACTCCACACTTTTCACTTAATGTGCCTGGATATAGGTTTAGAAACCAAACTTTAATTTGCTTCTCTTGGAAATCTAACTCTAAAAATTCAAAACAGCCAACAAGGGCTTAATGAGGAAAACAAAATTAGTCAGACTTGCGTAGCTATACAGCAATACAGAGAGTTGAGCAGCTACTTCTAAGGAGCCAGCATGAATGCCTGGAAGATGATTTGCTAGTTTAGGGCTTGCACTATAATTTTTTATGACTCAGGATTAATTCTGCTCAAAACTGAACGGAAAACAAATGAATATTTACATTCTTTGCACTACAGCCAGCACCCAAAGCGAGGAGTACATTTGCCCAGCTCATAATGAGTGTGGGATGGATGTAGCTCAAAGACCCCACTTGTCGTAGCTCAGCAACTGGAGACATGGGAAATAATCTGTTCTTTAATTTGTCCAATGATGAAAAGTAGGGAAGTAAACAAAATCCTGCTGATAAAAGAGATTCAGTCAGGAAAAGTTTAGCTGATCCTCCAACTGCAGCCCCAAGAATGTATCCCCTTTGAGAAGGTCTAGATGTACTTTCTTTACATAGCTGCATCATTTTTCTGAACCATCTCTGGTAAGCTTTTCTCCACTATCTGCACTTTACATCCTTAGGGGATACCCACATACCCTTTCCTTGATGTTTTCCCCTGGAGCATCACCCTATCTTGAGCAACACTGCTAAGCATGCCCACCCTTGATGTGACCAGGACCAAAGTCAGCTATGGTACTCATGGGCGAGGAGCCACTGCAGAGAGCAAAAAATCTATAATGAGAGAGAATGAAAGTCATGATGAAAAGGTGTGAAGCTTGTGCTGGAGAGAGCCAAAAGAACCTTCCACAGAGAAAACTAGGGAAAAAAATTAAACGGAGAAGAAAAAGAATGTAGGGCCAGGAACTTGCTGGCAGTGCTGTTCTCTAGAACTCTACTGGCCTTGTCAGACAAATTAAGATATTTCTGCTTACTACCTAGATTTTTTCCCCTGCTTTTTAAGGATTTTATTAGAATAATAACCCTGCAATACCTTGCAGCACTCGCTCTCCCATGCATGCACAGATTAGGTCTAACATAATGCACTTCCCATTACTGAGAGAAGGTGTGAGTGCACCTGCTCCGCATTGCTTCAGGCAGACAATTGCCCTGTCCTAACCCCTTCTACAGCCAACATGGCAAGCAATTTATCACCATCATCTAACTTCATTCACTTCCCTGCTGAGTGACAGCCATCAAAAGTCTCATTACCGGCCTGCTACTAGGTGGCAAGGCAATCACATCACCTAACAAGGTCTTAAAGAGGACAGAAACTTCCTAAATCCCATTACCTAGAGGCCCTCCCTCCCCCAAGATGAAGATTTGAGCGTGTTTGTGCCACAGATGTCAAATACATTTCTGACCCTTTTTAATCTTTCAACCTTGCTTCCAGGTGAATCAAGCAGGAGAGTCCTCCTGTAGATGCATGGATTTGCTTCGTGGAGTTTCAAACCATCAACAGTTGAATTTGCTGGATGTTTTCAAGGCAAATCCACTTAGCTGCCTAATAAGTAAGCCTTCTGGGCAGGGAAAAGTCATGCAGAGATTTATCCTTGGCAACTCCAGCACAGAGCTAGGAGTGTATTTCTCTACAATGCAGGACTATTTCCATGTATTTGAGCCTATTACTGGAAGCAAAGACAATACCCTTCCAAACCTACCTATTCCATTAATTTCTGCGAGTGAAATGGCAAGGGACACTTATGGCAATGGAAATCACAAAATCTGAAATAAGATTAATAATGACAACAATGACAATCAGCAGTCAGTAACTCGGTTGGTCACATCATCTGGCAATGCTACCAAGCCTGGTGAGGCAGAATTTGGAATGGAGTAGTCTGGTGCACTATGCCTTCTCCACAAAGCAAAAGCATCGCTTTCAAACTTGTGGCCTTATAACACAGATTTATATTAAGAAAGACACAGCTAGTTGAGTGGAAGAGAAAAAAAACCCAAACACCCCCTGTTCTACTTTTTTTTCCAGTGTTCATTTCACCTTCAGGACTCCTCCCTTTGAAAATCACAATACCTACACAAATACACAAGTGTACATATATGCATATATGCACATGTTAAAAGATATGCAACACATACCACTTCTTTCCCATTCAAGATGTTAGTTACATCGTTCTGTATCTCATGCTGGAAGAGGAGAAGGTTTTGTTTCCTGCTTTTTGTTCCTGGCTTTGGTATGACAAGAAACTCAGACCGACAATTTTTCATGATATAACACATGGAAAAAAGAACAGAAGGTAGGCACAGAAAGGCTTTCCATGTGTGGAAAAAGCAGGCATAAATGGTCTCCAACGTATCTGTAAAACTGCTAGACTTTTTTTAAATAGCTACTAGAACCCATGAGTTTATTTTGCCAAGAGGAACAATGGGCACTGGGGGAACGTGGACACACTCCAGTTACTCATCATCTGGATTCCTTTACAGCAAAGTCTGATGCCCCTATAATTATGGTTGCTGAAAACTTTTTACTGGAAACTATTTTTTTCTTAATGATCTTTACTCTAAGAATTGCTAGATAATTAACACATTTAAATAATTTCCACTTTTTGTCCAAAGCCCAAAGCCCAGGTATTTTTATTCTGCAAAAAGTTATCTTAATCAAAGTTATGGAAGAATTTTAAAAGTTTCTAATTCCATTCAGAAACATTCATGGAAAACACTCAGTAGTTGCTGTAATAACTATGTCCACAGCATTAAGCCTTGCTGATGATGCATGTGCTTCATATACCCTCAAAACATTTAGCAACATTCTTCCCATACAGCCCCATGGCTGCCTCTAGGCCAATTTACAGCATCTGGGACTTTTGGTCAAAATTCCCCTGGGGAACAGATCAGAAGAGAGAATGGGACAAGGACTGAAACAAAGCCAAATTTTAAGAACAGCTTACAATGCATAAATGAACCTTTTTCTTCACAAAAACCACAACATCTTCTAATTGACTCTGCTACAACTGGACATCGAACTGCAGCAGATACCAGGGCAAATTAATGATTCTTTATTTTCATGCATGCCTGCTGATGCAGTTCACTCCCTTTGTTAGCCAAGGTGATCCAAACTGAGACTGGTCGATTTTTCTTTCTTAGTCCAGGGAAGTTTCCTGCCAGTTGGGCCTGCAGAAATGGCCAAGAGAACAGAATGGACCCCAGTACAGGAATCCACCAGGTCTTGACCTCAGGTCTGACATCCATCTCTTCTATCCACAGTACTAAATCCACACCACACCTGCAGAGCACCACTGCACAATACCTGTTTATCAACCAGGTATCCATATTTAGATCTTCATCTCCTTGCCTAGTTACGGAACGTTATTCAGAGGTCATATCTTAAATATATACCCGATAGCTTCACAGACACACATGTACCTAAACACACATCCATCCACAGCCCAAATATGTTGGGATATTTTTGTGAGGTTTTTTTTGTGGGCCGTTTTGGTGCGGTTTTTCCAAGGATATTCGAAGTTCAGCTTCTGCCAGTTTTTTTTAATCTCCTTCTCTTTTTTTAAAATCAAACTGTATTTCAACTACAGATCATCTCTGTAGGAGTCAGTTCTTATTACCAGTGGACTTCTTAATTAATGTTCACCCTGTCTTTTTCTGTTGCTATATTGAATTTGAGTGCATATGGCTTAATAGACACACCAGATGCTGCTTCCCTAGGTTGTTTAGGAGCTAATGCTTCATCATTTGAAGGTTTCTAAAAAAAAGTGAGGCTCATTATTTAATAGATTAGCCACCAGTTCTGAAGAGGAGCCAACCTGGAGGAGCTACCATGCCTGGCTGTAAACTGAAGTCCAGACCTCAGGAGGGGCTGTGCTGCTTCTTCATCAGAGAAGGAAATGGGCAGCCTGGGCGCCTTCCTTTTTTCAAAGCCTATTGACAGTGAAATAATGTCTTCCAGAAATAGCATCATTTCCTCCCCCGCTTCTCCAGTTAGGTGAGGGCTGAACCCAATGGACTCCTGACTTCTTCCAAGGCTGGAGACGTTTTCTGCTCCAGTCATTTACTTCCTATTTCACTCTCCTTTATGGTTTAGAAGGTGAATAGAGATATAAAAACAGCACTTCTAACAGCTGCCTTGCCACCCACAGAGATACCAGCAGTCAGCCAGCAGTGACATCTCAGACTCAGGCATGTGGCAGATTGAACCACTGGGTATAGTGATACCTATCCCCAACTCTCTTCCCCCCTGACCCAAACAGGTCAGATAGAAATGTAAGCAATTCGTGCTCTCTATTACTGACAAACCCAGAAATATCTCCCATGTGTCATTTTAAATGTATGAGGTCACATTTATTCATTTAGGAAGTAGGCAGGCAGGAGTCCAAATATCTCTGGCTACTAGAAACATGGGTGATGCAGTAAAGCACATGAATGAAGGGTTAAAGTTTATAAAATGTTTTATAAACCAGAGTTACGTTGGTAAATACATACAGTGCAATCTAGGCACCAGATAAAGCTTGCAGTACATGCTGGTGGATGTGATTTTAAGTATCCAGTCAGACAACCTACTTGTGAAGTCAAATGTATTGAAACGACAACAGCCTCTGTAGCATCTTTAGGCTGAGCCAACTCTGAACGATTTTTATGTTTAAGAAGATAAATATGGAGGATCTGACAAATCTACATCCACAGTTGTCACAGATTATGACTACAGTACAGCCTGACTGCAAATACTATCAATAGCCTTGTGTTGGGTTAAAAAAAAAAGGACGTAAAAAAAGAAAATAAACAAAAGAACCCAAAAGCCACACGCCCCCATCCCATACCGAACCCCAAAAATCCCAGCCATGGCCCAGTGCCTTGCCACATCATGGCTGCTGGCAGCAGGATGCTGCTGCTCCTAGTATCAGAAGCTGCCCAGGCTGCTCCCCAGAGAAAGAGAGCTTTTCTCTGTCTCTCCCAGTCTCTTTAGAAAGCCTCAGCATGCCTGGAGGAGCTGGTAGGGATGGGCTGCAAAGACACACCGTGGGACTGCTTTATTTTTCCCATTACAAGCAGGTAACATGGCCCCCGAGAGCAGAGGCCTAAGTTCTGCACATGCACAATTTCGCTGTAAAAATCTTCTTTTGGCATGCTGGCAGCAGTTCATAATTATGAATTCACGGTTCACAATTATGGTTCATAATTCTTCCAAAATGGAGAGGCTGGTGATACAGGGATCTACAGAAAGAGCTGAATCAGCATTTCACTTGATTTTCCTTCATTTCAAGAGGCGTCTCCATATGGAGAAAGCCTGAACTTCAGCTTTTTGTTTCCAAATGAGTCTAAACCACACCTCCAGTTTATTTGGAGCAGGTGGTGCAATAAAAATGCTGAAATGAGTTTATGGGCAGGATTATATGACTTAGTGCTTCTGGCAGACAAGGACTAGCACGAGAACAGTGGAAACCCTCTCTGCTCTTCAGTCCTCTGCTTTCTAAGCTTTCTTGCTCAAACCAGAAGAGAAATACTAACTCGTAACCTTTAGGCCAAGCCAGGCAGCTCTGGGGGCTTGCTGCCAGGCTCACAGCCAAGGCAGGAGCCTATGCCGGAGCATTTGTTCACTCCCACCCAGCAAGAGAGGGTTTCACGTGCCTAAACGTACCTTGCCTGCATTGGGCAGCCCATGGCACAAATGGGTTGTCCTTGAAAGACCAGAGCTCATTACTCCACGTGAGCACACCAGGCTCCGGCCTCTCTCTGGAGAGCGTTAAATATAAGCTGCTTTAGACTTCAGCTTCTGGAAACATGACATACTGACAACAACATGAGGAGACACAAGAAACTTGTGCAAAAATACCTTACTGCAGCCTAGCCAACCCCCAACACATTTTGCCTCTCCAGTGCCATCACACAGCAATCTTCACTTTTAAATGGCAAGGGTTAAAACCAGCTAAGAGAAGAAGACACACAGAACCTCAAGGCTCACAAATAGTAGAAATACAGAGGGGAGAAATACAGAGGGGAGAAAACATAATGACAGTCTTCACAAAATATACATTGGTCCTAAAGAGGTCCCTAGCTGTGCTTCACACAGGCCAGGACAAACCCTTCAATGGCAGATTATAAATATGCTATCAAATAGATAAGGCTTAACATTCCCACCTCCAACTCAAGAGCAACTGGGGTAATTTCCCAAGCCTCACTAATGCCAGCTGATTAAGAGCCACAACCTTAACTAACAGCTACCTATAGCTTAATCCCTGAAACCTCATTTAGGCACTCAAATGACCTCAGCTGCAAAGGTGCTGGTACTGCATCAGCCAGGAGAAGGCATCACCTTTTAGAGACAGCCCATCAACCAACAGCACGGCTGCAGCCTGTCCCAAACTGCCTTCAGCCAAGTTCAGGCTCACCCTGAAGCCACAGGAGGCGAGAACATCTCCTCATGCTGTAGGCATGGGGAGTGTTGCTCTGAAGGGCCATCAGGAGCTCTGCGAAGCTCCTGCAGTCCCAGCAAAGCCTGCTGCTGCTGCAGTGCCCTGGCTGCCCGGCCCTCTCTGCTGGGGTGGGTCTGTCAATGCACAGGTGCCTGGGACAGTCCCTGTGCATTTGCTGCATAGGATGGGAAGTGCCACCTCTGCTGCCAGAGGAGGGAGGTGTGAAAACACAGTTTTACAAGGGGAATTGGAGGCCTCACTACATCCAGTCCTCAGTATGAGTGCTCCATTGTGCTGGGATTGGAAAGCTGGCTGATGATTTATAGAAGACATGCAGTGGCCTTTGGCTCATTTAATATCTGGGTAGATAATAGTCAGCCTTTGATGTACAAATTCATTCAACAGATTATTCCTCCAAGGTGTCTTACTACCTCCAGTGCAAATCAGCCCAGAGATAATGTCAGAAACATGAACGTACTCTTCCTTTCAATCTGCTTCTTCAGCACTTCCTGATACACATCACCTCACAGTTCCCATCCCAGAGACATGTACAGATAGTGCCCCATGTATTGCATCAGCCAGGTATTTTCAGAGAATAAAGCTGTGCACAGGCATAGCTCAGGGGAGGGGAGCATGCACACGTGCACAAGCATGAGAAGCATGTGTGTCCAGGAAGCAAAAGCAGAACAGCACTTAGAACAAGAAAAAGTACATCATCTTTTAAGTTCAGCCACCTAATCTCTTTTCTTTCAGGTCCGTAAGGCACAAGATCGCATTGATAACACCATCTTATCAAGTCACCAACCAACACTATGCGGTGTTGTTGCTATTTTTTTTATTCTCAGAGAAAAAAAAAAAATCTCTTTAATGAAGCTGTTCAGCCTTATGTTTGAACAGCAAAAGCAGGAGCCGACCTCATCAGTGTTTAAGAGTTACAGGGGCTGAGAGTGTTTTCTCACTGAGCATCAATTCCAGCTCTTTGAACCAATTGCCACAGATTCCAGGAGCTTGCCCACACTACAATTTTCACACTTAGCAACTGTAAAATTGTTAAAGCGATATCTTTCCACATGGTTGCTCTGTTATTAGTGCTTAGTTTGGCATGCCACCTTAGTTACGGGCTTTAAATGCCACTTTCCGGGGTAACCTTGGCCATGAAATCGGAAAATCAGATCATTTTCTGGTCCGTTTTTTTCTTTTTCTCTGGATGAGATTAGATTTTGCTACGCCTGACTGACAAATCTCATTTGGGATTCCAGAGGAGGCTGAAGCCCTGACCTCTTTAAGAAGTAGGAGGCAAAGATGTCTCAAGCTATGATAAGAAAGAAAGAGCTAATTCCAACACATCACATAACAGGCAATTAGTAATTAATTTGCAATGAGAGACAAACATGCTTGCAAAATATGCTCAGAGAGTGCTTCCCTGTCAAGTCAGGGTGCTTAGTTTTATTTCTCTAAAACGATGCTAAAACATAGGTTTTCTTCTTTCTCTGTGTTATCTGTGACCGTTTTACTTATCTCAGGAAAACAGAACTGTGGGAGTCAGGGGCTTTCTTTAAACATTTTAACTAAATGCAATGAAGAAGCAGCCCAATAGCGTTTCTAAGAATTATTTTTTTAACCATGTTTAAGTGATTATTTGACCTTTCTGTAGCTATAATCTTTTGACAGCTCATTATGTTCCAAGCATGTTATCTGTGCTAGATGCAGTGTTACTTAAAAAAGATGACAAACTGCACATCAACCATAATGAACAACAGACAAATGTCAAAAAATTTCATTTCTAGTGTTTAGTCATGCTCCCGTTGAAAGTTAACATCACATTAAATACTATTATGGAATATCCTTCAAAATGACAGGGCAAAAGCTCAGTTGCTCCATCAAGTAATATACTTTAAACTGAAGGACTTCAATGGTTGGTCCACAGAGCTGTAATAACTAATGATATGCAGGACCACCCACTGACACCCTGAGACTTACTGCTGATTAACTAGGAATAAAAAACCATATAAATTCAGCAGAGATGCCCTGTACTAAGACTTTCATTCTGCTTATTATTTCTAACATCCCCAAAGAAAAAAAGAAATCTATCAATATGCAGAGGCTGAAAATATTATAGATTAGAAGGATTAAAATACAAGGCACTCTAGAGGGACTGTAATCTTTGCCAGGAGTTATTCTGAAAGCCGCATCTTCAACTAAAAAAAGGCTGTAGTAAAATTCAAGTACACCCAAGAAGCACAGGCTCACAGGGTTTACCTCCTCTCAGGAAAACTTCCTGGGACTCCATTCAAACTTCAGTGCAAGCGCAAGCTGAGGGACCGATTTGAAAACTTACATATATGGACTTATTTCAGAGCTATAAGCCCCAAGAAGGCTTCTTCCCTAAGTAGCACTTCCAGCTCTTTGAACTGACTTTCACAGAAAGCTGTTTAAGACAGGTTTGCAGAGCTGGGAAAAACGGATGGTCTGTCCCAGAGAGCAGAGAGGGGAAGCTTTTCCGAGCAAGAATTAGCTTGCAATGGGAACCACCCCTCCAAACCCACCTTCAAGACCCCCACAAAGCTGATGTGCCAACGTCATGATAGGAAAGCCTGTTTAGTGCCTTTGCAACCTTGCTGACAGTTGGAGGCTGCTAAACTTTTCCACTGTTGCCAATTATCCCCAGGCACTTGAGGCAGGGTAAATGAGGCACACTGACAAGTGACAGTAATCGATTTTTCAGCATGCATTTTTTATATTTAGACAGGGAGTGCCAAGCTAATGAAATGAACTACTAAAGTACAAAAGTGGATTACAGCATGTCAAATAGTCTGTGAAAAGCACCGATCTCAATGTCCTTCAGTCTTTCACTGCCACCCTGCCTTGCAACTACTGCTTGACTTTGACTTCAGTCGTCTTACCAAAGCAGGCACATAGGCAAGAGTTCCTTCAAATCCAGCCAATCAGGCCAGGACCACCCACTGCAGACAAGGTGACCATAAAGAGCCCCAAGGAGCAGGGAGCATCAGTTCTGGAGGGACCCTGATGAGGCAAAACCTCACACACACATCACAGACAGACAACAAGAAAAGACTTCCTCAGTCGTGACCTGCCAATATTAAATGCCAGAAACCACAAAAGCCATCAGTAACTCCCTCCAACATCTTGAGCAACAGTTCTGAATTCAATAAATAAGCCAATGCTACTCAAAAAAAGGAAATCCCTTTGTTTTAGTGGCTTCTGCATAAAATGTAGACTTGGGGATTAAGGCTTAAGGGCCTCCTGTCAAAAGTCTCTGCAAGTGTCACTAAATGCAGATATATGAGTAATAATATGGTTCAGTCTTTCTTGTCGCTACCAAATCTCCATGAATTTTGTGCTGAAGGATCACATCGCAACTCAGAGAGAAGCAGGAATTTGGAGACTTATTTCACATCATTGCTGTCCAGCTCACAAATGCTCTGTGTAATGCAAAACCTCAATAATTTACTTTCTCATTAGACATTCACAGCGTTCCCTCAGACAAAAACCAGCCATGCCATGCTCCAAGTCCACCCCAATGTTGATGTTCAAGCTGGGATACAGCTTGGCTTCCCCACCTATATGAGAGACTGGCACCTGTTTGGACAAAATACAAGCTGGCAGTTTCATATTTCATACCCTGCACAGAGGACATCCCTTACGGAATATTATTTATGGGTGAGGAATGAGACAGGGCAGTTTGTGAACCTTGTCCAGCTATAACCCCACTCTCCCAGATCTGCAGCAGGAAGCCAGGAGATCACATTCCTCAAGCATTTGTTTCTTAAAAAGTAAAAGGTTTATTCATCTGTTATCCCAGTTATCCCAGTTAACAAACAGGATAAAGGATTTCCATAATGAAGATAAATGTCAGTAAATTTCAACATTTCCAGCTATTTTGCTCCTTAAAGGACAATCACATGATTCAGACTCTTTCTTCAAGAAGAAGAATCCTTTCCAGGCCTGGTGCTCAACCCACATCTTTTTGATTTGTCTCCCCCTGACCAACTCACCCTACCTGCTTCCTGTGCGATTGAATATTAATAGCATGAAATTTCCTATTTCATGTTACAAAGTTCTTTATCTGTTGGCAGTCTTGTATTTGATCTTCATCTTTTCTGCTTATCCTATGTTTTTGTTATGAATAAAATAAAAATTAAAACGAGTAAGGTAATAAAATGAAATGAGATCATATAATGAATATCCTGGGCATTGCACATAGAAGGAAATTAGAAGGAGTTCTATAGAGCTGCATTTTTATTCAACAGGATATTAACACACACATGTGTCCTCAAGACCTAAATCAGAACATCTTTTTATCGCTTGCAGTGACACAGGGGACTTGCAGGAGGAAAGAGGATGTGGACAGTGTTGTAAATAAACTGTTCAGATCCTCCAGCAATGGAAAATATAAACAGGTAATAAATACAAATTTGATAAAGCCCAAGTTTCTGCCTGTTCTCAGATATCCATATCAGCCATGGAAATCAAGGAAATCTTACTCTGGTATGGTGTGATGTTCATTCCTATTGCATCGCAGCAAGAGAAGTGTTGGGAGCAACTCCTACAGCATGGAAAGATGCAGTGATTTTGTCACCACGGGATTTGCTTTTAATTAGCATAAAGAACTTTGGTCTATTTTTTTTATGAGAGAATTTCTGGTAAAAAAAAAAAATCAGTATTTCTATCATGAGGAGCATGAATTGCAAAGGAGAGATTTACACAAAGCACTGCAATGTACAAAATGAATTGGTTTGAGCTCATCTTTCCCTATTAGATCTAGAAAATGCTACAGTTGAGGGGAAAATTGATTTAAAGTTGAGTTAGCTCCTCTCTGCTCATAGCTTAACACTATCTTGGAGAGCAGAGACACGAGGAAGACCCGGTCCTTCAGGTCCTCCTCCACAACACAGCCCCTCTTCCTCCTGGGATCTGCTATGTCCTTTTGCTTGTTTATGGCACTGCAAGGGATTCATCACCAGCAGAGCTGTATTCCTTTTCCTTTGCTTACTCTTCTTTCTACAGAAATATTTCAGATCTTTTTCTTCAACCCTCCCTGCTTCTGTGAGAAATGCCACAACTCAGTCAAGGCTTTATGCTTCCAAAACCAACCCTCACAGTTATTAGTCTTGCAGCAAAGAGAGGAGTTAGTGTTATTAGTCATATTGCTCTCCAGCATAAATGTAAATGAATCCAATGGATAATAAAGGGTATTTTCTTATATTAAATATGTTTGTAAAAAATATGGAATCTGTAAGGCTCAGAAGTGTCTGAATTGTTGCAATCCGTCACCCCTGGTGCTTTCAGGGCAAGGAGGTGATCCTCCTCTCAGTTGCAACTTAATAAGAACTTCCGGTTTTGGAAATTAATTACAACAATACTACTCACCATGGACCCAGTATCTTTACCTTCAAAGGGACTCCATAAAAAATGAACCAAGTATCTTGCACTTAACCTTTTTATCTACTGAACTTTTTATTTTAAAAGCTAGTAAAACTAAAACTATGTGCTGCCTGTAGTACAGCACTGTATTTTCTTAGCATAATAAACAGCCTATTTTACAAGCTACATGATTTATATACATGGTAAACCCAGCAGAGAAAACTTACCATGATTAATAAGTTTAACATTTTTACTTAGGTCACGTAGTCACTTTCCAAAGACATCAATAAAATGTTTTAGAGTTAAATAACAAATCAGTCACTGACAAGATAAATCACTGTAATGGGCAACTACTTTCCAATTACACTTTATTTCTGCAGAAGTCATTTTGGGGAAACAGCATTAATTGCCATTTGGAATTGATAGGGCATTACCACCAGGCAGGGAGAGAGGCATCTCAGTTCAAAACTGTAAATGTCCTGTGTGATGCCAGCATGATACTTAAGTTGAAAATAAATCACAAGCAGCATGAAGATAGCAGGAGTAATAGTTCCTCCACTCCCCATAACAGATGACCTAAATAAATGAGAAACACAGTTCCGTAAAAGGTAAAATGCTTCATCTTCTTTTTTTTCTTCTCTTTTTAAACGAGCTATTCTTTCATTGAGTAGCTCGGCTGCAGACTTCCTATGGCACTCCTTGTCTGCAAATATGCAAAGGTCTTAGTTACCCGCAATGTGCTTTCTTACTGATGCAGACTTTTTCCAAGGACAGGTAAAAATGCAGGAAATAAACCCAATGCTTCCTGTGCAGTTACATTTACAAGATGGCCAAAAGGAGCCAAACGTTTCCAGAAAAAACTTCTTGTATCAAAATAACCAAAAGAGGAAAAACACCAGGATTGGTAAAGCAGATATTTAAAAGATATTACAACTATCCACAGTTCTAGAAATTCTCACAGTCTTGGAGTGACTTGCTACTTAGTACAGGTGTGGGAACTATTTTTGGGACAAACCTAACACAAGATTGAAAAATACAAATTTCAAAATATACAAATTTCAAACATATAAGAAATCTCAGCATATTAAGGAGAGAAATACAATTAGAGGACCCAAGTTCCTTCAACTGTGCCCCCAAAACAGCACTTGTATTCTTCCATCTGTTTAAGTCAGAGGTACCCAACAAGGTCTGATACTTCCAAAGTATGACAGTGCCACACGGACAAAGTGCGGAGAATAGTGGATAGTCTTCCAGGGTGGAAATCCAAGTCCCTTTGTAGATGGTGACAGCCATTATTTGGTTTGACCCCATCTGCCAACAGACTCCAGAACGCACCTACACCACAGGCTGGCAACCAGGCTGGTGGCCACAGCTCAGGTCAGCACAGCTACCTGCTGTGGCTTATAAACTCTCAAACTCAAGTATCTCAAGAGGATAACTGCTTGTATTAGGAAAAAAAGTGTCTGACCTCCAGTTTAGCTAAGGCTTTATTAACAAGTCATAAAATGCCCAGTTGCAAAGTATTGCTTTTTTGTCTGTTACACCTTTTTTAACTTACTGAACCAAAGAAAATTTCTGGACTGCATTAACACCTGAGGAAGTTTGAATCCTTCCTTTTCCCCAAGTTTTGATCTATAAATATTGTAAAATTCAGCATTAAGGACAGGTAAGAAGCAATCAAATTCAGGTCATTGTGGCTTTCCATAACACAGTAAGCAGAACTATCAATTCACCTGTTTGGCATTGGGCAGCACCTGGAGGTCCTGCTGTAAAGACTCCAAGGGGAAGCATTAACTTGTCAACACCATCCTGCTACAACACGAGCAGCCAGCACAGTGGATTGTCCTGCTTGGGCAGCACTGAGGGCATGCTCCACAAACAAGCCAGGCTGCTCTTCAGCAGCAAATCACCCATTTCCAAAGGAGCATCTGTGATGTATCGTCCCAACAGCTGCCCTCAGGTCTCTCCACAGTCTCTCCACAATGCAGTGTTTCCAGAGTGATTTCACAGGCTGTTCATTTTCAGTAAGTATTAACCACCCAGGCTGCACATGCTGCACATGTTTGTGTGCTGCTACATGGGGAGCACGGGCGTGAGTGCAGGTCAGACCATCTCCCAGGAGTTTCAGCAAATTCCACATTTACCTACTAATTGCAAACCTTGTTTTCCAACTGCTCATCCCCCTTCCCTTCTCATCACCAATTCTTTAATGGATATAAACATCCAGGATGAGGCAGAAATGCTCTTGGACTCTCAGTTGATAGCTAGCATTAGTAAGGGCAAACAGATGGGTATGCAAAAACCAAGTGCCAAGCACACTATTATGTGTAATATAGCAGTGCTGATATGCCCCAGATAAATCTCTGTGCCATTTAGTATACTTTACCCCAAAAGATAGTAAAATCTGGCTGAACTGACAAGAAGGTGGGAAATAAGAAGAAAAAAAAAGACTTGCCCAAGGTCAGAAGCACCACTTTAAATATCCCGGCTTCTACTCTTTGTACAGAGATGGAGATGTTCACGGGACAGTGCAATGCCTTCCCCAGATTTACATCAATCCTGTGCACTTCCTATTTAGTCCTCAGAAATCAGGCTGTGCATCTTCCTAAAAACGCACTTTCAACAACACATTCAAGTCATAAGTCTCCAGAACAAGCCTGAACTTTCAGAGGGAGATGCAATTTTGTCCCCAATGCTGCCTTTTGCAAGACTCACTTGAAATTAGTCTTCTCAATACTTATTTGGGCACAGACCTAAGTCACCCAAGTAGAAAAAGCCCTTGTGGTCTCTCAACTTCTACTCCCTTCAATACCAAGTCTGACCGTCAGGGCAATTGTACATGAGCTGAAACATGGATTTAGTTGTCTCAGAGTAACTACTGTTTAATATTTTGCCCTGATGGTGATCAGTGTTTCTTCTGAATACTTCCGCTATTTCTCCAGTTGCTTGTCACAAAGGTAAGAAAAGATCAGAATTTTTTCTTTGTCCAAAACAGCACTACTTAAATCTTCTTTGATAACTAACAGCATTTCAGCATATGGAAATACTGTGTAAGTAACCACTGAAATACATGATGATCTGCCGCCTTCCTCTCCCCTTATTCACATAATCATTCCCCCTTCTCTAACCAACCTGGCAGGGAACAAGGTGGCTTAGGTTCCCTTTGGTGAAGAGGGAGAACACTTCCACTTTTACTGAATTTAATGGACAAGATGAGGCTCTCTGAGTACCCAGCACAGGCTTTATCTCTTCAGACAGACAAAGCATCTGAGTACAGCCAGAGGACCACACTCCTGCCCAGTCCCAGTTCGTGTTTCCAGAACACACAAGTGACTTAGTACAGACAATATAAACTTCTACCCAGGTATTCAAAGAGCTCCCTGCAGCACAGTGAAGTTATCTCCAAAGGCCTAATGCACATCCTGAAACAAGCTCTTCACCTCTACGAGCATTACAAAATACTGAGAAGTTTTTAACACCTGGTTTGTGATTTTGAATTACCCTTAAGATTCCTTTAGGTGCAGAGAGAAGGAACAACCTGGTATAGCTAACTTCTAGCCAGAAAAGAACAAAGGAAAAAATGTTGAGGTTTTATGGGCTGAACTGGAAGTGAGGCAAGAGATTTGCAGAAACTGGTAACTATGTCTTTTAGAGGCCAACATAAGGACCTGATAACAGCTCAGATTTTCTGATTTTGGGGATTCTACTTGCATTAGGAGACTGGTCACATGGAAGAACCCTCCAGCTGGGATCCTGAAGAGCTCTCAAAGGTTTGGGTCAACTGTGATTTCTCTCAAAACACAGAGTATGAAGTTCAAGTATATGAACAGATATATACGGCTCCAATTCCTTCTCAAAACACTACAAATTGTTGCACTACACTTTCAGAACAAAGACAGAGGATTATTACATCTAGGAGCAAAAAAAAAAAAAAAAACAACCCAGCCCACATCCATCCAGGAAGAAACTAATTACAATATGAAAAATAATATAATATCCTAACACGCTCTGAGCATTGCAATAGAAAATAAGCACACAGGGAGAAGAAGAATATGGTGATATCTGTGCTCTTGAGCCTTATACATAATTTCTCTAAAGCAGGTTATTGGGAAGAGAAAGAGTAGTAGAGCACACTAAGCATGAAAAAAAGAGGTAGAACAAAGGGTATTTCAAGGACATATTTTCTGAACACAATTTATAGTTGTATTGCTAGCACTGAAGCAATGGAAACAATTTCCACACTACCCTAGAAAAATCATGGGGTTTACACATGATGAAAACACTGTTTCTCTTACTATCAGCAATACTGCAAGAAAGTAGATGTCCTATCTAAACTCAGTGATAGCCGTAACATTCCTATAAGGCTGTCCTCATATATGCTTAAAAACACTACTGTAGTGAACTAAATCCAGCCATGGGTAGTCAGAATGAAATGTTTTAACAGGTAAAATGATGTTCTAGCTTTATTCTTAGGTAGTGGGTTTATTCTGTTTTATAAAAGCTCCTTTACAAAACTTTCTTAACTCCCCCCAGCCACTACTTCTCGTGCTTTTTTCCTACAAATTCCAATTCCTTTTTTCCTACAAATTCCAATTCCTTTTTTCCTACAAATTCCAAACAAAAATACCTAAAAGGTAGCTTTCTACGGGTTTCTTAAAGTCACATGAGACTGTCCCACCTCTTGTCCTAAAATTTCCTTCTCAAAATGTACTTCTATTTGGCTTGCAATCATAGTTAGCTCCCACACTGTCCCCTTCTCCTCTTTTTTCCCTTTCTTCTGCACAGAAAGACTCAGAAACCCTGAGAGAGAGTGCAAAAGCATGTTGCTGCAATTAGACTAACAGAGTTTTATAAGGATGACTGAATCAAACAGTTAAAGCAAAGAAGACTCAATAGATCAGCTTTTGCATTCACACATAGTAAGGTGAGTTCAGAACAAATGGATAAGGTGATTGCTGATGTCCAGCAACACAACCACCATGCACTTCCAACACACCAATTCCCAATTCCTTTCACCATAAAAAGATCAAGTATCGACTTGAAGAAAGAGGTTGGGGATGGTCTCAGATGGCCCTTCCCTTCCAAGGAGGGTCTCTGTCCTGCAAGCCCATAGAAAACAAAAAAACCCTCAGGAGCATATCACCTCCCTGGATGGCTTCATCGCCAAAACATGGGGCTGACTGCCGACAGAGCAGCCAACAGCAGAGCCATCAAGGTGAAGACCCTTCAACAGCATTAAGGAGCGGGCAAAATTGTTAAAACTGTAATTCACTGAGCTTGGGTGACAGCTCTCAGGGCTTCAGGAAGTGCTCACAGAAACACAGGTCTTGGGACTGTGAAGGTGGTAAGATGAAAAACAGAAGCCATCATTCCCCACTGTTTGCAGGATCAATTTAACACAATTATCAGTTTGTCCTTTTGAGCAAAACCATGACAGCACAACGCCGCTCCAAATTAATTCACAGCAGTGGAGGAGCAACTAGCAAAGACCATGGCACAGAAATGGCCAGAAGCATCTACTGGTTAGTCATGCCCACTCTATGAGTACCACATTGCCCTGCGCTGCCTGTGCCATAAGCATGATTCCTCATCACCTTATGGTCCTCCTGTGCATCACTGAGCACTGCATGCTTCTCATTCTCCTTCATCCCAGCAGGATGCTTCAGCAAAACCTGCTGGGTTCCTCTTAGAAAGATAATTTACTGCAGAGGATCTCTCTAGGTCATGTCACAACCAGTCTCAAAACAGTCTAAGACCAATTTGAGTAGCCTCCAAGATCACTGAGGCATCCAGCATCCTTTGTTGTGAAAGATGTGAAGAATTTAGGCATTTGAAGCACACTCTATAGAGTAAACTGAACCTGGAGATTACGGTCATTAAAGTCACAAATGCTTTTAACTGGTATTCTTGCTTAAATCAAGAAAAGTGTTTCTTTATCATAAGAAATTCCCATTTTAAAGTGTCCTTTACACAGACATTTCTGGCCATACCCTACTGCCTAAAAGGCTTTTGGATACATACAAACAGATTGTTTTGGGAGCAAATCAGGATGCAACAGCGTCAAAAATTTTGGTCATATTTATTCCATGATTTCACCCATGCCAGTTCAGTAGTAGATCCAGCCACCATCAGTTTCTTCAGGATTTCAAGTAGGTTCTGAACCTATTTAAACTTAAGAACATAATTCTGCCCCAGTATAAGGCCTTAAAGCTGAAATCTTTGGTAAGGGAGGAGAGAAAGTGCTCAAACATTTATATATCAGAGCTCAGGAAGAGCTACAGCTACAAAGAAAAACAACCAGTTATGCAGTTACACAGGACTTGCATCTGCTCCAAAGAAAGGCCATGCAGGATTGTTACAATTCACACGCTCTTATCCACTCCCTAAAATAATGGGATGTTTCGTACTATTATTCACAGGAAACAGAAAAACACTTCTAAAACAAGGCTAAACCAGCTAAGGCACATATGATACATGCCATATATGATACAAATAGGTATACTGACTGCTTGCAGAGTAATGCCAACACTAAAATATATGAAGTGTAACTCAGCACATAAATAGGAGGCAGCTTTCAATTTCTCATGAGCAGGTTCTAGCCTGGACTGAGTTTGGAGTTTCATGTAGACACCATTAGTAACAAATATAATAGATATAAAAAACCCCTAAAAGTTTCCTTCTAGGCACATCATTACACAGGCATTAAGGCCTGTCCTCAGCTGAGAGGTGCGTGTCCCCATTCAGAATATTACAGTTGCTCCCCATTGTTTTTAAAGCTGAACAGTTGCTTCTGCACTTTGGTCATTTGATATTCTCAGTAAGGTAAAGAGAAAACTATGCATCAGCCTCAAGGTTTTCTACAACTTTTAAGTATTCACTTAGCCTACGCTGGCCTTGCAATGCCACGTTTTCCACTACCGTATCTGCCTTAGTTACTCCTTCATGGCTAGCTGCCTGGCCTTGGTGAAAAGATCTGCTATTTTCATGAGGCAGCACTAGCTGACAAAATAATTGACTCCTGGGAGCTGCATAGACACAAAGACCCCTAATGTATTATTAGGTATGATGTCATCTGTGAGGCACAATTTAATGACTATTTATCATGTATGAAACACTTTGTTTGGAAACATGCAGCATAATTTTTCATCTTCAGCCTACTGGACAAGATAAGAACTCACCAAGTGTATTGATCTTAAATAATTTACTACACCATGGGTAATATCTTAATTTGCTGGGAAAGAGAAGTGACAGAATGGCAACGCTGGAGACTAACATTTGGTTTTTTCCAATCGAGAATTCATTTAGACTAGATAAAAGCAGTATGTATTCCCAAAACTCACCTCTATTATTTCAAGTCCTCTCAGAGACTATTTACACTATAGTCTTTGATACAGACAGCAAGACTGATCTTCAGATGGGTACAGTTGTTTGCCCCTCTGATGAAAAAGACATTAGATGCAAAGCACTGAGACGTTAAAGCCAAATGGGTTTCATTATACTAATCTCACCTCACCTAGTAGCAAATTCAAGTCAGAAAACCTAACACAGTTATTCCTGGAGCCACCCCCTTAGTTGGAGCTCTGAGCAATTGGTATCAGCTGCAAAATGTTTGTTTATATTTTACTGCCACTCTTGACAGGACTCTTATCTTCATCCTATTTTGTATTTTACATTAAATGACCCATCTGAATCACAATCTGCATCCTTCTTTTTCTAATTAGGTTTGCAGGCTTCACATTTGCCAAGCAAAGCTTTAAAATGAAAACTAAAGCCTCAAAATCTGTGAGGCAAATCAAAGACTTCAATAAATAAGTAGGATTTAAAATTCATGATTTTCAAGCAAACTGCACAACTTCCGCATGCATGCATTCGCAATACTGCGATGCTGATAACTGCAAGAACCAACAACACACAGCCAATACTCTACACGTTTCCTCATCTCTCCCTCTTTTCCTACACTCTTATCTCTATAAGGCCATCATATGGTAATTACATCTGGTCGCTCTTGGCTTGAGACAAACTGGGACCTATCAACTGGAAATGAACACCAACCCCCTAAAACCAAACCATTTCATAGACTGCATTCTGTGAAACCACCAACATGAGAAGGTTAGGCGAGGAAAAGCCTCACAAGTTCCTAAATCCCAAGGATTTTCCCACATATTTTCCACAAACTGAAGGAATGTGTAATCTGAAACTTACTCTTTTTCAAGATGAACCTATATTTAGCATGTCTAAGCCCATGTCTGGAGTCGTATCTCTCACCAAGCGCGGAATGTTGCTAAGATGTCTCCCTTCTGGCTGCTTGACCAATACACCAGCCCTGCCCTAGTCACTACATCCCCCTTCCTCCGGGGAGACTGGGAAAACCCACTGAACTATGTGTTTACTGACCACTTCTGACAAATACTTCTTGTTAATAATTTATCAGGTTTGTTCTACTAAGCACCACACATATTTTTAGGGATGTGAACATCTTCCCCTCCTGCCAACATCTCTTCCACCAGAAGAAAGATGAAGCCAGAGGATGGGTTAACACAAAAACTGCAAGCTATATGCAGCTCAGGCTTACAACATTTTCAGCATGAATTCTTTATGTCCCTAGTTAATAAGGTAGGCTTTCTTGAAACAAATCAGCCTATATTCAGTTCATTATTTTCCACGAAAACAAAGAAAAAAGAAAATTACTGCTTTTAAAAACAGACCAGAAAATTCTGATCAATCAAAGCCTGCAGAGAAGATAAACTAAAAGATATTTTTAAGTAATTACACATTGCACCTAGCAACCTCCTGGTTTTCAACACTCACTCTTGATTCTCCCATGTTATATCTTATTTCACCTCCAGCAAGATCCCGCAGTAGTGTATTATTCAAAGCAGTATCATGACTGTTGTTTTCAGTGTACTAGGTGCATCTGGTTATTTTTGCAGACTCTTTGCACAGACTCACAGTCATAATGGATAGCAACATCTCCCAAGGGAGTTTTCCAAGCCTTGTTAACAAACCAGATAACCTCCCCTTTCCTTTCCGCAAACTTATCAAGAAATAAGGAAAATAGTTTCTACTTCAAGGCTCTTTCATCAATTTTATTGCTGTGAAGAGTGAAAAGAAGGTTTGTGTATTTCTTTCAAGGTGAATGTCTCTTGCTGATGACATGAAAGAACCGATTAAAAATAAATTAATGCACAGAATATGTTTGATTTCTCTCTAAAAGGGTTGGCCTCAGAGACTGACCAGTTACCACTGGAAGGAGAACACCCAGTCAGTAAAAAAAAGCTTCTTACCATCTTGCAAGCAACATGGTAATATTTCCTGAAGCCCAGGCACCAACAAAAATAGTTTCCTCCAAAAAGACTGATTTTTCCAAAGGTATAAATGGATACTTTCTCAACTCCAGGAAAAATTACAAGCAATATCTTCTGTAAAAAGCAGGAGACAGGGCATCCTCAAAGGCCCAGACGACACCCACACTCCTCAACTCTCAGATGTACCCACAAAAAAAGCTCTGAAAAAACAAACTCACATGCTTTATAATATAATCCATCCCTCATCCAACTCAAGCTGTCCCTTCCCTCCATCACCCTCTGAGGCTCATATCATTATACACATCCTCCCCAGCAGCTGGAAGAGTGGAGTGGGACTCCAGTCCCATTCACTCAGCTGCTCATGGGAGGGAGTACAGCTGCTGGGTCCTGGCGCTCCACCCATCCGAGCTGCCTGGGATGCTGCTGGGAGCAGGAAGGGTGTTACATCTCCTTTTTTCCTGCACACACAGAGCAGAACTGCCTGTTACAAAAAAAAAAAAAAAAAAAAAAAAAAAAAAAAAGGCATTGGTTACACTTGCAGGGGACCCTGGTGACACTGTGAACCTGCATCCCAAGGCAAAAGGCAATCTGCATCCAAGCACATTAGGTCTTCCTGATGTGGATACCACAGAAAAGCTTCACCACTGGTGGGGGCTTGGAAGTGCATAGGAAGGACTGTGGGGTGCAGAAGAGGGTTTATTCCACTCCCTGGTGCATCAGGGAGGAGGGAGAGGGGAAGTGGAAATGCTAGGAATGAAGGGGGGGGTTGTAGGAAAAAGCAGAGCCTGGCACAAGGTACCAGAGGGTGAGTGGGAGGGAATGAGAGCAGACATGTACTCGACAATTATAGCTGCATTTTGAGCAGCTCCAGCAAAATGCGGTGGTGTGTGCGACAGCAGAGAGAAGAGCCAGAGGCGCTGAGGAAGCCAGGTTTCGTTCCACCTCGGATCTCAAGGGGGGCAGGGGCAGGAGGCGGACACAGGAAGCCAAGGGAGGTGGTGAAAATGAAGAATCCTATTTTTGTACCTTAAGAGGAGCCATGGGTAATTCACTTCACCGTGCACTTGGCATGAAGCTTTTCACACACCATCTGGGGAAGAAGCTGCATGGTCTCCACTCCTCTATCACCATCCCCAAAGCCGAAACACCTCCCTGAGGCATCATCCACCTCTCTAGTGCCTCAGCACTGCTGTTCCAGCAGCACCACAGCACTTTGTAGCCACTCTCCACTCAGCTGTTTTCCTTCCCAGACCAGCTTTTTTATAGAGGAGGTCACCAGAACCAGCAGAAAACGTGCTGGTTGACAGAGGCCAAGCACCACAAGGCAAGAGAACATTTGCCACAGAAAATTTATCGCAGCTACACAGTGGCACTGCTGAGAGAACGCACACACCGACTTTTGCAGTCTCTGTCTTTTGATTATTAAAAGGGCCAATTAGCACATAAATTGAGCTGTGAATACTGAAAGAGATTTGAAAACAGTAATAATTAAAGAGCAGGACAGTAACTGGGCTCATGAGCTGCCCCTCATCTTCCCTGGCCTGCTTGCCAAGCTGCTCACATATCGATGGAAGAAAAGCAGCAGTGCTCATTAACTGCACCGTGGTCCTCAGGAGCATCCGTGCCCTGTCAGCCCCATGCTTGCAAATACACAGGCTCCCTGCCCCTTGTTGAGAGACACAGTATCTATTTGGACTTCTCTAACTTCACACAGCACTGAGTCCCCAAGAAAACTTTTCCCCTCCACCCCCCAAAACACCACAGGGTCCATAGGTATTCCCTTATCTCAGCTAGATGGTGGGACCAAACCCTGAAAAGGAAGGGGTGATAATGCCAGGGAGAGGAAAAATGCCAAAGCTCAGCACCCCACCCACCTTTCCCCGTGTCAGCCACTGACTAATGAGGAGTATCTAATGGCAAACGATGTTCTCAGTCCTTAAGCTGCTCCCCAAGGAAACTGTCAGCATCTTTTATTTACAGACTGACGACAATCCCTAGGGAAAACAATGCCGACTCCTACGTGGAGCAGGGGAAATGTATATCTTTTTAATCACCGCAGCACTGATTCATCTTCAAGGCTGGTACAGTTTCCGCTCTTTGTTGCTCTGAAGCAACTGCAGTGATACAGCTCCCCTGTGAATACCACTGCCTCTCAACTACACTATTTACTATTAGGATGGCTAAATACACTCACTGACATGCAGGCAGCTCCATCCTGACCCCAGGGGCAAGGTCCCCTCTAAGCAAGGAAGGGAGAAGGAAGCTGGACCCACTGTGCACTGAGTGTAAATGATGACAGGTCCACAAAAGTTGAATGAACAAAGTTTAATAAGGAAGTCACCAAGATTTCCATGCATGTTTCAGATATATAAATTAGAGCACTGATCAAGCAATGGTTCCTCTTCCTCATTTGAAACTTACCAGTTTGATGACTTGCTATAAAAAGTACCTTTGGCTAAAAAGAGGGAAAACTAAAATACCATAGGGGAAAAAGAAAAGACTAGAACTTATTTAGGAATAAACATTTGTAATCATGAAAATGATGGCATATTTCTACTCCATTTAGCACTGTGTGATACCTCTGTGTGCCAGGCTGATGCAGCTACAAAGCTCCATCTCCCAATGCCTTGCAACCAGCAATACCAAGTAGTGGCACTGATACACCCCCAATGGCAAGATCAAAAAGCAAGGCTCAGCCTGTTACATAGCCAAGTCTGCCAAAACAGGAGCCCAAAATTCATAGGTAAGGCTTAAAAGAGAGTAAGACTCAAACCTATGAGGTCTTTCAGACAGGCTCTACACATCTAGAGCACAACAGAAAGGCTGGGGTTTTCTGTGGACCTACAAAAAATACAGGGCAATTAATACCATGTATAGACTCTGCCACATCAGTTTCCTGGTCACCTCTGATGTTGACAACTTTTAACAATAAAAGTGAGAGTCCATCAAATTCATGCAGGCAGTAAACAGCTTTGAAATTAGTGTGAGCCAAGTTCCCTGGAAGAGAGGTACATGCTTGAGAGAGACAATTACAGAGAAGCCAAGCAGATTTATATCAGCTGGTTTAGCATTAAATCTCTTCAGAGCTTTTAAAAACATTAAATTGAGACCTTATTAAAAACTCGGCATTTTTATTTCACCAGATTAATGACACTTACATTACTAAATTCAATCTGTAGTTTCAAACACCACCAACAAACACAGCTCTATCTAAGTGTAATTAAAGAACTAGTCATCATTTTGGAGAAAATTTCTGGAGGCACACCAGCAAGCTTGATAAATGAAAGAAACTCACCCTCACATGGGAATTTGAGAACATGGTTTTTTGTTGTTTTTTTTTCTTTTCTGTGTACAATGAAATATCTTGATAGCATTACATTATAAAACAGTTTAACTGAAGGGACTGAAGGCTCACAGCAGGCTTCACTTCTACACACTAATTAATTATCATTTATTGGAGACTTCACACTTGTATGTTTTGGCTGCAGAAGCTGCAAGTCTGAGAGGTTTTGTCTAAACAGTAGATTGCCAGTTTTGCACTAAGTCAGTAAGAGCTTTTGTTTTCATTTTTACTTGAGGGGAAGAGATCTAGTCCTGTTGTCACAGAGGCATATTCCTTTGTAAGGCACGGATCCACTTTCACTCTCTTTTCAAGAGATAATTAAATATGTAGAAACACCATGCACAGTGGTATGCTATTTTAAAGCAGACACTGGAACGTGTATTCAGAATCCAGTGCTTCAGCAAAAGAAAAAAAGGCTGCAAATTACCCTTTTTAGTAAGTCAGCAAAGAGCAAAATATTTAATCCAGCCTTGTCTATACAGATAGCTCAGTAATACCATGTAGTGGTAGTGGAATTTCTATATGTTAAAGATCTCCTATTTCCCCGATAGCTTAAGACATAACAAATTAAATACTCATACAGTGATGATGTTGTCCTGCCTCTAGCTTTCCTAACCTAGCTGAGAACATCCTGACTGTGAGAACATCCTAACCCGACTGTGAGAACATCTAATACAAAATGTAATCAAGTGTTTGAGCTACAGTTGAAATCCAGGCCCACCTTTATGGAAAAAAACCCCCCTCAACTGTAAACTGCAAATCACATTACTGAAGCTATTGCCAGGACAGCGAGTCACTTAAGATCAGCTAAAATATAGAAGACACATGCCTACACTCACTAATGAGAAGGAATAGCAGTCACGTATTTGCACAGGTACACAGTTTAGAAAGTACAGTACAAGACTGGGAAGCCTGATTTTCCACCGAATGATACATTTTGGCAATTCCTTTCTTAGTTTTGCTGCCCATTACCAAATGAAGATAATGACATCCCCAAGGTACAACAGGTATCTGGTCTGGTGACAAAAGCCCTGGGAATTCCAGCCCGAAAAGGCAAGTATACAAGAAGCATAACTTGAGACTGACTGCTCAATCCTTTTTTCTTCATCATCACCTGCGAAACTCCCTTGTGTTTGAAGAAGCCACATTAGCCACATGTTAGTGCTACTAACATTTATGTTGTTGCTGTTTTACAGCCCAGGAAATCATACATTTCCTTACTGCCTTTTACAAAACATAAACAACCTATTTACAGCAGGACCTGATACTTTTTCCCCAAGAAATGCAGATTCAAAACATTTTCAAACATGGTCACTTTTAAAGCATCTAGGAGACTTTAATTTCTTGCTGCCATTAGAAAATAAACTATCAAAGCAGTGTCCAAAACAAAAAAAGAGGATAAACCTGAGTTTATGGGGTCATTTTCAGGAAATCACAGGTCAGTCCCACCTAGCACCAGCACCATATCCTTTACCAAGAAGGTGTAAAACATTTATGGGATATAAATACAAGGAAAAGATACAACAGAGTATCCACAACGCCTGCCAAATGTCACATCAGTAGGTTGCTGGGTGTGCCATGCCCCAAACCTGCGGAGGGACAGACCTCCCCTCCATTGGGCACAGCCTCAGGTATGTGGTGTTTGCATGTTTAAGGACATCTGAAACAGAGACAGATTCTCAAGTGTCTGAAGCAAAAATGATGGGCTTCTTCCTTCCCCATGCATACTCTCTGATTTCATGGTTCTTTCTTTACTCATGATGTCAGACAGCTGTGGCAATAAATAGCTTTTTCTTGCCTTCAGACTCACAGGCAAATACACCAACTGCTCCAAAACAGAAATATGACTTTTCTCTGGAAAAACTATGGCTTTTGTTACATTCTGGTACAGACTGAACACCATTCTACTTTTTCCAAGCAGTGCTCATGTCATGTAAACCTAAGAAAAGGAAGAGGAGGAGAGGGAGTGAAGCTCTTCTATTATTTATCAGCCACATAGTCTGGTCTTTGCCCCCACGAGCTATTTCACAGATCTATGGATACAGCATCTGCAGAAGATTTTCTCTCAATACTTTCAACCATGATGATTTACAACACAACACTAAATTTACACACCACTGCTGTGAATTTTTGGGCTTGTCTTCAGAAATTATTAAAAAAATTAGATTCCTTTGCCTTTATGTCATAACAGTGTGCGACAAAGTAGGATATATACACTGCACATTTATCAAAGCTCATAAGTTATTGATGTGACTCTTAAAGCCTGAGCTGATGAAGCTGTTCCACTCTTGGTGATTTACATAATTATATTTTAGGCACAATTTACTTATTATTCTGTTGCCTACAACCAACTTTTTAGGAAACATTGTGTGTATTCCTTTTTAACTGGAAGCAAACAAAATTGCCCTACAAATGCAGTTTTACACAAGAGCAGAGGTCCCTTAAAAGGAATCTCAGCTACTTGTTTTAAAGCCATGGGTAATAATCAGGAGAAAAGAATAATACTCATCATCACCTCTTTACAGTCCTGTGACTGCTCATTTGTTTATATCACAATAGCATCTAAATCAAAGGCCACAGACATTTGCTAGTTGTTTGACAGATAAGTGTAATTTGGGCATTTATCCACCTGCCTGTTCTTGCTAAAAAGCTGTTTCCCAACTGCCCCAGAAAGCCCCGGACACACCAGGGTACTCGCTTTCAAAGCAAGTGTTCCTCTTCTGTTATCTGACACAAACCCAACATTGTGTTCTGCATTCCACTGTGAAAATCGTGCCCTTGAAATTCCCTTCCATGCCAGCCAGGAGGAGGCAAGCAACAAAGCAGTCACCTAAACTGGTTCCTCCTAAAGGGAAAGTCAGGAGGGGAGAACAATGCACATACAAAACAAGAGGGGCAGAAGGGAAGTGAGTCAGGGCTGCCGGAAAATATTTACTTGCAGATTTGGACACAAAGGAATCTCAAGCATTCCTTGCCTGTGCAGTGGATTTGTTTCCGCAGGCTATTTAAGGTAGAAATCTGCCATATTTATCCTCCAGCCATGTCAGTTCCAAGTTACTCCCCTGGGGCCTTGACAGCACAACATCACTCTGCAAAGCATGCCCAGCTGTGCAAGGAGGCTACACCATCTTATGTCAGAAAGCAAGTTCATGCCTAAATCCTTTTCAGGACAGCAAGAGAGATGAGAGAAATTGCTAATGATCTTGAAGCAAGGATGGCAGAAGCAGGAAGCCTGAGCCTCCGAACTCCATCAAAATTGGTTTGTGGGACCTTCAGCAAGTCACCCAGTTTTGTGTCTCAGTTTTCCTCCTAATAACTACCCACAAACTTAACACATGTGTGTACAGCTGACAGAAGGCTGGAAAACTTCCAGAAAGCAGACAGGATGAAACATCAGAGCTTGAAAGCAGCAGCAAAACACGTCCCAGAGATCTTTCAGACTAATATTGTCCTTTCAGTAGGTGTGGTGGTAGAGAAAGATCACCACATTTTGCAAGTGCTACTCTAGAAGCTATGCCAGGCATCTTCTACAAAATAATTCCAGGATATGGGACTGACTCAGACTCCTGAATGCTGGACAAAGAACGCAGCAGGACGCCAGTGGTGAAAATGAGCAAAGCTCAGGTGAATCACTCTTCTCTAGTGGACACAGTACCAGCTGAGGATGAGGTAGTGCTGGTTTCTCGAACTGAGAAAGAAAGGCCAAACCCTCTGCACCACAAACACACCTTGCAAGTGAAAGCCACAGCTTGCCAGACCTTCTGCAAACCTGTCAGCCAGTGCTGACAGCTGCAGCCCACACGGTCCCCTGGGGCAGGGTGGGGACCCTGGCACCGCCAAGTAGCCAAGAGCATCTCACATTTAGCCCTTCTGCTTGAAGGAGCCCTGCTACAAAGAGCATTCCCCTGCCACAAACCTCAGGGTGGGAATTGAGACGCTTGAGATCTGTGCTGGGGTACTGCAAGCAGCCACAGCACCACAGCAGCAACATGACTTCAGCACTTCACACCTGCACTGAGACACTGCTGATACTCAGCACTGAGTATCACTACTCGTGACTACCCACTGCACTACTCGTGTCACCAGGGCTATCCTCAGTTCGGGGCAGGTTGAAGATAGGCATTAATAAAATCATCTTGTACCTCCCATGGTCCTTCATGTCTATGCCCAAGCAAGCCAGGAGTTAAACATTAAAATTATAGTACTTTTGACACCTGAAATGTTTTCCATCAGTATTAGAGCGCCCAGATAATTTATATATCACAAATATGATCTGGCAGGATTAAATTTGAAAATTATAAATCAAGAATTTGTTATTGGAAGTGAAAACAGTTGCAGCATACAACAGACCAACAGAAGAAAAGCCTGATTGCTGTGATGAATAATGCATATTGCCCATGGTACTAATTAACCTTGTACTCCACTAAGATATTATGGAACAATAAGGCTAATCTGAATGTGGCCTGACACTCTTCCCAATGACATCTGGAAATCAGTCTTTGAAACATGTAAAATTTGAATCTGTTAAAGCAGAAGCCTTTGCTCAATAAACTTTCAGGAGGAGTATTTTTGTTTCTCTATATTCACAGCCCACGCTGTTCTCATGCACGTACACAGTGAAAAACACTGAAGGTGACTCCACAACCAGAAATGTTCTAGCTTGGATTTCCATGGGCCCTCACCCACCTGCCAGCAGCACATGAGCAATAACAACGTGCCTCCCACTAAATCCCACAATGCACACTCAGTCCTACAGACAGAACTGCAGTGTGACTGTTGTGCTGCCTCTGCTTCTTCCCAACCAGAGTGGCAAAATACTTACAGTAAGCTCACTGAAAATGAACACTACAACTTTAAGCTGGTGCTTTTATGCCTCCAACCTAAGAGCAAATGCCTCCATCTGAAAATACTCATTCTAGTTTGGGCTGGTTTTGCTTTTCTTGTAAAATATTCATTTTCTTCTTAGCCCAGAGCTACACGTGGTATTAAACACAGATGCCACATTAGAGGCATTGTGTTTTTAGTTGTGTGCACAGTGCCCACAGAGTACAGCAAAATGACTTGCACGTACCTGAATGACTGAAGACATGGAAGGGGTCATGCACAGGTATCTTGGTAAACACTTTTTGTGTCAGTTTATAGAGTCATGGAGTCAAGTTTCCAGACAACACTGGCCAGTGTTTTACACACCAAGATCTGATCTAGCATGTCTTTTACTAGGAAAAAAACCAACAGAAAATGAAATCCTTAACAAAAAAACCCCCAAACAAAGCAGGAGAAAAGAAGAGGCCACCAAATCAAAGAGTCCCACATTATTTTGGAAGGGCAGGATTTGGCAAGGGACACTTCCCCCCATCTATCAGGGCACTTAACATGCTACATTTCAGAGCCAGTGCATGACCCACTGCCTTCACCATCAGGATGACACAACTCATCAATGCCATTAGCCACGCTCAGAGCTCAGTCAATAACAGACTCACACAATCATTTCACTAGTCCCCGAGCACCAGATTTCCATCTGGCAGCCATCCCACACACCCCAGCAAAAACACATCAGGAGACGTCTGACCTGACTGCTGAGTACTGCGTTACTGAGGCATCCAGGAGACAAGAGCCTGAAGACATCAATGATGAGGATGCCAAGTGCAGAGCTCTTGCTCAGTTGAGCACACAGCATCACCTTAGGGAAGTTGAGCACACAGGAGCACCTTAGGGAAGGCTTCCTACGATGCACCACATCCTGCAGGCAGGCTCAAGGGTTGCTATGCCATTTTAAACTAATTAGAGTGAGAAGTGACTCAAAACCCTTCCTTTCAACACAGAACAGTGCAGAAACAGGTGGATGAACTTTAGCCCATGTCCCCCTGCATGAGATGAGAAAAAGACAACCACAAAATGCCAGAAACTCTGATATTTAGGAGGTTTGGAGGAGATCAGGATTAGACCACTTGCTGACAAATAGATCTGATCTGAGTTACACCAATTATCATGAACTAAATTTCTTTCCTATAGGCTGTGTTCTGCTGGCAGTCAGCACAAGAGATAAAGATCTAGGCCAGGAAATAATTTAGTTAACATATCATAAAGGATTATCATCTCATTCCCCCCAAAATCAATGATAAAATCCCCACTGACTACAGAAAGCAAAAGATCACACTGCAACTCATTTCTGCCAGGAAACCTGCAACCAGATGTATCAGTCTGGCAGCACTACCCTGCAGCAAGGTCTCTCAGTGTTATTTCTGCCAGGCTCACTAGTGCAGGCACCAACAGGATGGTTTCTTTCTCTCTGTAGTACTAGCTCGACTCTCAATCTGGACCAAAATGCCTTTGCACATGAATGATCTATTAAGTCTCTCAAGCATAAGCTTGTCTCCACATCTGCCTGTGTGGGCCCACACTGCCCTGACCCAAGCCATATCTGTTGGCATTACCCCCGTCTAAATTCCCTGCTGACGGCTTTGTTGAAGGATGCTACTGCTGTCACAACACAAGAGCAGGTCCTTGCTGCTGTAGCACTTCATTTGTCTGGGCAGCAGCAATGCCTGGAAGGAAGACTGCCCTGTTTTAGTGGAAGTATGCAAGACAATCAAGGCCAGCTAAGCAAACTAGTTTTGACACATTAAATCATGCTTGAACTGTGAGAGCAAAGAAAAATAATGTAAAAGCTCTTCTAAAAAAAAAAAGGAAAAAAAAGAAGAAAAAAACCCCAACTTTACAAATAAATTAATAATATGGGCCAGTCTTATGCCCTGGGAGGGGAGAAGAGCTTTTATCTGAGCCTGACTGAGGACATCAGGTAGGGAGAGAGGAAAAGATTATTTTGCAACACAGACACCTGCCTTTTTCTTCAGAGGTTTGTAGCCATTTCCATGCATTTCATTTCTAGAAAGAGTCTCTTGCTGATCACGTGCTGTGGCAGTGAAAGAGCATCAAGTGCTTGGGCAAAAAGCAGACCCAAAATCAGGTAGGACAGGAAGAGTGTAATCCCATCACCTGTCTGCTTACCCCTTACCAGCACACTCCTGCCTACAAATGCCCTGACCAACATCTGACTTGGTACTGGAGGGTCCCATGATTGTTTTTGCCACAGTGCTCTGTGAGCCTTAAGCAATTTTTGCCTCAAATTCCCTCTGCAGGCACCTTGCTCCAGACATTGCAGCCTGCAATAACAACACTCAATCTGCTGCTAGTCAACCATTGCAATGCAGGAAATCCCAGCAGCACAGGGTCACAGGGCATCTGGGACCTTGGCAATTATCCATGGCATCTCCCCATCATCCTGGACCTCTTCCTGCCTGCTGTGAATTTCTTCCAGTAATTAACATGCCCAATTGCCTTGGATTTATACTAATAAAACACTGGCTCCTGTCCCAAGATTCCAACATTGCTGTCTCTTCTTGAACCTGTGCAGAGCCCCAGCAGTCACAAAGTCTCCAGTCCTAGCTCTATCACTGCCTGCATTGCAGTCTATCTGTGAAGCAGTTCAGACCTGAGAAGCTCCAACCCGCAGGCTGCTTTCACCAAATTACAAATTAGCACATTCCCCATGCTCTGCAGTAATTATAAATCTTCCTTTCCAGGCAGCTTTTGAAGGAAGCACTGTGACCTCTGTCACCACTGCAATGGGATGCCAGACTGTCCAACTCGGTGTAAGACCTCTAATGCATTATTTGTGGAATTAGTACTGTACTACAGCAACTCTTCAGCACACGCAGGGGACAGTCACTTCACTTGGATGGCAATTGTCACTCGGAGTTCAGCAAAGATCATGTTGACTCCCTAGACAGGCTCGCTTTATTCCAGTGATACCAGTCACACATGTGCAGAGGGACCGGAGAGTCTGCTGGGGCAGGGGATGCTTTTTTATATATATGCAGAGGGGCTGGTACACAGTAATGTTAAGGCTTTGGCAGTGAAATGGACCTTCGGCTAGAGATGGATTCCTTGGCACAGCTGCCACACTAGGCAGAGCCTCTAGTTGATGTGAGAGTCCTGTTCAGAAAATGCACCTCCAGGCCAAGGTGTTTTTTGAAAGAAACCATCTAACTGAGGTACAAAAGCAAGCCTTTTGAAATGATAGTTTCTGTTCCAATTCTATCTCTAGAGGAATGTTAAGTTCACTGTTAACTTCCCAACAAATCCACCTGGAGAAGAATGATCTTAAAAGGGTTTCAGGTTAGTCTAAGAGCACAAAAGAGCATGTGAGATCAGGTACTGCACTGATACCCAAAATCCTGATTCAGGTTCTTAGTCTCTGAATAGCACTGAATAACCCAGTCTCCAGCCCAAGGCTGTAGTTTGTAAAACCGGGACTCTGACCTACTTCATAAAGTGGGTAGCTCAAGATCCAACAGAGAAAAGCCCTTTGTATGACCTGGAAGTGGTTTTAATAGTCTGTATCAACTACTTCTTTCCTCACGCCAAAACACTCCTCAAGTGGTGGCAAAACTACTCATAAGCTACTCAAAGCCTACCATGAGGACTTGGCTCAGGATACCCCTCCAAGTCTCACTGCAAGACTGGGCCACATCCCAAGTCAGCACTGCTACCTCCAGTGCCACACTGGTCAGGCAACCCTGTCAGGGGAGCTGAGCCCACCACCATCACTACCACAGCAGGCTATACAAGGATCATGAAGATGCAGATTAAGATGCTCTGCTGATGTGTATCCTCTCCCACCCATCCTGCTTCCAGGAACGTAACTGTGGGTGGCATGAGGAGGCATGCAGGCAGGGATAGTCTTGTTTCACCCCCCCCAGCCAGAGGGTTTGTCCTGATACCGCCACTTATCTGCAGCTCTTAAAGCCTGAATTTTCAGGAGAAGGGGAGTAGAATTTTTCTTGGCATTAAATTGATTGACTGTCATTTACAGCAAGAAGAAAGTTGTCATCTTAAATCCCAGTTCTTCAAACTTCAGCTGTTTTTTTTTTTTTTAAGGACATAAATTTATAAAGACAGGTGTATGAAAGTAATAAGGGACATCCACAAGCCTGGAATTGCCTCTTTTGTCTTTTTTTTTTTCCTTTAATCTGTTTTGAGTATACATTTTGGGGTTTATCTAAAACCTACCTCTCTGAGTTTGCTCCAGTATTAACAACCTCTTAACCACCCTGAGGGAAATCAAAAATGGAAGCACATCAGAACCATGCTCAATACAATCTTAACCTGGTGTTATTCATAGATACAATTCTGTCTATACTACATTAACTTCTTCAGTGACAGAAAATGAGCAATCTTTCAGCAAAATAAATGGGTATCTCTTTTATCATGAAGAGCAGATTCAACTCTTTCTACAGACATATGTATCACGGTCTCTTTGCTCTTACTTCATCCTACTGAACACTTACCTTGTAAAAGATACAAGTTTATTCAGCTAAAGAAATAAAATAAAATGTAAGCTCTGAATCTGTTCACACAAGGCACAATTGTAGCTTGCTTTTGTGGAGCCTGGATTTCAACCTCAATTTTAACCCAGAGCAAGTGAAAATGGTCAAGATGTAAAGCATGCAGAGAGAAAAGCTTATTATTGAAATGTCAACACATCATTAACTATTGCTAAGCGTTTCTAAATGAGAAATACAGAACTGAAAACCCAAATTATGAGCAAAACAATAGTACCACTTCATTTTACACCCCGTATAAATTCGGTGGAATGAGGGTTCTGACAAACGAGCTCCAGCAGACCCTTGGCAGTTCAAGTGGTTGCAGACCCTTCTGCTACTGATCACCATGCAGAGAGAGTGCCCCCAGGCCAGGACATCAAGACAAGCACTCCATTGATCACATCAGTCATGGGCAAACTATCCAGTTCTGCAGAGCCAGCCGCAGCTTCCAGCACTGGGACAGAGTGGGCAGCTGGGGACAGCCGTATCTTAAATCAAGGCAATTAAAATCATTGCATTGCCAACAAGTATCCATGCACTCTATCCCTAGTGTTTCTCCAGAGTCCTTAATGGCTTCTAAAAACCACAATTAATAAGTGAGCTGTTTCCAAGCCATTCAAAGTCGAAGGTGGCAATTAAAGGAACCTAACCACACCATGGCCAACACTGCTTTTGTCCTGCAACACCTCTGCCATCCCATAATTTAACAAATTTCCTGATCTACCAATGGACACCGTATATTCAAGAATGATAAAACCAAACAAAGGCACCATTCAAGGAAATATCATTTAGTTATCTAGGACCAGACTAAAAAGCATACCCTAAGAGCTGTCCCAAAATATTTTATGGCTAAGAAGCAAACATGACCTTCACAGTTTACACTTCTGAAGCCATTTCCAAACCTTATTTTATTTGCGCTGCTCAATCTATACTTTGTGAAGGGAATAAAGTACTTCTTAACTGTCCTTCTGAAAGGTGACTGCATAGCAGCCAGACTGCAAAGAACAGGAAGGTTAAGTTGGTCAAAGTAACAGCCTAAAAGCATTGCTGCAGAACAAGGAAAAGATCTTCAGTCACTGGGGTTTGTGATATACAAGGTAGTGCAGAAAGTTACAGCTCATTAGTAAAGCATAAAGTATTGCACATAGATGGACACTGTGCCTCCTATAATAATGAGGGCAACTATACACACACAAAACAAAACAAAGGGAGTAATATTTAATCAGTCCTGTTGCAATCCAGTTTTGATCTGTGCAAAACATTTCCCCACTCTTTTTAATTATTTCAGCTGCAGAACAAAATACCTGAATATGTACATGCACATACCTCTCTACAGAATAAAATCCATTCTCCCTCCAGTGACAACTGCATTTTGCATTCAAGTGACCTTCTTTACATTTGAAAAGATAATACACACTGTGTGGCCAAAAATTCAGCTATTCTGACATTGGCTGGGTTTGTGACTAATTAAAATTAACTAGGTACTTCAGCTCATAATTATATAAACACCTACCATGCTATACTCCCAGCCAATTTGGTTTTAATCAGAAAAATGCACAAGAAGTATGAATGATGGGCAAAGAACTCCCTGGAGGGGCAACTGTATTTCCAAATTCAGTATTCTCCATATACCAAATATTTCCATCAATGTTTTTCTTGCCATGTAATCACCTCCCAGTAGAACAATTAAAAAGATATTTTTATTTTTTTTTATCCCTGGACTTTGCTTGCTTTCCGTTCCACTACAAAAGTAAAAGCACACTTGCCTTATCCACCTGAGTCCCAGCTGGGAAGTCTCCCATAAGACAGGCATGATTTAGCAGTACACTGCCTTTTTAGCATATATAACAAGGAGAAGATAGAAAAAGAATTCAGCCAACTTGAGGCAGAGAGGCAGGCAAGCAAGTTGTGGAGTGGACTGAAGAAAATTTGCCCCCCTACTGCAGCTATATCAGGTGGAAAAACAGAAACAGTGGCTGCTCTGGAGCAAAACCCCAAGTTTCAAAAGAAGGTTACCTGTGCAGCAGCATGTTTCCATTTCTAGAAATAAGGGGATAGGGAAGGCA
This sequence comes from Falcunculus frontatus, assembly GCA_013398115.1. NCBI lineage: Eukaryota > Metazoa > Chordata > Aves > Passeriformes > Falcunculus > Falcunculus frontatus. The sequence goes on along the minus strand of VZRV01001115.1, from coordinate 391,522 downwards.
ATGGCTGAGGTGCTGCAGTGTGTCACCTGAGGAAACCACACATAATATGCAAATATACAGGGGGTTTTTTATTGTGGTATCAGCTGTTTCATTCACAAGTTAGGCCTCTGGGATAGCTTCTGTGCAGACTCAGAAACACAACAGTCATAAAGTATGGCTCTCCCATCACTACATTTTTAAGTCCTCAGTTGTCTCCCAAACCTCCACAGATGGTGCCTTCTGCTCCTCACCAGCCAAGGGTCACTACCTCTGCCTGCTTGCTCTTGCACAGCTGCAAATAAACAATTGCCTCTGAATATCCTTCTAGTGGCTGTTCAACAGGATGCCAATCACTGCTCTGGGAAAGTGCCTTCACACGTCTGCACTGATTGCCCCACTTCTGGAAGAAAATGAGTAGCTCTGCTTTACCCCCAGTCAGCCACCAGCAAAATCATCCAAGAACTGATTCAGCAGGTAAACTTCTAAACTACGTAAGCTAGCTACGTATGTCAATTAGTTTTAATTAAGTCCAAAATAAAAGACCTGTGAACACAAGGTTTTTCTGCAGCCCTTGTTTTCTGTAAGAAACTCATTTCTCTTGGCAAGAGCTCAGCTGAATCACAACACAAGTAATGAACAATCAGCAAAAATAAATATGGTTTTGTAAATGCACTGAGGTATGTTCAGCAAAGCTGATTAAGGGAAAAATAATCAAACAAACATCAATATTTAAGACAGCAGAAGGGCTTGAATATTCTAGAGTTGTTTTAAAAAAAAAAAAATCCAGGTATTTTCTCTGGCAGCAGCTCCTTTCTAAAACCAGAAACCATACCCCAACCCATCTTTCCTCCAGCCCTCAGTTTCAATGTTCTTCCTCAGAAGACAGCAAGGGTGAAGAAAGATATCACTGAGTTTTCATCCATTATTTTGTCCACCTCTAACATCTGTAACCTTGTCTATACCTTCTAGCTAGCTAAAACCAGCTGTACTCCTTTTGATGTCTCTTCAAGTGGCAGCATGTACCGATTCTTGGAAAGGAGAGTGCCATGACCTCCTGAACTCATTACTCACCTTTTCACTCTGGCTCTCATTCTGTGCAGTTTTTCTTTTCTTCCATTTTTCCTTTACTCAAATATTTAATTAATTTGTGATTCAGCTCTAAAGTAATCTGAAAAAAGATCAGGCTCTGCAAAATCAATTATATTTGCAGTTACTACTCTGCAGCCCACTGGACACTAGCAGGACCTCACCACTGCAAATGGATTTGGCTCTCATTAGCTTTAACACATCAACATCCCCTCTCTTCCGGTAGCATGGGCTCAACTGTCTTTAAAAGCATAAAAATAAGCACTTCTTGCTGCTCTCTGAAAACATACTGGGCTGAAGGTGAGGATGAATACAAAGAGAAGTGCCAAAAGGTGCCCTTGTCACGGTATTCATTTCCTACACAAACCCCAATGGTGAGCTCTGCTATTTACAGTAAGCAACTAAAACTGAAGTTACAATAAAACTCACCTATGCTAGTGCAGGAAGAAGGAAACCATAGACTGGGAAGATAAGAATTTTTTTGGCCAAACCCCTAAATGGGTAAAGGCAGAAATGTCAGTGGCACTACACCAATTTTTACAGCATTTTAGGACCTGTCCCTCAGCTTTGGTTGAGTACTGCCTGCTAGGGCGCAGACCACCATTAGGAGGCTTGAAACTGGCCAGGCAGACTTGAGAGTGGGCATTTTCCTCAAGGATCCATTCAGAGAGCACCAGCTGAACTGAGACAAAGCCCATAACCATCACTCCCCTTTAGTGGTACCAAACCATCACTCTGGAAACCAGCATCAAAATTCACAGAGCAACTGCTTTCATTTCTCTTATTAACTAGTACAGCAATTTATTCTTGTGAATAATGAACCTTAACACTGCTCCTTTACAAACATGTCCCAACACAGTCATGATTTACCCCTAGCTGTCCCTAGCAGTTGCTGATAAATGTGCCATGTTGCCAAAGGAGGTGTAAAAATCCAAGTAGTTTGGGTTTTTACAGTAACTACTTCCTAGCTGCTTATATTAATTGAGAGAGTGAGCACATTATATAAGGAGATTAGACCATGTCATATTTACAACCTCAGAGTCCCCAGTGAGAGAAATTGCTCAGCTGTTACTGTCAGTGCCTTCTTCAAAGAGGAACCCTGCTGACAAGATGATGAATTCAGAACATTGTTGCCAATTAATGATTTGTAGGCAGAAGGGATTTCAATAGTTCCCATATGTTTATGAGGATGACTGGGATTTACATCACCTCTAATAAAAGAGTGTAGTCTGCTCTGTCCAGACGTGACACTAGAGATTGGAAAATGTCATCTTTGCGGTAGAAATTTTAATAAACAAAGCCAGGCTCTTCTGGGTTGAAAATGTTTCCCAAAGCATGGTCATGAAAAACCTGCTTACCAAGTGAAAGCAAGCTGGGAGACCACTTGCAAGATGCACCCAAGTGATTTACAAACCAAAGGTCAGAAGTTATTTAGGTGTTTGTGAAAGCTACACAGCAGAGTGCCAAGACCATCATTATGTCAGCCAGGAGCATGGAGTGCATTTCCTTAACATCAATCAGCCTGTGAAAAAAAAACTTTGGCATTTACAAATACACAGGACCTTTCTTGGTGTTACTCACTCTGCTTTGGGATGCAAAGTTTAACTTCACTGTCCTAGAAGGCAATCTCGTCTTTGTGACTGTAACAATAACCAAACCAGAAAGCATTTTACTCACACGGGATATTGACATGAACGCCATACACGCTGAATGCAGACCTCCTGAACGGCCTAAGGCTGAACGCCTCTTACCAGCTGAGCATCTCAGAGCCAACCAGCAGGGAATGCTTGGCACAATGAGCTGGGTTAAACACAGGACATCCAAACGGAGTCCTCAAACAAAATTTGCCACAGGCACTCAAGTCCCATTGATTTCGTGATGGAATTTAGGGCTATCCCACAAAAAAGAATTACCGGTTTTAACACCTCTAGAACAATTAAAGTGATAAACTCCTGTCGAGGGTGCAGGCTGTAGGTGAAGTAAAGAGCAGTTTATATGGATATAACTTAGGAACAGGGCAGGGATACACTACCACAAAGTATCTTTACACTTCCTAATTACGATCACAGGCCTACCCAACACAGTTATAATTTCTGAGGCCAGATACTGTCCTCTTGATTAAGAAAAACAATTTTAAAAAAATCCAACCCATACCCAAAAATGGAAAGCACAACCTTTATTCACTAAGGTCTTCTGAAAGCACACCCCAGACTGCTATCTCAACACTGCCAGAGATGCAATCCCTCTACAGGCAGCACAGGCTCTTCAATGATAGTCTCAGGTTTCTGGTTTAAATCTGTAGTTTTTTGGGTTTGGTATTTTGGTTTTTAATTGGTTTTTTAAATAGTTTTTTCTTCATTTTTGAGACCTCCAAGAGTGCTTTGAGAAATCTTCATGCAGCATCAGAGGACAGGACTTGAAAGGTGACTAATAGATGGCTCCTTTCCTCCAAAAATTCTTACCGGTGGATTGACCTCAGTGTCTAGACCCAGCACCAAACCAGTGTCTGTCACTTTGTGACAGGATATTTTCTGCCATAGTTGAGCAAAACCTTGCTGACCTATGGACCCATATCCCTCGTTTGTGGCAGCCTGTATTTCCTCAGCTTGGGATAATGCTGATCTTAGCTTAGCTCCCTCACTCTACAGTATCAAACATCAAGTCAGTCTCCCCCCTAAAAAGGAGATACATCTTCATTAGCACAGGAAAAGCAAAACCAAGACATTGGTTTTTGCTGTATTGACTACATCTGTAAAGAAGGGAGACTATTCTGGTCAAAAATCACACTCCACATGCTGTTTAGCAGAGGTTTCTCCAACACAAACGTTTCTCTCAAACATTACATTTTCTCTCCATGTCAACCCTTGAAGAGACTTGAACTATCTTCAGGGGCACAAGCACGTGACCGAGGACTAAAAGATCAAGGCCGCAGTTTGCTGTGGAGATGCACTGATCTATTCTTTGTGCCACTCTACAAACAGCAATAATGAGTGTCTGGAGTGAGGTGAAGAGAAAACCTAACACAGACTTTGGTTGAAGTGGAATTCCTCTGCCTTCCCCAGAGTATCTATTACTACCCATTACTAAGTGGCTGCAAAGACAAGCCAATTAAGATGGGACTGATAACCAATATATGTTAATTTTGATAAAAGCAAACTGTATGGAAATCTTTATTTGTTTATCCTTCTCTTTTACAAGCAAATTAGTTTTAGGCTACCTGTTATATATTTACAACAGAAGGGCAAATTTTATAAACAAGCATGTAATACAGCAAACCATAAAACGAGATTATACACTCAGAGTATATTCCTGTTCTTTATAAGTATTCTTTTTAAGGTCTTGAGCTTTAGATACCCTAGATCTCTTGCACGAGGCATCTGATGATTCAGGAGACCTATGCTGACCAGCAACTTGGGAACCTCAGCCAGCTACTTGTGTGAAAACTTCAGCACATATGGAAGCATTTTTATCAGTGGGGCTTTAAGTTTAACTCTGAACAGCTGAGCAGCTTTGTATTAAATTATTTACCAGAGAGGAAAATCAATCAACTCACACCACATCAAATACCCAGCCCCCCACAGGGTGATAAAGACAGAAAAACATACTCCTTCAAATACAAAAACAAAATGCATCTTCTATAGAGAGATTAACTTCAAACATTCCCTGGTACAGTCCAGAAAAAAAGGAACCAGGCTGCTCAGACTCATAAGGAAACCCTGATACTGAAGAAAAATAACATAAATCTCTAAATAACAGATAAGACTACAATTGTCTCATGGACCCAATAGTACAGTGCTCCAAAGGTAAAAGTAGAATGCCAGATTCTCCTTGTTGGCAGTCCTGTAAGCACCAGAAGCACCTGCACAGAGGTCTCAAGTGCCACAACATCCACCCAAGGCCTCTGTCTTCCTGCTTTAACACTTACTCAAAGGACCTCAGTGGAAGTGAGAACCTGACCCACCACTGTCAACTCAACCAGGCACAAAAAACATGAAACAAAAGAAAGCCCAGACTGCACACTACCTTGGAAGCTCCCACAGCACCCTCCCTGCAAACCCTTACCTTGGCAGGTGTTGTTCTTCTCCTCATATCCTGCCTTGCACAAGCACTTCCCGATGGGCACCAGCCATTCCCCCTCAGCGCTGCAGTGCATCTTCGGTGCCTCCTCAGTCACTGAGTGATTGATGCAGACACCTGACACCTCCAGGAGCTGCGAGGAATCCGCACCCGTGATGGTGTCAGGGAAGCGGGCCAGGTTGCGGATTACAGATGGGCATTTCTTGTAGTACACGCGCACGGAGACCAGGGCAATGCAGGCACCCACGTCCTGGAAAGCGAGGTAAAATCCCTTTTTTGTTAGGGGCCCAACGTCTCTCACCTCTGTGTTGAGCTTCATTACTCTGTCGCCAAGGTCTAACTCTGTGAAGCTCTCATCAGCAGCAATGGTATCAATCTTGATGTACTGGTTTTCTTTGATGTTCCTCCCATCTTCATCATCTGATTCAAAGTAATACATGTTAAAAGTCTCCTTGCAGGTCCCAAGTCCTCCTGGAAGGCTGTTACAGTCCCTCAGGGTGAATTTGAGCTCAATGAAGATGCGGGACGCCCCTTCATTAGAGATCCAGCTGGTCAGGAGCCAGTTGTTCTGGTTCTGTTCCATCACCTTGCATACTTGGTATGTGTGTATCGGAGCGTAGTTTTCATCCACCTCACCAATTTCTTCCCACTGTATAAAAAGGAAAAGTATTTTTTAAAACAGTCACAACTCACGTAAACTCTTAGCTTTCCCATCTAAGAGCATCTTGCGCTTCAGCGCTCAGGACTTTCAGGGGGAAAAAATGTTTTAATTGCCAAGATTTCTGTACTAGAGGCTTGATACATTCCTGATAAAGTCAGATGAAAGATCCTTTATAAATAGAAAAGGATGCTAGTTAAAACCTTTTGTTTTAGGCAGTCCAAAAGTGGGAAAACATATTGCTGGGTTTGTCCACTAGTACTCAGAAAAAAAACCAAAAGCAGATGGGGCCATTTCTGTGGGCTTTTCCAGTGCATCCACATAGGAGAAAAAAAAGCTATTTACAGTTCGTCTGTTCCCATTCCCCCAGGCTTCTTTCTACCACATCCTCAAATCATTGTCCCACACAACGAAAACCACACTTCTACAAGCTATTCCCCCCCACCAAACAGCATGCCAGAAAATCAGTGGAGTGGAGTGATACACAAAATAAATGGACCTTTGCTCTTGCCAAGTGTGCTAGTCAGAGGAGTTCTTGCTCATGCAAATGGAAGATTACTTCCAATACAGGTTACAGGGATCTGCAAATCTTGAGCTGTTTATGTGCTACACAGGTTTTTAAGCAGAGGTCCAGGCAACTTCTTCAGCTCTTTGTGGGGATTGTAGCAACTGTTTGTTCATTTTATTTTAGCCATGCTCTGAAGGGCATCACTTGGAAGAAATGCTTTTTCCTGATGCAGCACAGAGGCAGTAGCACCACAACTGTGCCTACAGCAGATACCCATTAGCGTTTCCTCTCTGCTTTTGACAACCATAGTGTTGCATTAAGAGATTAGATGAACCATCTAAGAGCAGCAAAGAACCCAGGAGCCAGTGTTGGTTCCAGTTTTGTTCCCTTCTACTTTTGACCCACTTGTCTGCAAGGGCTTAATTCCCAAAGCCTCCTCCATCCTCTGCTCAGCATTGCTGCACACACCCGGTCACAGCTGCGGATGCAGCACAAAGCAAACGCACAGAGCATAATTCAAAGGTACTCCTGTACAAGGTAGCAGCTATATTCCAAGCTGCCTATCTTCTAAGGGCCAAAGGCCAAATTTTTTCCTTGGAAATACAGTCTGAGATAAAGTTGAGAGTGTTGTCAGCCCAGATGCCATTACTACAGAGCTGACACAGAACACTCTCAGAGTCAATATAACAATGAAGATCTTTTTAAGGGAAATGTTGTTTTACATTTTAAATTAAAATAGCAGCAACAAGTGACATGAGAACATAACGTGATGGTACAGTCCAAAATGAATTCTAAATGCCACCATCAGAAAAACATTTCTTCTCCTTCCTGACCTGGGATGTGAAAGTGGGGAAAGTTCATATGTACCACCAGTCTTCCAAGTAAGGAACCTAACCCAAAGACATTTTTGCCATGGCAAACAGTACTTTCATTTCTAACCCTTTTTTATGTCTCTGGGCTTAAACAGACCACAACCCTACTGTGATTAAGATGTACTTGTCACATGGTAGCACCACAGAATTGGACAAAGATATGTCTGCAGTGAAAGCCAGGTAGATCAGTGCAGGATTTATGCCTAACTTTAGGAGAGGCAATTAACAATTATAAGAAGAGTCACTGAGAAAACGCACAGGAAAAGTATGCAACATAGAATAATTCTGCAGCTAGATTTTCTATGTTCCAGTAAATAGGGAGGTTTTGACATATGAAATTAAAAGCAGAAAAACACCGTTCTTCAACTAGTGTGGTTAATTTAAGTTACAAATATGATGTACATACATACTTCCAATGAATTTGTCTAACATTGTGCTAGTTTTAGCTAGGACAGAGTTAATTTTCTTCACAGCAGCTCGTATGGAGCTATGTTTGGGACTGTGCTAGAAACACTGTTGATTATACAGAGATGTATCAGTGACTGCTAAGCACCACTTACATTGAGTCAAGGCCTTTTCTGCCTCTCAGCCCATCCCACCAGCAAGGAGGCTGGGGGTACACAAGAAGCTGGGAGAGAGGACACAGCTGGGAGAGCTGATCCCACCTGGCCCAAGGGATATTCCAGACCACGTGGTGTCATGCTCAGCACATAAAACTGGGGCAAGAGGAAAGAATTGGGGACAGAAAGAATCGTGGCATTTATTTTCCCAAGTCACCATTCCATGTGAGGGAGCCCTGCTTTAGAGGGGATGGCTGAACACCCGCCTGCCCATGGGAAGTGGTGTTTCCAAGGAATTGCTTGGTTTACTTTGCTTGTGTACATGGCTTTTGCTTTACCTACTTTATTGTCTTTATCTCAGCCAATGAGTTTTCTCACTTTTACCCTTCTGATTTGCTCACTCATTTGCCATGGGGGAAGTGAACGAGTGGCTGTGTGGTGCTTAGCTGCCAGCTGGGGTTAAACCACAACAGTCCTTTTTGATGGCCAGTGTGGGGCTGGAAGGGTTTGAGATAATGACACGTTTGATTCAAATGTTGCTAGATTGAATTTATAGCTGTTACTGTTGTTTAGCTATTCGTTGATGGGCTCCTGGGCTTGCCATGGGGCTTGATTGCCTCACTGCACGCTAAAGCCTGGTGCTCGTTAGTGGCTGCTCCTTGGTTCTGCTGCTTGCTGAACTGCTGATCACCTTACTCTGCTGGGCCTGGGAACATTCTGGTGTCAGCACTGGCAAAGCACCATGCTGGAGAGACTGTGGCACACATATAAGGCTCCACTTTGAGCAGGGAAAATCCTAAGGGACTGAAGTCTGTGGCTAGTCCAAAAAGGAGCAGGGGCAAGGAGAAGAGCTCATTCCAACATTATCCCAAATGGTCTGGTCCAAAGGGCCTATGGATAGAGACTGTAATGAACTGACCGGAGATGGCTGAACATCAGCCAGCCCATGGGAAGTGGTAAATTAATTCCTTGGTTTGCTTTGCTTGCGTGTGCTGCTTTTGCTTTACCTATTATTTTAGTATCTTTATCTCAAGTCATGAGTTTTCTTACTTTCACCCTTCTGATTTGCTCACTCACTGGTAGGGAGTGAGCAAGGGGCTGTGTGGTGCTTAGCTGCTGGCTGGGGTTAAAACATGACACTATATAAAGGTGAAGTCTTATTTTTATAAAGGTGGTGGTGATTCTCCATTTGATGATAAGGGAGAATAATCCTCCACTTCCCCCAGTCCACATGGACGTCCCTGTCAAGTCAGCCCAGGGGACAGATGAGCACATCCCAACATAGCCCAGGAAATACATGATGACTTTAACTTTGCTTTTTTCTGGCTGAAGGTCAGAGGATCACTCGAACAACTGCTCACATCAACAAGCATATATGAAAAAGTGTTAATTCCAGCAGGAAGTGGTGCAAAGCATTTCAGGACTGGAAATTGCTCAGACCAGTTTTATCACGTGGAGATGCGTATGGATGGCCACAAGATTCACAGTGTAACTCCGTACAACGTTTAGAGAGCATTAATGTATATTTCTTTCACAGAACTGACATTTACAGTGATTGTGATGTTGCAGTAATATCATTAGTGACCTAACTTGAAGGCATGCTGAAAAACATCACTTGACTTTTCTCATACTTGCCAGGTCAATTTTCAAGGACCCAACCGTGATGCTCCCCAGAGTTACGAAGTTAAGCTCATTTCCACCACTGCTTCAGGAGTTGTGCTTTTGGGAGTAAGTACAAAGTTCATTTGTTGAAAAACTAAGTGCAGTGATTCTAATGGTTGTTTTCATGCACTGAGAGCACTAAACACCATGAGGAGAAAGGTCCAAGAACAAATACATCAATCAGCTGAACTAGAGTCTAATCTCAGCTGCAACAAATGGCACATGACACAACATCTCAGGCTTCAGGATGTGCTGCACTTCCAGTACTGCTCCCCAGATCAGAGCAAATCCTGTCATCACCACCTGCCATCAAACCTAAAGCAATCATCAGAGCATGAGAAAGGGGAGGTGCTAATGAGCTAAGGCTGCTTATCTCTGTATAATCCTCAAGGGAAAGTCAACCAGATTTTATCAGAGCAGCCAGTATTGTGCAAAATCTCTGCTCTGTCATTTAATCTTCTTCTCTCCTATCTGCATGTAGGACTACACAATTTCTTTCTCTTCAGCTGCGTCTGCCTCCCCCCAGAGACTGCAGGCAACCTGCCACCTCTCTGCTTTTACATCCCTCCACAAGATGGAGATGGCAGTAAGAGCCCCTGCACCTTCTGCCTGGTTCCAGCTTCCCAGTCACTGCAGACCTCAGACAAGTCTTTCAGCCAACGAAGAAATACAAACCAGAGGATGAAATGCAGTGCCTTACAGTTAATGAAAAAGAAAACCCACCACATTAAAGAGACAGCATCTAGATGAAAATTATTGGCATGAAAAAAAAATTAAGTACAACTGAAAAATTGTGTAATGTTATAATTCCTCTCTGCAGCACATATTTTTTGAGATATAAATCAACCCCATCTGCAGGATTAAAACAAAAATGCAACCATTAATTTGATGGTAAATGTTTTCTCTACATCTTTAATAGCCCTAAGAAGGAAAACACAAATGCATTTCAATGGCCTGATGTTAAATCATTTATAGAAGACCTATTTCTGAATCAGAAATTTCCAGCACACTACTGCTGGCGAGTAAAAATGCAGCTCCATCAATAGGAAGCACACAGTTCACACAGGCTGTCTGTCTACAGAAAGGCCAAAGATATCACACCTCTAACTAAAGATATGAGAGTTAAAAAAGCATTCAGTGGAGCAGCCTCGGGTTAAATGGACAATTTTAAAACACATTCACCAGCTGTCTGCTACTCAGGCTTGTTTCTAATCTCAGAGATTCCAGGAGTGCAATTTGCTACCACAGCACAGCGAAAGGCTGCTGCCCCAAAACCAAATACCGACAGCAGGGATGAAAATTTCAGAGCTTTTGTTTATTTGGTTTTGAGGGGATAGGGGGGTTGCAGTACGAGCTTTTGTTACTGGTCTTCAGTAACTCATTCACTTCCTTTAGCATCCACTAAAGGCAGTGTAGACATTTCAAGTCTTGTTCCTAATTCCACACATCCCTGCACTGCTGAAAAAGAAATTAGGCATTTAGCAAAATCCTAGGAATCTTAAGAGGGAAAGGGAGCTTAAGAACATTAAACAAAGGTGTTCCTAAGACTTACCTGAAACCTTCCCAGCAGGACTCCCTCACTCCAAGGGCGGTGAAATCTGCCTCTCTTCCCACTACCTATTTCACAGGCTCCACAGTACAGGAAGCCTCATCCTTTCCTATTTAATTTTTTCACCCCACTACACAGAGGTCTGCAACATATGCATGTTAACTCGGGTATCTGCTGGCACAAAGAGATAAAATTGGAAAAGGATTTGTGTATTTTACCTTTTCTTCTTGTGGAAAAAAGCAAGCCTGGCATGGATCTCTGACCTCAGGCTTTGAATGTGTGCAAGCATCAGAGACACTCTATGTGCTTTGCCCACAGAAAGGCAATTTTACCTCAAAATACTGCTGTCAAGCCCACCACGAGCACATACTGGTGCAGAGGACAGCATGGCATGGTGCTGTGCAATCCCTATGCCAAGTCAAAAGGGGACACCTGACGCCCTTCCAGAAGGGCAAACCAGCCTGGCGTTCGGCTCAGTACTATTTATCCTGCCTTTCATCCTGGTAGTATTTGGGCAGACTCTTCGATTTCCTTTTATACAGCTGATGTTAAGACCTGGCTGCCAATCAATAGCCTCCAGCTCAGCTCCCACACAAATGTTCCCTCCCGCTACTCAACTTTATCTTGCAACCTGCTTCCTCCCTCCCATCACAAAACCCAAAAACTTGTGGGGGGTTTTGGGGTTTTTTTTTAGCTGCCTGCTGGTTTCCACTTGCTATCATATTACACAGTCGAAGCAAACAAGCAGCAGGCTTTCCTCTGCACAGTTTCAGTGACTTTAGTGAGGTCACGTAAGGCTAAATCTCTAGTGAAAGCCAGGCAGAGCACCACACATCTTTTCTTCTGCACTGCAGAAGGTTTTGCAGGGCTGTGCTAGTTGTAAAATAAGGCTATGTCACTATCTTGCCTATTGCAAAACAGCAATTACAAACAGGCCAGTCCCAAGATTCAGGTACTTCAAATCTTGCCACCAAATATTGCCAGTGTTATCAACATGAGCCATGATACAAGGCATTGCTCAGATTTTCAGCTTGGGAGCCGTATGATTAAGCAAAGGCCTGATTTTGCTGGAGGTGTTTCAGTCTTCATTAAATTGGTTTTGCTTGCTCAAAGAACATGAACACAAAAGACAAAGCACCCTGAAGTCCTGTTACTTTTAGCTCTCTCTACGGCAATGCTAACCTCAGGACTGGCAGGAGCAAAAGAGTTTTATCTTGAACACTGGCATTGGCAAGAGATGTATGTACAACCTACATGACCTACTGATCATGGCAGAGTCCACCAGCACCTGGATGGGGCACTTGAGAAGCCTGGTTCCCCCTGACAGCAAGGGACAATGACCCAAACCACTCTCAAGCAGCAGACAAATGCAGTAAACCTGGAACAATGCTGCACGTTCGTTTGCAAGTCTGCTCTTCCCAGTGGGTGAGCAGTGCGAGAAGCAGAGCAGAGATATCAAAATAGCTTTGTCCAGCTTTTTCCATCAGTACCAGGTCACTGGACCCTGCTAAACAGTGCTCTTGGGCAACAATTTTTAAGCATTTGTGCCAGGGTAACCACACAGGTTTAAAACTCAAATTCTGCTTTGGGGCAGGATGCTTGCTCACTGGGACAGCTCAGCAGCTTCCCCACTCCTGCCCCACACCAGCCAGTGGAAGGACACCAACTAGAGCCATGTGACTTCTTCCAGTAAACCACAAGTTTGTAACAAAAATAATCAGGAAACCAAAGCCATTCATGTACTTGGATCGAGTTAGGAAAGGAGGGGAGTAAGCAACAAAAAAAATTAGTAAAGGAGAAACCAGTTATTTTGACAGCCTCACAAACCATGTCTTCACCACCTTCTCTTCTTGAGTTTAAACAAAATAGAGGGCACATTAAAAAAAAAGATGAAAAAACTGTTCTGGAGTAATACAAACTACTTCCTTCAGCCTCAAACATAATGTTTTAAATTTCAGCTACCAAGCAACAAAAAATCTATTACTTGTGCAAACTTTTCCAATACCAACATCCACTTTTACAATGCAAAAGGTGAAGCTGTTTTTACACATTCTCAGCCTGTTTTTAGGGGCTTTGGAGCTCATTTTAAGGGCAGGAGCCAGTGTCAAAAAGAAACTGCAGTGAGTTCAATGCAAACAACATTTGGCACAGTGTTTACTAAAACCTTTAAATACCAGAAGCTGTTGCAACCTGGGATCTTACTATTTCCATAAATCTGACAGTACCCCCACCCGAGCCTCAAGCCTCATTTGGATGGCAATTTTACAACTGAGACATTTATACATACAGATATATATTCCTACTGACAGCAGTTACCAGTCAAGCAAAAACCATAATGGATAACAGAGGACAGAGAGCATCTGATTAATCTCCCTACTCAGGCAGAAATCTCGCCTAATGAAAGCTGAGTTTCTGAAGAAGGAACTTTACATTTTCTGGTGGCTTGGCACATTCCAAATTTCTCCAACCAGGAAAATAAAATGAAAATAAGAACACTGTAACTTTCAGGCTACTCTTCTTGTTTTACTACTGGATTGCAGTTTCCTCCTGTTTCTTACAAGGCCACTCTGGTCACTAAACTGCATAGTCCAGTTAACACATAGCTTCAGAATATCCTGAGGTTAATTAGCTGAAGTAAATATGAGTTTCCTCACTCATTACTGGAAATTTCCCAGCTACAAGCTAAGGATCACTTTTCATAAACTAAACCATATATGGGGGGAAGTAAATAGCAAAGAGGTATGAACTGGAAATTTAAAGCACTATTTTGAGATGTGCCATGTCAAACTACTGAATGTTTTTCTTCATCTCTGTATTAGCCAAACACATATTCCCTAGTCCACATGGGATACATGCCTAGCAGAAAGCAAACTCAGAAAGTCACTTCCATTACCACCACCTCCACCCACCTCCCACTAAAAGGGCAAATTTTCACCTCAGCAGTTACAGGAACTGCCAGACATGTGCTTCTGAATGACCCCTTGCAATGTGTGGGCAGCAAAGATGCTAAGAGGAGAAAAAGGGTCTTGCTTTATGTTAAAGGCTACTCCCCACTGCATCAAGAGTTAACAAGACTCAATTTCACTTGGTGCCAAGGTTTCACATGTGGCTTGGCACTGGGACAAAGGGCAGGAGAGCGAATAGCAAAGATGGGGAGATGACTGATGTTTCATCTCCACTATAAAAATCTACACTGAAAATGAGCTGGGTGAATGTTCACAGCACCATCATGCTCCATCCTAACTCCACTGCTGCCAACTGCACATTCCAATACTCAGAACAGCTCATCAGCAGACATCAGCTTTAAAAAAATGCAAGTTTTAGAACTGAGAGCTTAAGCACCTGGGTGGATACTTCTGTATCTTATAATGTTTTGGATATTTTTAATTCCACCCAGGTCAACCTTTCACCATCCTGTGTGCAATCAGGACTTTTAGAAATCCTCCTCCGTCATGAAGTAATGCCAAGAAAGGTTCTCACACACTCACACTGTTCAGAGCAGAGGGAAAACACCAAACAGGAGAGCCCCATGCTGAAACTATGAGACAAAGCATGACTGCTCCTCTCAAGAAGAGCTACATGTGAAGACGTATCAGTTACCTAAAGTTACACGGGGAACTTCATAATCGTCAGCTCCTACTGTGTAAACATTTGCATTTGCTACTTGAACAGTTTTTCAATGTTCTTTTTTTATTTGTAAAATACATATAAAGTTTGCTGCCACACCTTCCATTTCTGCAGCTGGCTGTGCAGGAGACTTCCCAGTAAAACTCCTATAAGGCAAAAGTGTTGACAATTCCTGGATTGCTCTGCACCACTAACTAGATGAGAAACGACGCAGATTTCTGGAAAGCTGCGATAGCATCTCAAAACACAAGCAGCAATTTGCACCACAAAGTACCACCCAACCAAACGGGTAAGAAAGAACAATTAAAACCTTAAAAATTATTTTCATTACAAGTTTATGATGAAATATGTTGTTGTCCTGGGGTGACTGTATGATACTGTATTCCCTATCGTCTGCCCTATGCCAGACATGAATCCTGTGCCTTCCTGTGTCTTTAAGCTGTTTCTCAGGAGAGGGGGAAGAGAAGCCAAGCAAATTTTTCAGAGCGGTTTCTGCTTAAGGACACACTCTCCCCTGTGTTGCTGCTGCTACAGAGCTGAGGAAAGCACCTTTCAGCTTTTTCCCAGGTCTCAGCTCCTTTTCTTGGGAGAGAGGGAGAGTTAAAACTCTTTGCTTTTTATCTAGCCTGCTAGCTGAGGCAAGAACTTTTCTTGGGACTGTTCTGCTCTGTCTGGAACAGAATCACTGGGAGGCCCCACACCCACAGAAAGGACTCTGAAATCTACCCAGGTTTCTTCTCCACAGCAAGAGGTTTTATTATTTAACATTACTCATTCTTTTCTTCTGTGCCTGCGTGCACTTTGCTTGTTAAAGAAAAAGGTTTTTTTCACTTTCTGAACCTGGTGGGGGAGGGGCTGCTGAAATCTGCCTTCTAATAGAGGGACATTCATTTCGGATGTTTTCCTCAAAATTTCTCTCAAACCAAGACAGTTTTCTGTTCAGAGACCCGCACAATTCAAGCTGTTGAAAAACGGAGAAACATCACAACAAAATCACCTAGCCTTTTCAGTCTGCACACCAAGATACATGAGAAAAAAATGAAAATGGGACTGAAGTTTAGCCCAGACTTTGATAACTTGCATGATCAATGCAAGGTGTCAGCACCAGAATCCAAATGGAATGAGAATCCAGCTGGAGGCTAGTGGAACTGAAATGAAAAGGAGCACCAGCCCCTCTCCAGCACGCCTAATCAGGGACTGCACTGACCCCCTTCCCAGAACAAAATAACATGTTCTTTGGAAATCCCACCTCCCCTCCCACAGGTTTACTTTTTTAAAGGTTTGAAATTCTCTGTATATATGAATTAAAACACCCATTTCAAATCGCAGTCCAGCAATTGAGGGAAAGACAGTGGAGATGAGCGTGAAAGAAACAACGAAGAAACACGATACCATTAAATCATTTCTCACTGCTTAATGTTACACTCATTGCAGAGCAATTGAACACAGGCCAGAACAAACAGTATTGACACCACATGGTTTGACACCGATAGGCTGACAGAGCCACATCTTCAGACAGACTCAGGATTGGGTTAGGGCTGGGTTAGGGGCTAGGGCTGGGGTTAGGATCAGGGTTAGGGGTTAGGGCTAGAGTTAGGGCTGGTGTTGGAGTTAGGATTAGCGTTAGGGTAGGGGGTTGGGTTAGGGTTTGGGTAGGCATGGGTTAGGCTTAGGGCTAGGGCTTGGGCTTTGGCTTGGGTTTAGGGCTACAGTTAGGGTATCGGGTTAGGCTTAGGGCATGGGTTTTGGTTTGGTTTAGGGTTAGGGTTGGGGTTAGAGCAAGGGCTAGTGCTAGGGTTAGGTTTACGGTTGGGTTAGGGTTAGGGTTGGGGTTAGGGCTAGGCCTAGGCCTGGTTTAGGGTTAGGCTTAGGGTTGGTTTACAGTTTGGGTTAGGGCTAGGACTCGGGCTCGGTTTAGGGGTTAGGGTTGGGTTAGGGGTACTTTACAGTTAGGGTATAGGTTAGGGCAAGGGTTAGGGCAAGGGTTTAGGGTTAGGGTTACTGTAAGGGCTATTGCTACGGTGAGGGCTAGGGTTGGTCTAGGATTAGGGTTAAGGTTTGGGTTAGATTTTAGTCAGGGTTAGGGTTGAGTTTGTGTTTAGTGTTAGGGATGGGTTAGGTTTTAGGGTTAGGGTTCGATCAGGGTTAGGGATGTTTGGGGTAGGGTTAGGATTATGGACGCTTGGATTTTCAAAGCTTTTGGGATATTATTCATGTTACTCATCATCTGATGATACCAAGACGGTCACAGATCAACTCTGAAAAGCAGGAAGAAAGGAAGTTTTCCTTATTACTTCAATGTTGTCCTAATATTTAAATAAATCCAAATGAATATGGGGATTTTAACTGTTTAATTGAAATAACGTGAAGCATTTGGATTATTTTTAATGCACGGAAGAGTAGAAATTTGCAAAAAGTAAATTAAATTTTTCATCATTATCATTGTCATTGTCTTTATATAATTTCTTGCAAGTGAGTACACATTTAAGATTTTACAGTAAAAAAGAAAAAATTCTTGATCTAAAATGCATTTAATGAAAGTAAAACAGATTAAACTTCTTGGTTTTCAAGTATTTCAGGCAAAGTGATACAATTGTCCACGTGCTGCACTGGCAAAGCCTACCCTCTCAGGCGTATACCAAATTTGACTAGATTACAGATGGCCCATACACCATATCAGACCCTCCAGCAAATGCATTATTTTGCCACTGCTCCCTGGTCTCTAATCTACCCAAAGCTTTTCATAGAGTTAATATTACATTCATGGCTTAGGCCTTGACAACTGCACCCATAAATCAATTTTAAACCTCACATTAATCATCTTTCTGTAATCAGTGGCTATTCAGCACAAATTTACATCTCATTTCTGTTGGCCAAACAGCCACATTAGAGCTTTGAAGCTTATTCAGGCTTAAATGATTATATTCCCCTAATAAACACTGAAGTCCTCTCAGTCCAGCTGCTGTGAGCTGCATTAATGATGTGCCGTGGCAGCAGGGGCCATCTGAAGCCAGCCTTGTACGATGCTACAAGCAGCAGCCCCCATGCCAAACAGATTTTTTGCATTTCCAATGCTCTCAGAAGAAATGAGAAGGCTTCTCTGCCTGTGCAGACCCTCCTACGGGAACTGGCGTGTGCAGCAGGCACACACAACATGCAATTTATTGCACCTCCCCTTAACAGCTCCATTTGCCACCTCTTGAATACATGGGGTTACCAGTAATAAAATCCCAAACCAGATTTCCTGATTTGGGATGCACATGCTGAGCACCTTAGCTTACTCTGGGTTTGGTGACAGTTCTCTTGAATCTGAACTGTCTACAAAACCCACTTTTCCCACTTCTCAGACAGCTCTGAGTTTGTGCACAGCACCAACAAACTGTATCTTAGCATGCTTTTCTTTGATCACCTCAGAATTAGGCATTACATTTTTAATATCTGACTACAACTTTTTCCCCTGGTTTTTGGGTTGGTCTCACTGCTTTGTGTGACAAAGATGATCACTCAGGATTACAGTAAGCAGCTAAAACATGATCAGTTCAGGGCGGATTTTGCATGTACTTGTCTGCAATGCCTATAGTGAAACAATCTATTCTGATTGAACAAAGAATAATTATTTAATTAAAGAACCTTGGCAGGCCTACATTATTAAACCTCCATAAAAAGCCGCACATTGATTGTATATTCACTTTCAGTTAAGGTCTGAATCAGTATGCTAAGATCTAAAAATGAATGAACAGAATGGGTTTATTATAACTGTTGTTAAGTACTTACCCCACTATAGGTAATAAATTATACATGTGGATGCCTGGTATGCTTATTCCACAACATAATGAAACTTTTAGTTACTTTTTATTCTATGGGATTTAATTCCCATTGTGTCAGGTTTATGTTACTATTTAAATAAGGCACCAGAATTACATGGATGTAAATATGCAGGACAAAGGTGCAACCTGGACCCCAACATTTCTTTTAATCTGGAATTGAAGAAACACAGATGTGCTCAATCGTTTGTGACAGATGTCCGACATCCCAACCATTTCACAAAGAACACATTTCATACCTGCAACCTCCACACTCTCTCCTGGTATCTGACAACCAGTGAAGAACCACTTGAACATCAACATGCCATGGCTAGGAAAGGAAATACAATCATGTGCTAAATACTCAGCTGAGATGTCTGCAATGCAGAAATAAATGCTGCTTCGGCAATCAGCTGTGATAATGCAAAGTCTAGGAAAGTGGCTGAAGTTTTCGTAAGAAACTGAAAAAACTCAAATTGTTTTCTTAACCAAGAGGTAAACCATGGCTTAACCTCATGGTAATACTGCAACACATACACAGAGAAAAAAAAATCTGTAATTAGTTTGCTTTTTGCCTAACCAACAGAAGATCCTGGAATTTAAATTGAACGTTTTTGAAAAGAAGGGGAGATAACTTTGTTATTGGGGGGCAGGGCATAATCACCCACAGTGAGAACTTGCCATGGGAGTCAAACCATCATTCAGAACTTTTAAGGGGAATCCAAAGAAGTTTCAGAAGAAAGTATCTGATCAGGCAGCCAAGCCTATGACGAGACACATACATTTGTAACCTAAGTAAGGAGGGTTAAAGCTAGCACCAACACGCCCATGCCATGTGGGAGTAGAGAGTGGGTACATAGATAATTAAGATTCATGTATATTGCCCTCACCAGGTTACAGTAAGAGCCTCTTCCAGGCCCAAGTCCCTGGGGCACAGAGGTGAAGAACACAGAAATGCTGAAGACATGCAGTTCCTAAGAGAACAAACTATCAAAAATAGTTGAAACAGAAAATTAAGTAACTGGTCTATTGCTACATCTCTGGCTGCTCGGTTAAGCTACAAGCTCTTACTATTGTTTCTTTCTATTCAGGGTGCACTGGGATTAATGGTGGGCTAGAAGTTGAAGAGACAGAGTAGCAAGAGCAAGTAAACATATGGACATGGGAAGAGGCTACATTTCCTTATGAGAAAAGAGATTGCCATCCACCAACCCTTCCTCCAGCAGATTTGAGTTAAGGTGGGAGATCAGTTTGTTGATCCCAGGTGGCAATGGACCTGGCTGGATTTTGGCCACCCCGAACACTCTGATCTGCCATCCCGCACAGCTCCAGCCTTTGGTGTTTCCTTTCAGTGCTTCTTCTCCCCTACCAGCCCAGCTGGCCACTCAGCGAGCCACAGGCAAGGGCCTCTCTTGGACTTGCCTATCAAAGAGACATTCTCACAGTAGGGCCAACACTGAATGAAGCCTTCTCTCAATTTCGTGCAGGTTATGGACAGAACTCCGTCAAATTGCAGCAACAGCATTTTACTGCTAGGCAAGATAATTTTTGTCTGGAGCCTGAATTTTTGGTAAAAAAAGTTTTACATAATCTTCAAGAGTCCCTGAAAGATACCACTTGGCACAGAAACTAGAGATGATTATTTATCCAGCTCTATCCTAGGCCTTGCTCTGACTCTACAAAATGGACTGATTGGCCATTTCACACTAACATGAAATTACAACCACAGTTTCATCATGATTTAGCAATTAAACCATTAAATCAATCCCCTTTCAATTTTTGTCTCGTCAGCTTCAGAGCCTTTCAGCAAACCTGGATGCATATTTCACGGAGTGTTGAAGTTTGAAAGGAAAAGGATGAGTGAATGCACTTTGAAAAATAAATTAAAAGTACAGTTCTTAGAGGAAGAGCTAATTAGCATAGGAAACAGCACTTCTACAGGTTATGTGGTTAATTGACATCATTCTCCTTACCAAAACACATACCCACTGAAAAGAAGACCACTGAAGAAATGGTACTCTGATGCTGAAATGCTGCCCCCACAGTGCACAACACATAAAGCTTTCAAATGTTTGCTCTCATCCATAAGTTATTGTGCACAAAGACACTTAAAACAGTAAGCACTGAAAGAAATTTTGTGCCAAGTAAAGGAATTAGCCATTTAGGGGAAGGACACGAAAACCTGTTGTTGCTTCTCAATAGCTTCTTCTTGCATTGTGAGCAAGTGACATTGGACCAGGCCCAAAAGAACTCTACCACTCATACACACAAAAGGGGAATTTTCATATTTGTGTAGACTGAAGCAGTCAGAGACAGGCCATCCAAGCACACAGGTGATTTTAGTTCTGTCTCCTCTGCTCAGGGATGAAGACTTCTGAGATGCTGAGAGGTATTGGGCTTTGCAGGCGTGCTTCCTTTACTTGCACAGAAGCTGGTGCTGAGCCAGGACTGAATCCTACCTTTCCTAGGGCTCTGAGAGGCTCCAAGGTTGTATCTTCCACTGCAACAGGAATCTGTCTTCCTACCAAAACCTGAGTACATGGTGCACTCCTGCAGTAGCACATCCACCTCCTATGGACTCCCCCTACCATATAACCATCCCACAGGTTCCCTGATGACAGTCTTCAGCATGGCTCTAGCCCACAATTACATGTTCTAGAGTATCTTGCATTGTTCTGCAACTCCTACCTGCCACAGCAACCAGCTGAGCAGCCACTAAGATTCCCTCTTCACTTTTACCTGGTTTCCATCACAAGGATGATTTTCTTCTCATTGCAATCCGTTTGCCTCACAGAGCAAACAAGGTAATGCAACAATTTACTAAGATCACTTTCAGAAAGCCATTTTCTTTTCAAATGGCATCACTTCAGCTAGGATAAACTGCAAAGATCCCACAAGAGAGTCCACAGCTACTCAAGGGATCAAAGCCCTACTTAAGACCACAGAAAACCACTTAAAAATTAGAGAAGGCTGGGAGGTGGCTAACTTGCTTGTGGCCTCTGTTTGCCTGAAACGGTTGTTGGGAGAAGAGATGAGTAGTATGTACCTGTAAAGTTAGCAAGAAGAGGCATGGAAAGACCCACTAAGTGAGATCTGAAGTTTGATGAATTTGAGCTAGAAAGATTCATTTGTGTCTTACAATAAGGATAGATTGATGCTGGCACAAGCTACAAAGGGATATGGACTTACCCCAAGAGGATGACTAAATCAAAGAAATCTCTCTCCAGAAGATGCAGTGTAGGCCAAATCAAGGTTACAGACCTGCTGCAAGGACCCCTGAACAAGTTTCTACACCATATGTGCCACAAGAGATTCAACTACACAATGTTAACAGACCCAGTGGCCTTAAATCCTATGAAGCTACATCACCATTACCTTCAGCTTACACACTCACAAATTTGCTCTTCTCTTTAAATAGTAAGAATTAGCAAGTACTATAATCTTGCGCTTTTTCCCACCTGATTGTTTTACCCCACCAGCACTGAAACTATAACTCACTAACAAACAGAAATAGCATGTCTAGAATGTCAATGATTTGCAATCAACATATTTGAACAGCAGGGTGTTGCCCAACTTTCTTCCTTAATATCATTTTGATTCCTTATGTATTTACTGTAATACTGGAAATAAACCAGTTCTCAGTTTTAAAATTCTGCAGAGCAGAGAAGGAAGGAAATTTGCCAAGTAATATCTTTGGTCACAGCACTGTGTGTGAAGAAAAATTGTTTGCACTCTATTTTCTCTCTTTGCTGCTTTATTTTTTAACAAACAAAGGTTGAAAAGAAGGAAGCAGATGATCTGTTTTTTAAAGGCAGTAATCAAGACTTTGCTAACTTAGGTCATTCCCAGTTCAACAAAACACAGGACACCTATGGCATTAGCCCCCATTTTGGGTGGGTCTTAGTTGCTTACTCTACCCTTGATCGATGAGGACACTATGTAGTCTTCCAGCAGGGCCAGAAGCACCAGAGAATTAATTTGGGAAAAGCTCCCCCTCTTACAAAAAAAGCTCAACATCGATTCTGGCTTCTGACAAAGATCCTCTGCAACATCTGGAGAGATGCACAGGGACTTCTGCACATCCAGCTTCCGCAAGGTCAGCCTCTGCAAACAGCAATGCTGAGAAACACCCCAGGTTAGCACTGGAGGAGATAACCCTGCAAGCAAAAAATCTCTCCATAGTGCTGTGCTCAAAAGGGGCAGAGAAGAGAGAAGTCCCAAAGCTTTACCTGGGCTAGTGGCATAAAACAAAATAGCTCTGCAAACACTGAGCAAGGGCTGCTTAAGATTCCCTGCTTTCTCTTCAACACCTTCACAGCAAAAGCCTTTTACAAATATTACACAGGCAGCATCATAACCAAATCCCCTGGAGGCTAAAGACATTTGCCAGGTCAATACACTTACGCTCTGAGAAACAGGCTCTGCCAGACTTACTTACTGTGACTCCAAAGGACACAGTAGCTCCTGCCTATCTGTACTTCCTGTCCACATCGAGACCACCCCTCCGAGTTAAATACACCAGACTCCGAAGAAGCAGTGTTTTGAAATTGAATATACAGGGCTTGGGGAGTTGAGCTTACAACCTGAGTAATCGGCACGGATATTCAATTATCATTAAAATTAATAAGTAGGGCAACAACCAAATCCCAGGGCAGGTTTTGATTATCTCAGTCTGGGTATTTATCAGAATTACTCTGACACACTGAGTCACTGGGTTCTGGCCGACAGGCACAAGTCGCTCCTTAGCCCACTGGAGTTTCCTTCGCACTGGACGCATCAGGACATCCAATGCCAGGAAGAGACAAGTACCACACAAGAAATGAGATGGGTATCTGAAGCCATACAAGAAGATTTGATTTGGTCTGAAATCCATTTCCAAGAGAACTATTCATTTTGTCCCTGTTCAGCAGCTGTCCTCTGCCTCACTATAATTCTGCAGAATGACAGCAGTCACTGCTTTTGCAAGGAAGCACCAACCTCCTTCCAGTCACCTACCCAACAACGTACCAGTATCACAACTCATTTATTTCCTGATCATGTGACAAGGCAGCTCTAGTGATAGACATAACTAGCAATTCTTTTCTAAAATTTCATCATTTTAAAGTTGATTTTCCCATCACTAGAGTGAAAATCAAGGCTTTGCCCAATTACTATATTAATCAATATCAATAATTTTAAGAACGCAAAATTAACTCCAGAATTGGCAGAGATATTAAAAGTATATGTGTTGCCACTGAAGTTAACGACACAGAAACATTCAGTTATTCAATCTGGCATCAAAATAAAGCGAACAGTAAACCAGACGGAGATTGTGTAATGAAGTAACTTTATCTCACAGGATTACACTTGTGGTTATGACTTTAATTGCATAGTCTAGAAGGATTTGTGACAAACGGAATAATCTCACATTATTGTAATGATTTGTAATCACGACACTGGCTACAATTTTTGGGCTGACTTTACATTTCCACTGCAATTAACTAAACAAAGTCACTACATGCCCTACAGTTCTAACCACTTAAAATTCTGTCTTGCAAGGAGCCCCAACAGCCCCCCAGTCTGGAGGTTTGAAACCAAGGCAAAGCTCTCAAGTGTGTATCTTTCAATTTCTGAAGCAAATAAAGCTAAAATAAAACAAACCTCAATACCCCCAAGGCTGCTGAACAGAAGACTGAAGGTCACATTTTTGTTATCCTTTACTGTTGACTGAACAGGGAGCAAGCCACGCTGAGCAGATATCATACAGAGCACAAGTTATTTTGACAACCCTCAACTTAAAGTGACAAACTTAAAGAAGGACCTCCAGGCTCCAGCAGGAAACCAGGAGAATCACATCAGTGCTGTACCTGGAGTCTGTATGCTGAATGTGCTAAAACAACCTGCCCCCAACATTTGGTATCTGCTGAGTACAATTAGGTCTTGGGGTTATCAACCCAGAAGGAGCAGCACCTATGGATCACATAAAAACGCAAATACCTGAAAAACAAAAAAAATCAATTCATTCTAAAGAGCACTTTCAATAAATAAATATTTTAAGAAGTCCTGTCATTACCTCCTCTCCCAGCCTGCCCTCACTCACCAGTTCTTGGTCTAGCTCACAGCCTAAGCTAGGCAGGGGAGAGGCTGACTTGCACAAGAGGAACACCAAGCAGCTCTTTCTCACAACTAGGACAAAACTGAAAATGGATTAACAATAATGGTATCTCAAACCATAGCAGGAAATACCCAGCACCATCTTCTCCTGACAACTGCATCATCTGTACCACATTCAATACTGTCACTATTATGGGAAGAATCATGGGGGTTATGGGAAGACCTTTGAAGGCAAGAGTCAGGTCACTTGTCCCAAAATATTTTTGCTGAAGTCAAATGCGAATTTCTGCAGCGTAGAAGTTCAGTCCTCCCCCCACTTCAGAGCCAGAAGTTCTGATCTTTGCGAGAAAGCATGCCAAGGAGGGCAATTATCCACAGAAAACACACATCTCTACATGATTCTGGTTTATCTTATTGCAGCACCAGTAACAGATCTAGAGGACACTATATGCCCCATTATATAGGTAGTTCATATACATGGAAATCAGTAAGATCCAGGCTTTAGAAAACTTCTATAACAATTTAAATACATCTACTTTTTTTGATGTGTTTTTTTGAATTTGATTTTTTCAACACTTTATTTTGTTAAGTCAAGAATTAATATAATCAAAGGAGTGGCCTGGCACTTGCTTGAGTAATGACCACAAAGAGAAAGAAATAAGAATACGTAAGCTAAGTGCTTATCAAAGCATTTTGGCAAGAACCAAGTATCTAATTATACTTCCCTTCCTGGAAAGCAGCAAAAGGAAGCAAATAAAGGACTGTGTGGGTGTTTCAGCCTGATCTGACAGATCCAAGCTTTAGAAAGCCACCAACAATCTCTACTCCTTGCCCATCACCACCCTTCTCTGATGCCCAGGGATGCCCAGCTCAGCAGGAAATTTCATCTCCTCCTCCATCACACCATGCTGATCCACAGTCCCCACTCTTCTCAGGGGAGCTTGCATCCTTACCAGCCCCAGGGCTCGATCCTGCCTCCTCCCTGCAGCTAACTGGCAACTCGTCCATGGATTATTCCTTTCTCAGACCACTAAGATCATACAGGAATAGGGGAGGATCAAACTAACATGCAAGTGTCATTCACTCCTAACTATAAATCACTACTACATCACAGATATGTCTTCAGTAAATCATCTTGAAATAGAATTAAAAATCAGTGATGTCCCATTACACATGGAAGAAATAATTGCTCTCTACCCTAAATGCTCACTACTCCCCTCAGGATGGCAGAGTCTTTATTTTTTTGAGATAATTTGGGTAGGGTTTTT
Source organism: Falcunculus frontatus (assembly GCA_013398115.1). NCBI lineage: Eukaryota > Metazoa > Chordata > Aves > Passeriformes > Falcunculus > Falcunculus frontatus. Next base: position 365,780 of record VZRV01001115.1, on the reverse strand, counting down.
TTTTTTCCACCCCCTAATTCCTCTGTCCTGGCAGAGGAAGCAGCAGCCAAACCATGTTCTGCAATTCTTTTCTACTCACTGTTCATCCCATGGGGTACAGACAATCAATCACAGTGGCCTGACAGCATACAATATCACAGTGGTATCGCAGAGATGACTGATAGCCAGGTGTCACCCACATTCTCTTCAACAGTGCTTCATCACTCATGTTGAAGAGCCTAAAGGCTGGTGAGGGGAGCTACCACATTTCTTTAGAGCAGAGTTAACACAAAAGCCTCCAAAGCATGGGTTTGCATCCATGTGTACTGCTCATACTTAACCTCCAATCTGTTTCACTACAGTACTTTCAATATTAAACCAACAGACTTCATGGCTATTGTCTTAGTCACATACACAAAATCATATACTTCAGCATGCTTCTTCCCTCAAAATGAAGATGTCTAAAGGTAAATTAAGACTATCAACCCAAAATATATTGGGACAAGAAGAGCTTCCAAATAAAACACTAGCATTTTCTTTCAATAGCCAAGAACCCAGTCCTACCTTCCCCTTTCCTGTGTGAACGCAGCCTTCAGCAACTGGAAAAACACCCTGTTTTTCTGATCAGGACAAGCAAATCCTGAATGATTCCCATTAGTAACTTGAAAAGTGGATGAAAGTTTGTTCTAACAATCCTAGATGTTCAGCTGCTGAACTGTTTCTTCATAATAGAATAACCACACATCAGGACTTTGCAGTAAACAACAGTCAATCAGAAAGCTCTCCTTTCAGGTTTCAACCTAGGTGAAGGGTCTTCAAATAAGCCCTCTAATTTTTATTGTCTTCATTCACTGTGTATACACAAGACAACTGCTTGCCATGAAGATAAAATAGCAGCTCCTATGTTAACAATATTTTCAGGAATTTTGCATTTAAAATGTTCTTCTGGACACACCTACCATGTGTTTACCTTTTTTTAAGCTAGCATTCTTTTTCTCATGTGTTTTTTGAGCTGGCTTTCCTGAATGAGTAACATTAAAAAAAAAACACAAAAAAAATCAAAGAGGACTGCATTCTTGAATTTAGTTACCAAAAAAAAGCCATTAACCTGAGTAAAAATATATGCTGTCAAATGGGGCCAGTGCATTTGAAGTCTTATAAAAGGATTATGCAATTAAGTGATAAGTAACCCACTGATACATATATTTAGCACATAAAGCAGTAAGAAATATACTTCAAAAATTCATAAACATAAGCTATAAAATCCTAATGCATGTTTTATACACTCTGAGCTGCTGCATGTGCATTCTGTAATGGTAATATTTTATTCTGTATAGTTTTAAATTTTCCGTGACAGCACTACATTAATACATTTTAATTGTATGGTTACTAACTGTTGGATACCAGTATTTCTGAAATTGGCACAAAAGTAACAAAGAAAACAATGGTTTTAGAAGATAAAGCTCTTCAAAGCTCTTTTATACCCCAATGTAATTCCTAGACACTAGAGAGAAAAAAAAGACATTTTAGCATGAAAGGAGATTATTGTTTGCCCAATGAGCCTGTGTGGAGGAACCTAATGCTCACAACAGTATTTACAAAATGATATACTGAAGGATCAACCTTTATTTTTTCCTGCTGTAGAATATATTATTCCAGTAATACAGTTCTAGACAAGATAAAGATTTGCTTTATTCTTAATCTCACTAGTATTAATTTATTTTACAGTACCTTAGAGGACTATAGGCATTTTAGATCTCCTTTAATAAGACCTACACCTCGCCAGATGCTGCTCCCAAATAAATGCTGATTTATTTCAACAGTACACAAACCAAAGGGCAGACAGCTGAGAGGACAGGACAACAAGAGCCGTCTCAAATGGAGTGAAAAGATTAAACCTCAGATAGGAAAGGAGATATGAGAAAGCACATGAATAAAATGGCAAGGCTATACAAGGAGAACTCTTGTCTAGCATAGAGTACTCGGGTTTAAAACCAGATACACAGTGCAGCTAATATGTTGCAGGTATCAAGAGTGGATCTTAAATGCAGCTTGCTGAATGAGTAACAGTAACCTGATAGTAACCTGAGTAAACCAAAACAAACCAAAAAAACCCCAAAACCAAACAAAATCAAAACACATCAAAAGAAAAAAAAAAAAAGAAAAAAAGCCCCACACCAAATTTCAGAGGGAAACAGAAACAGATCTAACCCTAGGCAGTCAGGACAGGCTTTCAGACAGAAGGGCTTCAGACTTAGGGCTGCAATAGGTCAGAACAGATCACCTGATTTGTTCATCCAGAAGAGATGTACTCTGCTTGACCAGCATGGCAGAGATGATGGTCCGACCTGCTGTCAGAGACCTCCTGTGACAGAAATCCCACATCTGCCCACAGATGAACCAGTAGAAGGCACATTCCATCAAATTTAACCTGAACCAGTTTAGATGAAACAAATTCTATTTCTCTCGTCCCACCCACTGCAAACCAGGATGAAAGCTTATTCCTTTGCTCTCTGGTGGCTGTGGGCCAGTCCAATACTCTGCGCTACACCCATCTTCATCAGCCTTCTCACACAAGATGCATCTCCCCATTGCAAAGCTGATCTCTTTAGATTCTGATTGGTATAATCAAGCTTTGTGAAACAAAAATAGCTCTATGAGCACTGGAAGGGCCACCAACTCAGCAGAGAAATCCAATTTGGACAGTAGTCTACTGGCCAAATTCACCTCTCATGGCAGCGCCCTACTCCCTTTAACTCCAGCATCCTCATTCTCACACTGGGGCCTTCAGAGTTGGAAACATAAAGTCAGCTCTGCTTTAAAACACAGTTTAGTTAATTACCACAAGGGTCTCATACAACTGCATTATTAACCTCTGGTGTCTTTTCAGACCCAAGGCTCAGGCTCTTTTGTTGGAATCATGCTATACAAAAGTAGCATGCATGATTCTTGCACACTAAGCAGGCAGCATAACCAAAAGAAAACACATCATCATGGCCCTAAGGGATGAATAAAAATGACCATGAAGAACCAGAAAGAGGGCCACAGAAGACAGATTTTTATATATATATCGACACTGTATATTACCTTAATAAATCCTAGTGGGGAAAAAACACCCATATTTTTCACCTCTTGAGCTCAGCATCATCCCACATACTGTTCATGCAAAATTCCTTTATTCTGTATATAACAGAAAACTTTAAGTACTACTGCTTGGGTTTAGATTACTCAGTTTACTTCAAACCCTTGAACATGCAGTATTGTTTCTTACTAAACTGTGCATGTACAAAAATGTTTCCATATAAACAAAGCAGCCAAATTGCAGGCTTTTAGGGCGCCATTAACATTTTTTCAGCTACTCGGTATTACTTATTTCTATCATGCTCCTAACATATTCATTGCATTCTTGCACGTTAGCATATGTGTTGGTTTTGGCTGGGACAGAGTTAATTTTCTTCGTAGTAGCCGGCATGGGCTATGTTTTTGATTTGTGCTGGAAACAGTGTTGGTAATTCAGGGATGTTTTCCTTACTGAGATTACATGGAGTCAAGGCCTTTCATGGCTCTCACCCCACCCCACCCCACCAGCGAGGAGGCTGAGGATGCACGAGGAATTAGGAGGAGACACAGCCGGGACAGCTGATCCCAGCTGACCAAAGGGATATTCCATACCATGTGGAGCATATAGAGCAGGGGAAAAGAGGGAAGGGAAGGACACTTGGAGGGATGGCATTTGTGTTCCCAAGTAACAGTTATGCACGATGGAGCCCTGCTTTCCTGGAGATGACTGAACACCTGCTGGCCCATGGGAAGTGGGGAAGGAATTCCTTGTTTTGCTTTGCTTGCGCACGCGGCTTTTGTTTTACTGATTAAGCTGCCTTTATCTCAGCCCGTGGGTTTTCCCACTTTTACCCTTCTGATTCTCTCCCCCATCTCACTGGGGAGAGGGGCGTGAGCGAGCAGCTGTGTGGGGCTTAGCTGCTGGCTGGGGTTAAACCACAGAGCAGATCCCTCTGACTCCTTTTCTACACCGGTCACAGACGAGCAGCAGCATTTGCAGGAAAAAAACCCACAGGCTGCCAAAAGTACTGCCCTGAAAATGCCAATTATAATCATAACTACATGACACAGCTCAATGGTGCCAAGAATCCTCCTTCTCCTTTCACTATCCCGCTAACCCTCCCCCTTTATTTTATTTCTATCCCTGAGGGCAAGCACTGCCTCCAATCCAGGATTCCTGTGTTAAATCTCTATCTAAACTAGGATTGACAGAGAGCAACAAGAATCTATTCCCAAATCATGCTGAGTAATCTAAAACTGCTGATATTTTTAGCTTTAAAGAGGCACTCTAGGGTACCTGTCCTCAAAAAATAAGCCAGAAATGCTGCTCGGAAAAAAACCAACCTAACCAAACCAAACCAACCAACCGAACAAAAAATCAAGCCCACCAATATCCTACATAAATGAGAAGTAACTTGTAGAATCAGTCTAGCTGAATTTACCCCACCAACTTTCAGCTTCTGGCCTTACTAACCACCTAAAGGAGGGGCAATTGCTTTCCCTCTTGCTGTTCACATGCAAGAAATCATCTAGCTCCCTCACAATTCTTTATTCCTTGCAGAAAATGAACATCTCCACAGGACCAGGTTCTTCAGTACGCATTTATTTTCCAGTCTGAGCCTAAAAAAAAAAAAAAAGCCATCACATGGAGCTGTGCAATGAGCCACAGCACAGAGCTAATACTCCAAGGACCACAGAGACTTTCCTGTTCTGTGCTACAGGAAGTTCAAGGAAATCAATGGGAGGTGGAGGAATGGAAGAGAACCCTTTATACAAAAGCAAAGCAGGTGTGTGGCACTCTGATTTGGACAGAAAAATGGACAGAAAAAGAGTACTTCTAATCTGTAAAGAAAGAAGTTTTAAAGTAACAGTGAAAGGAGGGAGGGTCTGAAACAAGTAAATCAGCCCTATAATAGCCACTGAAACAAAAATCAGACATAACTGCTGAATAAATCAAGCCAGCTAAAGAAAGATTTTATTTTAATCAGCAACTTCTGCAGTTATCTGGATATCATTAAAAGTGACTCAGTTTTCATTTGGCCAGACCAAGCAGAACTGCACAGAGCAGGTTTGCAGGGTGCTCTGTAGCTTCTGCCCCCGCTATGGCTTTGCAGCGAGTTGGAATGCATGACACAGCCTCCTGCCAGATGAAGGGAGGAAGAGGAGGCAATGCAGCCTACAACCACTGCCTGACCTCGCTCGACTATTTCTGTCACAGCACTTACTCTTGTTCCTACCTCTGTGAGGTTCCATGCGATAAAAATGTATATTTAGCACAGAGAAGTACAGGCAGTTTCTGCAGGTCAGAGCTATCCAGTGCCACAGCCACATACAACGCACACACAAATCTCTGATGTGCCCAGTTTGGGCAATCCTAAGCAGTGCCCCAGGAAGCAGTCCAGAGGTAAAAGATTTTGCAGACCTGCTGTAGTAGCCTTTAGTAGAAAACCCGACTGGTTTTGTTCATGTGCTTGGAGGGCTTCCTACTACGCAAGAGAGACTGGACTTTCCTGATATAGCCTCTGGTAATTACAGTAACCTCCTTCAAGTTAAAACAAACTTACATGAGCTGCAAAAAAAAGTAGAAATTGTCCCTTTGGCAATAACGTAATAACACGATCAACTCCTAACCTGAGTGTGAAAAGGGCAGCATTTTCCATGCTGACCATGATTTTTTGGCAGGGAGATAGTTCCTTTTCCGAGCTCCATGAGGACCTCACAGGAACTTTGCTCATGCTTTAACATATAAACTGCAGGTGTAAGAGCTGACTGCACAACTGCTGCAAGCTGCTGAACCCACACAGGGAAGCCAGAAGCCACACTACTGAAATTTACTTATCCTTCAGGGAAAAGCAGCAGAAATAAGAAAGCACTTTCTCCTGCTCAACAGCTGGTTCTTCACACCAGGAGGCATTGTTTCAAAACCCTCCTTGGCCTTAGCATATTTCAGTAATCTCATTTCTATTCACCCCTCAGTATCCCATATGAAGGAAGAGGGGGATTTTTCTTTCCTTCTATGTGCATGGGGAATATGAAGGCCAACCAGGCTGCAAGGATAATGGCCACCACGCAAACCCGTACCAAATAAGTGCCTAGCCAGACAAGGCTCTTCAGAGGACAGCCTTGACTGAAGTGCTCCTCTCCCTTCCCACAAAATCCACTACTCACAAGATGAGCCAGCACACACTGTTTAGCAGTGGATCAAGGTCTTATCTTGTGGGGACTTAAGCAGCTGCAGTGCTTCTTCATTTGAGATGACGGGCATGAAACAGGTCTACCTTTAAGCCTGAGCTGTTTCCAGGCTGGAGAGTCAGTCTCCTTCCCATACAATGCTGTTTTCATTTCCCAAGTTAGATCACATTTTCCCATTGTGTTCAGCAAAAATGAGGTGAACAAGAGACTAAACAAGGGCAGCTGGACCTTTCTGGAGCATGGAATGTCTTAAAGATTCAATACACAAAAATTAACATGGCACACAGCTGTAATAGAAGTTTAGACAACAATATCTACAAAGGATCTACCAAAAGCAAGTTCGTTTGGCTTGCCTGGACCTCTTATCCCAATTGTCTTGGTAGGGGCTTTTTGTGGGGTTTTGTTTGTTTGTTTTAAATGTGGAAATCTGTTTTCAAAACCTACCAGCCTGAGCCTTTGTGATATGAAGATAATTTCTCCCAAGCACTCCCATACAATGCCAGAGACCAAACACTCGCTTTCTTCAACAGCAACTGTGCCCCAGTAGAGTCTCCTACTTCTAGCAGTTGTGGTTCTACGAGAAGTATTTAAGTTCCATTAAGATTCATAATAAAAATCAAGTGGAGAAGCAGCAACACTGGAAGAGTACCAATGTATCTTCAGCTGGAACTGCACCATCACTGAAAAGTGACTACACTCCACAGGATACTGTTCACAGCAATAATAAAACACCATGCATCAAAAAGCTTGCGTCAGAACCCGGTTTGTATCTACACACTGTGGTGCTGCAAAGTGTGACACATCCTGACATTTTTGCTCCTTTCCTTGATGGGGGACTGTACAGACAGCTACAGGGACCTTGAAAATTTTCCCTAGGAGGACATCCTGAGATAATAGATTCATAGGAGAATGCCTCAAAACATATGAAAATGCTTGTCTCTGGTGTCAATTAAAGCTCCCTCCTTTTCCACATTAAAATCCTGAAGCGAGAGTTACTTTAAATATTTATATTAGGTAGATCTTGTAAAAAAAATAAGCAAAGAGCATGTAACTGCAGCGTAGCTAATTGCAGAGCAGATACAGCAGTTAGACAAGTAACTGGGAAGACCTTTTTCAGAGCTTATAAAATACTGCAAATATATTAGTCAAAAAAAAGACAGTTGAACTAACCTCCTGGATTTTTATGATGTCCCATGAAAACAAAGAAGATTAAGAAGAGATTTCTGGAAATTTGAAAACCAACTGCCTAATTCACTTTTAAATAAAAAGCAGAAGTTAATTAAGGAAAAAAAAATTCTCCCCATTGAGTCAGTAACCTTTAATTTGGCATTCATGAGTGTACTTCCATGTGCTCTTCGGAAACTGAGCAGTTTGGAAACTGAGTAACTAGAGAAAGGTTTCCCTAAATAATGAAAAGATACAACTGCAGCTTACGTATAAGATAGTTAGCTTTTGATTTACTAATCTATACATACAGACTCAGAAGTATTCAGAACTTTTCAGCCCTATCTATTTTTCTACTGATATTCTTTTTAAGAGCATTGGGATTTACCAGAACTGTGCTTTATACCACTGGAAAAATACCAGGAGATGTTCAAAAAGTTAAAAAAACCCCAAAAAACAATCATCCTTTAAGAACTGGACACTAGCACCTTTATGGTGCACCATGGCACCAAAATATTACTCTGCCAGCATATCTGGCACTGGTTATTCTGATGCCCACACAAACAAGAGGAGTAAGTTTTGTTCTCAGCTTTAAATCAATAGATTAAAAAAAAAAAAAAAGGTTTATAGACTAACCATAACAGGATTGGATCTTGGACTGAACTGAAAATAAAATCAGATCCCTGTGTAGCTTTCACATCCCTGCAGTAACCAGTGCCTGGAAACACGCAGCGTGTCCGAGTGAGGCTGCCATTTCCACAACCTTTCATCCACACAGAATATACAGATAGCCAGACTTTAATTTACTGTCTAATACATATATATATTTTCAAGGTTGGCTGAAATTCATATAAACACTGCCACCATCTTTATAACAATCCAACTGGAGTCCAAGACAATTATGCAGTCTGTTTCATCTGGTGACTAAAACTCTGGAATAACACATTCCTGAGACTTGCTCTGTTGGAGGGCTCAGCCGTGCAGCATTTCTAACTTAGGATGCTTTCTCACCTCACGCAGAGCTCATGGCTTTCAGGAACTGACAGGAATACCCAGCATGGTGCAGAAATCAACCTTTCAAGACTGCACCAAAGCTCTGTCACGGTACAACTATCATGGATGCCCCAAACCAAAGACCAAAAATCACAGCCGAGACTGCTCACATGATGCAGTCAGGTCAAGCAGACACACTGGAGGGTATTAATGCATCTAACTCCCACCACTTATGTCAAGTATCAAATTAGGAGGCCAGGTTCTTTCATCTACAGCATCACAAGAATGGGTCAGTTTGGAAGGGACCACAGAGGGTTATCTGGTCCAACCTCCCTACTCAAGCAGGGTCATCCTAGAGCACATGACACAGGACTGTGTTCAGAGGGTTCTTGAATTTCTTCTGAGAGAGACTCTGCAACCTCTCTGGGCAACTTGTTAACCACACAGTAACCCATGGTCACCCACATAATAACCAAGTTCTTCCTCATCTTCAGCTGAAGCTTTCAGTGCCTCAGTTTGTGCCCACTGCCTCTTGTCCTGTTGCTTGGCACCACTGAGCAGAGGCTGGCTCCATCCTTTTGGCAACCTCCCTTCACTTAGAGAAGTTGTTTCAATTGTCTCTTCCAGAGGCTGAACAGTTCTTCATATAGGTAATGGCAAGGGACAGAGGCTCTTCAAGGTGCTTAGAACTCAGCTCCTGCTTCAGTGTTATCAGGTCCCAGAATTTTATCATGAATCTGAGACGTATTTGTGAACAGCCTGGTTCATTTAAAGCTAACAGACATGTTCCAGACCTTGCTTTTCAGAAGCTAACTTTCAAAACATTGTGTTCTGCATTTACCGCAAAGGCTCCAGAAAAAACCCAAGAATTTATAATTTAGGAGAAATTTAAATAACCTCATGGATTTTCTTGGTGAGGGGGGAGGAGTGAGGAGGCTGACTCATGATTATTTTTTTAATACTTGTGGCTGGTTCTGCTGCATAAATAAATCAATCCCCTAGCCACACAGCTCCATTTCTTCAGTCACAGCTTGTTATTTATTTTTTTCCCTCCATTGCTGACAAATCCCTCTAGAGAGTTTTTAAATGCAGTAGTCTACTTTCCGAATGGAAACTATTAGTGTAATCTGTGAAAGAGAAAGCAAACAACAACAGAGACTTACCCCATTTTTTGGGTAGGCTATCCATCCTAGATCCCCCATTACTGTACGTGAGTCCAGTAAATTCACTGCAAATAAAAGAAAAAAAACTGTTAAGGAAGATGGACGGATTACAAACTTCAGCAGATATTTCAAGGTATGGGTGGCTCTGGTAAACAGATTGTTTATAATTAACCAAGGAAGTTGAATTTCTGTGAAGCAGAATAACAATGCAATAACTCCTCTAACAATGAGGTCATACAATGAAAACAATTTTATGTATGCATTAGCTTATTCCTTTGAGATCTGCCACAGAAACCAAGTTGCAAATGCACCGAACTTCTGTAAAATCCAGATCCTTCACATTCTTAGGACCTGATCTTTTGGGGGGAATAAGTACATTATGCACACTGTGCGCTCATGTGTATATGTAAGACATACAATATATAAGTATAAATAAACACTCACAAACATCTATGCATGTTTATATACACATTTCTTCTAAGGTGGCATGTATTTTGGGCATAATCAGGCCCTTAGGACAAAAACAAAACAAGAACTTAAGTTTTGAAGAATTATATGTGCAAGTATTAATCTCATCAAGAATCTACTATTTTCTTCCTCTTCCACATTTTTCTCCAAGTCTTTGACATCTTCACTATAAGCTATGCAAGGGATCTTTTTTCTTCTACACACAAAAATTCATGAGTGGTTTTGTTAAGTCACACAAGCAACCAATAATTTACATTAAACAGCAGAAGAACTATTCCCAAGCTTCTAACAATATTTTCCTCTCTTAGTACCTGAAATACTGGGTAAAAAGTGAGAAGTGACTAAATCTACACAAACTTAACTCAGCTACGAAAAACTGTAGCAGCTTCTGGTGCTGAGCTTTCACCTCCTGTACCCAGGGCTTTAAATCTCCAAGTCAGAAGCTCATTTCCAAATCATCAATTGTCATCCAAAATCTCAACCTAGGAGCAACTTTCATTTACCTTAACAGCACACTTCCTCTTCATCAGATCACAACACTCACTTCTCTCAGTATATTTGTCTGCGTAATACCTCGCTCTGTGTACCTGTGTCCTTCCTGAAAAGGAAGCAATTTCCCTGGGTCTTCAATTCCTGACCTCCACCCTGTGTGCTCTTTAAAAATTCCACTGGAAGTTTTGGCAATTGGACTTTCAAGACTTCCTAGCACAGGATGATCTAGACCAAGAACGAGCTTGAAAAGGGTGAGGAGGCTTTATGCTCTTTCCTTTAGAATTGCAATGATGTAGGTACTTAAAGATTGCTACAGAAGAGAAAAAACCAGGTTGCATGGACAAGTTTGAAGAAGGCAGGTATTATAACTAACCCTCAGGGTTACATCATTTACAGAGGCGTAGTAAGAAAATCCAGAAGTACACTATACTGCAAAGCATGCTCCTTTAAAATATTAAGGAATATTTAAAACCAAATGAAGACTAAAAAACTGATTTAGTTTGGAAAAAACCAAAGTTCTCTAAATCAACTTGGTCTTTGTCATTGTACCACACTGAAGGCTGAATACTGTAGTCCCCAGCACACAAAACCATGCCAAAACACAAAAACTACAACACAGAGTTCTCAGATCTGGCAGACATTAATCTTAAAAGTGATTTGTCTATCCAGATGTTTTCACAATGTATGCAAGTATTAATGCAGGACACTATCACAAGGCATACATGTTCTGCCTGGTGAAGTATATTTTGTGATGTTGAGCAAAACACATTTGGTGGCTCAGAGTTTTCATTTCTGGATTGCTTTCTCCTGCCAAAAGTGGAAACTGTTGGAAGCTGTCAATGCTACCAAACTACAGGACATGTGGCGGAAGCAACACTCAGACTACACAGAACTATTCACAGTAAGTAAACATACAATTAGGTGGCTTTCCACCCCAGTGTTCATGCAAAATAAAACTATTGCTATCACCTACCACTAGATATGTCACCCACTTATGCCCAGTCTTTCCCCTAATTAAGTCTTCAGGTAAAATGGTCATTAATTTCTCCTGCTCCAGCTGGAGCCAAGCACTGTCATCCAAGTGCTCCTGAGCTACACTGCATTTTTTTGGGATAGAAAGAATGACCCTAAAATATTCTTCAAAGTAAGACACACATAAATAACACGTCCCATATTTTAACTGTATACTATTTTAAAAAGCAAGAGACAGCAGTGAAGTTGCTAAAATGGCAGGTTTACTCAAATTCCTTCTATTACAATCACTGTAATTAAACTGTGCAGAACAGTATATTCCTGTCGTTAAGTTGCAATGGATGCAAAACAAGTATTGATCTACATTGTACAACTTAATTAAAACTTGTCCTGGAGATGCTACTAATGAATGTAATTAGATGCTGTGTTTGATGCCACAAGCTTCTTCATGACATGCTAATTAAGGAAAAAGCAGAAAAAGCGCTTTATTCGAACATCAGATCATAAAAAGAACATGATACAACTAAATATTGTATTATCGTTCTATCAATGACAATTTTTAAATTGCTGTTATTAACTTCAAATTCAAAATAATTTTCTGCATATGAAAAGGTAATACAGCCCATTCAACTCGAAGTCAAGTCAGTGGGAATTTTTCGACTAGTGAGTCACCTAGCAGAGATGAATACTAAATCCCCAGCTAGAAAAGACTTAGTTCCTCTCATACCCTCTCACATTCTGCATAGAGCAAAATAAATAGGATGGAATATGCCTTTTGACAGGCACCATGCAGTAACTCAAAACTCACGTGCCAGGAAGGCAAAAGTGACAAGTGACTCGAAGCTGTCCCTGTTGTGGGCTGCTGTGGAGACCAGAGGGGCTCCCAGCACACCCCAGACAGCTCTGAGGGGCTGTAAGGCACAGCAGACACAGACTGCCCCATGAGCATCTGCTCAGGGCTGCTTTCACAGTGTATCACCTGAAACGCTGCACTGTGTCGATCTGCTCTGATGAATATATTTAGCCTGTAACCTAAACCACCTCCAAGGACAGAGATGTTTTGCTCTGAGAAGCCCCAAAATTCTAGTATATAAACACAAATTATCACTTGCTCCATCTAGCTACAAGGTGTCTGCATCTTCCCCATCAGCACCCTCCCCAGGCACTTCCAGTGTGTCTGTCCTTTGCTTGCATCGTTTCCATAGTAAATTTCCATGTTACTACCCCACCCCAATGCAGCCCCGAAACACAGCCCCAGCATGCCCCCTTCCAAGGCAGGTGGCTCCTCTGACAGCCCAGCTGCAAGAGTTCCCTGTGGCAGTGGTGCTACCAACACTTTGGGGATGCTCTCTCAGGCAGCTTTCCAGTCCTGCACTGCCAGAAAGGTCACTAGAACACAGTCCCACCACATGAGCCCAGACAGGCTCAGCACCACCTCTCTTCCCATCACCTTCCAGCCTGGCAGGAACATTATTTTTGCTGAAGTGGTATTTATCAAAAAAATGCAAACTGGCCAGGTTGGGGAAGAATCAGTGGGCAAGCAGCAGGTAAAACAGACACCTGGAATGGAGGAAAACATTTTAGCAGAGACTTTTATAGAAGGGCTGCCACCATTCCAAACAAATGCTTCCAAATTCACCATGTAGCTGCTTGAAGAGAGATGAAGCTTTTTTGCTCCTGAATAAAAAAATCTGAAATTTGACCCACAGCAGGACACAGAAAGAGACCAGAGGTCATCGTCAGAGCACAGAACCAGCTCTTCCCTATTCAACCAGTGACGCCTGTGAGCATATATTTGGCTGTGGTTGTTTAATAACCAAGTAATCCAAACACTCTAGACACCAAAGGAGGTAATTCAGGAACACCTCCAGCTATGTGTGCAAGGCTTCCATACTTCAAAAGGTCTAGTGCCAGCTCCTGTGTAGCTGGTGACTCCCGGACTCATCCCAACACTGCCTACTCCACAGGCATAACCCAGAGCTGTACTCAGGAGCACCTGGGATACTGCGGAGATAACCCTGCTGAAAAATAAATCTCTTCAGAAATTACTAGCAACTCTGCTTGGCCCATAATCTTAAAAGGCTCCAAAGTAACAGAACTCATTTATTCCCACTTCCTTTCTCCTCAGCACCAGCTAGCTTTATCTCAACAAACAAGCAAGAAACCTCAGACCCCATAAGCACACACTTAGCACCTGTATCTTTGCCAGCAAACTTGGAAGATAACATATAATATTTTTTGCTCATCTCCACCATCAGTGCATCCATCCCACAAGCCCTAATTATTTCTAATGCTCAGTCAAGGGGAACACAAAACCACACAGATCTATATCATCATTAACTTCCATGCCTTCAGGGTAGGATAAATGATGATTAAGTCTAAAGTCATACCACAGCCCTTTTTTTTTTTTCTTTTCTTTTTAATACAGAATAATAGCCTGGGGAGTTTGCATACACTCTTGTTCTCAGACAGGCTGGTTACTACAGGTGAGCAATCAAGTTAGAGAAAAAACAGACGTGATCTAAACCTTTGCCCTGAACTCTAGCTGGTGAATTATTAGTGGTTTCTCACTCGGGAATCTCTATCAGGGAGCCTGGATTTAGCTTTTTACTCAAATGTCCTTGTCATGTTCATACAACTGGCATTTAGCAGCTTCACCATGGCTACACAGGGACTGTGGCTGGGAGGAAGCCATCATATGAAATGCCAGGGCTGATGGCATTCAACACTGCCCTAAACCAACACTCCACAGCACAGCAGAGCTCCCCACCTGACACAGTCACCTGAAACGTGTGGCAGCAGTAGCTTGCCCAGGAGAAAGCAGGACAGGCCTGTCATGATGGTACAATGCCCAAAGTAGAAGCCACCGATTCATGGATTGTTTTCATCACATCACTGAAGTGAGATGGCTCCTCTGGCTCTGGGCTGGAGCAGGATCATCTGGAGCATCTTTTTTCTTCACTCCAATGTCAAATGGGAAAAAAAAAAACAAGCTAAAAACCAAAAATCCCCCACCAACAGTCTAGAACACTGAGTACTTCTGACCCTACCAGCTACACATCCTCTTGCCATTTCAGTATCTAAAGATCTTCCAGAAAAGCCTTCATTGCTTACACCAGGGCAAAGTCTCTGTAAGAATACAAAAACTGAACTCTTCCAAGTTGCCACGGTCTTTGAGATGATCTCCAATAAATCATACACTAGAGAAATCCTGCTCTTCAGCAGCACCATTTGCAAGCTAAGGTTTGCCACAAGGCATCCTCTACCAAAGTATACCCGAACTAGGAGCTCCAGAACAGGCAAAATGGTCAGGATAGCAAAAGCTGATGGAATGTATATCATGAGGCTGTAAAACCGTAAGAATCTCCTTTTTTTTATTTCACTGAAATATACCTAAATGAGGAGGGAAAGAAAATCTTCTTTGACCCTATGGAACCAGCTTCCTTCACAAAACAAACAGAAGTACAGAAACCTTCCTTATAGCCTGCATAAGTACTTCAAAACATCACGTGATTTTTAAAGTAGCACATTTCTAAACAACAACACATATAAAAATGTTTGGGATTTTCTTAACAACTGAAGGAAAACTCTGCTTTAATAAACTTGCTACAGATTGAACAGGAATCTGAACATTGTTTTGGGTAGCCTGAAGCTGAAGCCTATTATGAAAGAAAGTGTAGTCATGCTCCTACATCCTCCTCCAGGCTCCTCCTGCAGCTCCTGGTCCCCTTTGCACACACTTTGCAGGACATGATGTAGCTCCAACCTTCTCATGGGTGGTCAAGGTAGTCCCAGCTCTGATCCAACACTCACACCTTGAGGGAACAACTACTTTTGAAGAACTTGCGAGAAACCTCTCACAGGAACACTCACACACTGACAATTAAGCACGAGGTGAAATGCTCTGCTGCACAGGGGTCAAGGTGCACGACAAGATGTGTCAGCAGCGCTCTGCACTTCATCAGAAGGTCATCACAAACTTTCCACTAATCTTCATGCCTTTACTCTCCTCTTTCCCTCCACCCTAAGGAGGGGGCATAGCTGCCAACACATCATCATTAATGGAGCTGGTTTCTCCTTGCAATGCATACAGCCCCATCCTTCCTCCAGCACTTCCAGGAATCACAGCACTACCAAGACGCATGGACTGCAGAGGAATCTTCATCATCATCACGAGTCAAAGTTTTCCTGCTTCATAAATCTTCACTGGTTTTATTGCAGTATTGCTGCCATTAATCTTCCAACTGTTGTCCCTGTTGTGCCAAGTGTTTCTCTAAAAAGTATATATATCCAAGGTACTCCAACAAGTGACAGTCAAAAACAACCCAAGAAAACAAAAACAAATGAAAAAAACAAACTCTTGAAAGAAATCAAGGTCATCAGGGAGCAGATGCCTTGAATTAATTAGCTACACTGAGAAGGGACAAAACACACAGAGGCAAGAACCCCTGAAATATTTCTATCAGTGGAAACAAGCTACATCAGAGTGCAAGCTGTAGCAGAACCTATTATTTATAGCCCACTGGAGGACGAAGGTATACCCTACTTAATGAACTTGCAAACTAATATTAACTGCAGATTTATATTTTATTATGTTGGCTTCATTCTGATCCAAGTTATGATGATTCCCTTTTATAGCAAGAGCCAAAATACTTGAATCTGCATCACAGATTCATAGGTTTTTAAGGCCAGATGGACAACTGCAATCATAACATCAACTAGAGAATTTTATCCAGTAATTTCTGCATTACATCTCTAATTTGCTTGAACACACTGTTTACAAGGAAATGATATTGCCCTTTGACAGAGTTCTTCAGGTTGGCTGCATTTTTTTCCCCACAGGCACAGAACCAGCTGCAGCACCAGGGAGTGAGGCCCAAAGCTCACTTCAATAACCAGACCCACTAAAACAACCAGAAATCTGCCAATTTTTTCCTTACAAAGATTTCCAGTCAAAACAAGGAGCAGTCATTTGTTCCTCTTGCCATCCATCACTTAAAGGCAGAAATGGTTGGATTAGCTTGACACCAAAGTGCCTGGAAATGTAAGAACTCCAGTATGGTTTGCTTTTCTTTAATAGTAAACACTCCTATTCACACCAAAATCACCATTTAACTGAAAAGGGTTTATTCACTGTGAAGAAAGCCAGGAAAATGCTTCCATTCTCACTCACAAAATTCACTGGAAACAACACTGTACCAACACAACAGCAGATTTCTGAGCTGGCTGCAGCACTGATTTTTTGGGTAACCATCTGGGCAAGTATCACTTTACCACTAAGAAAGAAAAAGAAGCTTCCACTGAATGCAACACACAACCAGCACCTGCAACCTGACAACCAGCCTGCATGGAGAAACAAAATACCAGTGCTGTCCTGCAGATCAGGGCCTTCAACCACTGTCAAGGCATCTGCAAGCCACTGAAAGAGCCAGCTGCTTTAAGCTACTGCTTAAAGCTGGCACCTTGTTAAGCACACACAAAGTCAAGCCCAATGTTGGCATCCCAACAGTTTCTCAGTGCAACCAAAACATCTGCTAGCAGGGCTGAGATGAAATCTCACCTTCTTCCCTAAACTAACAATTAAAAGCAATACGGTCGCACCTGTCTCTGTTCCTAAAAGGTGTCCTAAAAGACTTGGAGATCAAATTCTGTTATGCATATAACCAAACTGAAGAAACTTGGCACAGATACATCCAGACATGTCAAGGATGTCAGCTTTCACTACCAGCGGACTTGCAAGACCTCACTGTCCACCACCAATAAAGCTTTCCTGTTGACAATAATGACTACTCTGCTGCCACTGAATTCATTCAAGTAGAAAATAAAAGGAACTGACATAATGCTTAGCAAGCATTTGGGAGAAAAAAAATGTTTAAAATGATCTATTGGCTTTTCAGGGGGGTTGACAGTTTATCCCTTCTATTTCTGTTGAGGGAAGAGGGTGGAGGTTGCTAGTGGGAACAGTACATTGTCAACACATTTTAGTAAGAAATTGCTTGTGAGTATTAGTAAAGCAAAGATGCACAAGCCAAAATGACTGGGGTTTTTTTAGAAATTATCTTACAAAAGCAAGTATGCAGATAATTTCCCCAAGTAGTTTCACTGCTTTGGGACATGCAAAACAGTTTAAGAAGTGATCCACAAGTCCACTCAGAAGCATCAAGAAATGTTCATTACTGATGCTGAAAAATCAATTTCCTCTCAGGTGTTCCTCTATCCCCTTTGGGAATTACAAAGTTCAGACTGGTTGTTCTGATCTCCTTCTAATATGAAGTGATACAGGTTAGGGAACCCAGTAGTTAACACCTCGGCAAAACACTTCAATACTGCCCCCTGTGCCAAAATGCCATGAAAGCCTGCAAGCCCAGGCTTCTATCCTCTCTCCTACAGGTTCAATACCTGTTACACAACCACCTAAACCTGGGAGCTCTCAGCTTCTGCAGGGTACTGTCTGTTTTCCCCTCACAACCCCAAGGCACAGTTTGCTGAACTGATGCTCAGGAGCTTGCCAGTGGGAAGACAAGGGGCAGGAATGACCTTCTTCCTCAGGGATGCCAGATCAGCTCACAGGCGTATTCCCAGATCTGCTGTCATAGTACATGCTGTATCACCTTCTCCAGGAGGCACCTCTCATCCTTCCAGCCAGTGGTCACCTGAGCAGCTCTACTTGGTCAGAGTCCTCCTAACATACCTGCTGCACAACTCAAATACCAGGGAAGAGGGAGAGATGTTTTCCCACGAGCACCACCCCCGGTGAAACAGCATGCACTGAATGTTCTCATGGCAATTATTCTGGCCCAAAGCATCTTCAGCCCTCTTTGCAAAGCAGAAGCAGGAAGGCTGTGCTCATACACACAGCCCTGGCCATCCTGCAGCTCCCAGCACCTTTGTCCACAGCAGGCAATATGCTGCTGCACCTCTGCTAACAGCCACCCACCCACCACCTACCACACCCAGCAGCAGTCAGGTGCCCTGAATCACAGTGCTTACATCTCCTCCTGCCTATCTGCTCTGGACCAGCTTCCTTGCAGGAGACAGGGATAATTGCTTTCCACCTCCAAGAGGACAAGCGCATTAAACCTTTGAGAGAGGTTCAGATAATGCACTGACCAAAGCCAAAGCAAATACCAAAACTGAGACTGTAAGAGATATAATAGGTCAAAGAGACAACTAAAAGGGTATCAAATCCCTAGAGAGAACTAAGCTACTGAAGGCCAGAGCTCAGGTTTGCCAATACAGCTGGCTGTGAAAGCAGCTGGGGCAGCAAATGCTTTCACCTGTCACCTCGACGTCCAGCTAGTCACAGAGCAGAGTGAAGGACGGGCACAACATGAACACAAAGGACAATCCAGCCCTCAATTCTGCCTGTGCCAAAAGCCAGTCACATCTTAAGAATAAAATTTATTTTCAAAGGAAAAAAGAATTCTCTACTAGCTTTTTAAATACACAGCAATTCTTCTAGCAGAGATCAAAGAAAATCAGTTTAGTGAAGAGAAAGTTACAAAAAAATATTTCATTCCAATGCATTAATTAACACAGTATATCTGCAACATTCTGTGAGTAAAGAAAAATACCTAGTTCAAGTCCATCCTGGTTGAAATGAGGCCTCATCTCTCAGGAGCACTTATGGTCACTGAGAAAGGTACAATTGTGACAGATTTCAATTCTGTATTTAGATGTTTTACTATAAGAACAACAATTTTTTTTTTAACCTTTTCAATGGACAGTAATAGGTCAAGTATCTACTGAAGAGCTGAGTGAATATTCTTTCCCCCACAGAAGTAAGCACTTAAATAAGAAATTCAGTGCTTCTGCAAAGTGACCAATCTGTGTGCGTGGGGGGTTTCTCTCATCATCTCACCCTTATTCCGTATACAGATTTCAATTTATTTCCAAAGAAGAAGTGAGAACATTTTTTTAAATTGCAAAAAGAGTTTGTTTTATTTTTATTTTGGGGTTTCATTTCCCTGACGTCCTTGAGCAATGTTTAAAGCTCATCTCTACTCAAGCATATGCATACTTTCACAATTACAGAAATGGACCACCAGAAATGTAGCTCCAAGTCAGAAAGACTCGGGGATCTAACAGACCCATGTCTGCTCAACACCCTAAAGCCAACAGGGTCCAACACCATCACTCAACTGAGCTAATTCAGCTGGACTTCCCCAGGTCAAGGGCTCTGCACTTGCCGGACATCAGGATTCCTGCAGAAGCAGCATGGAAAACCTTGGAACAATAAAGTATAAAACCAGCAAGATCAGAGCGCAGGGCACTACATCATAAGCTGTCCCACCTTTTCAATTTCTGCCAGATTTTATGAAATCCTGCTCTCAGCTCACCACCCGTGCCTCCCTCAAGCCTGCTTTGTATTTTTTAGTGCGAAGAATAAACATTTCACCATAGGCAAGATTTTGTTTTCTTATGTAGCAAAAAGAGAACAGCAGACATGTAAATGGACTGTATACTGCAGCTAAAAAGTGAGGTAATGGTGGGAGAGTTAACAGTGGAGAGGGAAGAACCTGTCACACAAGCCCACTCACTTCCCTTCCTCCCATGGTAGCTGCCAGTTTACCCCTCTGTATATTCATGTGCAAATAGCTGCTTTATACATCAAATTATAGCATCAACATTTACCATATTATAAGCAGTCAGTTACTGTTTAAGACAGTTTGCCTGTTTTCTACTATTTATCACAATTTTAAAGATAAGCTTTGAAAGGAAACAGGCACTATCTTGGAGTCAATCTTTGCTATTGTTTATTTCCCTTTTTTAAAACGTGTCATTAGGCAGCAATGCTTTTAGTCATATACTTAAAAGTGCTGAGTTTCAAATGTTGTTTTACTGTCAAAAGGATAGTAGTTCCATTTTAAAGCCATGACTGAGTCATTCTAAACCTCTTGAAAAGCCATAAATCACACATCAGACAGATCCCAAAAAGACCATTAGACATGAGCTGTCCTTCCTCATACCAGTAATTCCACTGCAGTAAATTTAAAAGTTAATGGGACTACTCCAGCGAGTAAAATAAACACATGGCACTGAGGCTGTGCTCTGCTCTCATGGACAGCACACAGGGAACCATTCCAATACACCAAATACAGAACTGATAACTCCTTAAAGCCTCCTTAAGGCACTGCGAGCACACTGAAATGTGTCCAGACTTACCTGTTCTGCATACACAAGGCACATGCACGCAGCACTCAATACCTACAGAATTACACAAAATGCTATAGCTGTGTGAATGTACAACATACTAAGCCAAGCTACTAAGTGCAACCTAATAAGCAGAATGTTCTGATCATGTGTATTTTTATCTGAAGCATTAGGCTAATTGAAATACATTGATACGAAAATTACAACTATTTTCACACCTGCTTCTACTACACAAAAAAACCCAAAACCTTCCTGAAAAAGACTTAATTAACTAATTAAAGATAAACATTGTGATGTTATAGCTAAATATGCATTTATCCAGTGTGCCATGACACAGAAATTATATACCACTATGAGACAACACATACAAGTCAACACACTGAGAACAGGTAGGCTCATTTCAGGCTCTGGCATGAATAATTTGCAAATTACAACCTTCCTTTATTTTTGCAGCACCAGACCCACCCCTTTAATTGTACTCATTTATTCATTCATTCAAATAAAAAATGATACATTGAGATAAAGCTAGCTTAAAAAAACCCTGAAAGAATTAAGTGGGAAAGGACCAAATGCAGGAGTTCGTAAAAAGAATAATATCCTTCTAGTCTTAAAACAAATTCAACACATTCCAAAGACCCATTTTGTCTTTCTCACCTTTGTCTATTTAAGTCAATGTCATTCTTTCAAACTGCATTTCTTTTGATTTGCTTAACAGTACACTTCATTGTTAAGCACTGCCTCATCAGCACTTCAGCTGAAAAGCCCTAAAATGAAATATACTTTGTATTTAATTACAATTATGCAAATATGTTGTGGAACTACTTTGTTACGAGCAATCAGATATAACGCATTCCATTATTTTAATAATTTGCCCACATGACACTTTTTAAGGTCATCTAAGTGACGACCAAATGTGATCTGCAAACCACTTAAAATCCACAGGCGATGTGTAACAAATCATACAGTTTAGGGTGAAGGGGGGAGTCTTCAAACAAATCCGTCATTCGTTGTGTTTCACATAAATAATTTATATAAGCCACTTCCCAAACCCTAGTACTTACAACAGAAAGATTTAAAACACATGCATTTTTAAACCAAAGGCAGTGCAGGAAGCCCAACTGCATATTGCAGGGTTGCCTCTCGCACCCTATTATCATAGGGAGTGCATTTTAAAGCAATAATGCACTTCTGGAATACCAGCACTTCACAAAATTGTGCTATACTTCCAGGGTATTCTTTGGAATATTTTCATTGGGACTAACTTCGAAATTTGTAACATTACTCAAAGAAAAAAGCAAATACCTGGTTTAAACAACGCAGTCTGCTAAAGAGTTAGAAATAATGGCTAAACAGCACTTGAAAACGCATGAAATAGCATTGAGCCTTCATCTTTCACTACATGCTTTGCTTTTAACGTATAAACTGAGGAAAGGCAATTAAAAAAAAAATCTGTTTTATTTCTCTGTTACAGGAAAGGCTGAAGAAAAATGAATTCATTTTTCCCAATGTATATCCTTCAATCCATTACTGGAGATATCTATGAAGGCGATCAGATTTGCGATACAGGTTGGGCACTCAATACTTCTCCATAAAAATGGCAGGAGTTTCTGAAACTCAGCTGCCCATACAAAAAGCTATTTCCATGGTAAGGAACTAAACCAGTGAATTTACTTTTTTCCCCCCTCCAGATCATAACCTAGATTTTGAAAGCATTTTCCCCTAAGTTCCCTCCACTAGAGGGTAAAATAGAACATCACGTACTGTGAATTGTTAAATGCATGTATTTTATCCCACGAAGTCACTGTGGATTACAGTAAAATTTAGAGAAACAAAAAACATGATGCAAGGGTAAAGAAAACAGTGATTCAGAGAATTTGTCATCATCTATGCCACTACTTATGTGCTACATACCTACACAGCACAGGGTATTGGCTAGTTGTTTAACCACGCTGAGTAGGATGAGTGATAATTAATCAAAAATAAACCCAGAAAACCCAATACCACCAACTTCTGAAAACATTATTCACCAGCCTAAGATGGCTACCTCCATCTCAGCAAAAGTAAAGTTCCCAACCAGCCGAACAACTAACCCCAGGGGAGAAGCTCTCTCATCAGAGCCCAGAAGCAGCCAAATGAACTTTTCAAACCCAAACTGGTGACAAGTGCCAACTCGCACGCAGCCGGGCAGGTGGGCTTCAGCGCCCGAGGTTTCTGATGCACTGGGCTCCACGTACTGCAGGGTGAGCCATTCCCAGGCACGGTGCTGTTCCATAGCAATTGGCAAAGGAGACACGCTGCGAGAAGCACTTGTCAAATAATGCTTGTTTACAAATAAATCTCCTCGCAGCGAAGGACAGCACTTACTGAATAAAGTTCAGGTCCACAGTCAGACCCTTCCTAGCAGCAGCCTTTTAGCTTTGCATTTACTGAAGAGGTGGAAATTAGAGAGCAGCAGTCAGAAAAGTAGCAGCAGAGACACCGTGAAGCAAGCGCTCACGCTGCTTATCATTACTGTAATATTCCCCTGCAACCTCCCTGTAAAGATGCCACTAAACCCATTTGCTAGTCAGTTTCATTAATCCATTCCAGTAGTTTCCTATCGTGTAAAAGTCCTATTCTGCAGCTGCCTGTTCATGCAGAGACACCTCTGTGCTCAGCAAATGGTCCCGTTGACTCAGTCAGTAATATCCAGATTTTCCGAGAACTGGCAAGGATGACTGAGACGGGGCTCGGAGCATCTGTTGGTCTCTCAGCACGGTATTGTGGCAGACTGGCTCACACAGGACAGCATGCTTCCTAAAAGGAAGGTGAGTAACAGGGAAAGCCCTTCTAAATCAGCCACACCATCTCAACAGCATTGCTCCCATGGGTGAAATCATCTGAAATTGCATGGGGGCAGAAGGATTGGGCCCACTGTTATCTAACCAAGGCAAAGCCAAACCATTGCAATCATCTCCCAAACCAATGCACTTCCTGAACATTTGATATCTTTGTACACAGAGGAACAGTATTTCCCCCTTCCTCTGCACTTTTTCTTTTTTTTTTTAAAGAAAACTGCGATTCACGTTATTCTCGCTCTCGAAAATAAATTACAGCTAGCTGGTTACCTCAGGCCACATCTTTGAAATTCTGGTACGGTTTTCCTTCACCAACCCCTGCATACCTCCTCCTCCTTCTAAAGGAGTTTCACAAATAATTACGGTGCATCACGACGCCAGCCTGCTTCGAGCCGCTGGCATCCCCTGCAGATGCTGAACTTCTCCACCCATTGCTTTCACATTATAGCCTGCCCGCGGATCCAAAAATATTAGAAAGCCTCAAGCAGTGCCCACACCATGCATAGAGGAAAAAAACCCAGTCCAATTTCAAAGACTGGAAGCACCCTGCTAGACAAGAAGCCTGGACACGTTTTTGGCCATTGGCCTCACAGAGATCAAAGGTATAAAAAAATCCGTCCCCAGCGGCCGCGCTCCGCTGCGGGTTACACACCGCCACCGCCGCGGCTTCCTCTCCTTTTTATACGTGTATTTTAAGCCACGAAGTAAGCGCACTGCGGCCAGCGCTTGCAGGGCTCCCCACCGGGAGCCTCCCCTGCCCCGCCGAGTCCCGGCGAGCCCCGCCAGAGCCCCCGCCCCGTGCGAACTGCCCCGTTCCAGCCCCGCAAGCCCCTCGCCAATGCACCTGTGCGACTCCCGGGGCACACCGCGAGCGGGCACCGCCGTGCACACCCACCCGCGCAAAGGCACCCACACCGCACACACCTCCATCTCCCCGCAAAAAGGGAACACCGGCTGCCAAGCCAAACGCGCCCGTGCCAAGGCATCTGCGCACACCCACCCGTGCCAGCCTGCCCGCGCCCCGCTGCCGCCCGCAGCCACCGCCGCCTCCCTTCGCCGGGAGCCCCGTGCCCCATCGGCAGTTCCACCCGCATCCCCGGCGCGGGATCCGCCTTCCCGCGGGCAGAGCCCGTCTCCACCTCCCCCAGAACGTCCCAGAATTGAATCAGCCGAGTCTGAAGTCCCGCACCGCCGGGCAGCCACCCTCCCGGGTGGGCGCTGCCCCGACGGCCCGGCCGCCCCGTCCCCGCTCACCCTCGCTGCCGGGGCTGGCCCGCAGGCTCCGGAGCGCGGCGCACAGCAGCAGCGGCNGCGGCCCCATCCCGCCGCCGCTCAGCGCATGGGGCGGCGACTCCCCCCCAGCGCTGCCCGCTCGGGTCGGCTCAGGACGGGACGGGGCGGGCTGGCAGCGCGGATGGACTCGCTCCGCTCCCGTCCAGCCGCCGCCGCGACTGGGGAGGCAGGGGGCGGGGATGGGGAGGTGGCCCCGCGCCGCCGCGGAGACGCCCCCGACGGGGCGGACCCGCCGCCGTCGCCACCGTGTGCGGGGGACGGCGCGTCCCGGAGCCCGGGGAGCAGCGGGCACCGCACCTCAAGTGTCCGCCCTCAGGGAAGCCCCTGGCAGCCCCGCGATGCCCGTGGGAGGGAGCGGGCGACAGCGCTGTCCCTGCGAGGCGCCCCTCGAGCCCGCTCAGGGGGGACGGGGACCACCGGATCTCCCCACCGCAGTCACGGGTCGCGGTGCCAAACCTGCACACGCACACCCCAGCCCAGAGCCGGGGAAGCCGCGATCTCACAAGACCGGCAAGCCTGAGAGGAAGGCTCACCCCTGGCCAGGTAAGCACAAATGCCACATACTCGGTAATGGAGCCGATAGAAAGATGAGTTTCAGATGTATTTTACCCCTAGTCACCACCAGAGCACAGCTTCGAATCCAGCACAGCTAGTCTTAAAGAATCATAGAATACGCTGAGTTGGAAGAGACCCACAAGGATCGTCAAGTCCAACTCCTGGCCCTGCACAGCACCATTCCCAAGAATCACATCACGTGCCCGAGAGTATTGTCCAAACACTTCTTCACTGAGCTGTTTTTACCTCTCAGAACCCTAATTATCACCCAGGTCATCTCCCTAAAAAAAAAAATAATCCCCAAAAGAAATTATTCATCGAGGTTTATTCACTCACATTGGTTCCTCCCTTGAGGAAACTTCTAGATAAGCCGATAGAGACAAAACCCAGCCTTGCAGGTGCAAAAGCAGCAAGCCGAGGTCAACCAGAGCCCTGCTCACCTCCTGCTGCCTCCTCCGTTTCAGCCCTGTTGTTTTATAATATAAAAAGATTAACCAAAGGTTGAGCACCTGCAAAAGGCTCTCTCTCTCTCTCTCTCCAAGGTGCAATGTTCAGGACTAGGGTTTCAAGTAAGCTGCAGTTAAAAATACACGATCCCCAAAGTCAGTTTGAAGAGGACAAGTAGTTTTCAACTGGGGAACTTCAGATGACATAGCTCTCTACGCTGCCATTGCTTATCTTTTATTCCTTATTAGCTGGACAGTGTGTTTCTCTGTGTCTTTGCACCATATAAAAGCCTCTGCTACTTCCATAAACGTTGTCCTAAGCTGTTCATGCATATTATTTTCGAAAGTGTTTGCTCCTGTTGCAAGAGCATTTTCTACCTCAAGCTATTCAACATTTTTACTGCCACCAGGAGGACAAGGCAAGGACTGTTACTTTACATGAGGTACAGCAGTAGAGTTGCAGCCAGATGTAAAGTGTGGCATGCGTCTCTTCACAGCACTGCCTCAGATCTTCAGTATTTGAATACCCTCCTAGTCCGAAGTTCAAAAGGCACTGAGGTTGGCTGTCACGCCACCCCTCTAAAAAAGCACATGACTGGAGCTGGAATAAATCACAGCTGAGAATGTCTGACCCCAGCCCTGCATCAGATTAAGGAGGGGAGTAGCACAACGTGGTATTGTAATTTCTAGGGAACTGCCGTCTGTAAAAGCAACGGTAAGTTTTGCCATCCAGAAATGCAGGCAATGCAGGAAAAAAAAAGACATTAGAAACAGCACCTTGCCAGCATAGTAAAAAGGATCAGATGGCAAAGAACAAGTAAAACGCCAAGCTGGATGGGCACCTCTGCTGGCCGAGGGGCAAGGCTGCTGTAGCTAGACAAGTCTCTTAACAGAATCTGATGTCAAATTGTTGTGTGCTCCCGATTTTCAATGCTGTTTGACAGTCACTAACTGCTGTTTGGACTGCCAGACTTAAAATTTAGAGGCATTTCAGATGATATGTTAGTGACATCTTAATTTTCTAGGAAACACTGAGATGAGCTTCATATGATTCATAAGCTATTTAAGAATAGCCACCATGCTCTAGGTTTCATCCTAGCTGCCTCTTTTTTTCCTACAGGAAACAAGCTCCCAGTCCACGACATTTGTTTTGTTCCTCACCCTGGCTGTGGCACAGGAAGAGTATCCCACCTCATCTCACTGGACGTCATTGAGTACTGATAAAAAAGTAAATACTGCCTTTTAAAGGGGCTATTGCCTTCTTCCCAAATGCAGGGTATTGCAATTTTATGCACCTTCTAGTGAATCCTGTCTGGTGGGGGCTCAGTCTTCTAAAACTCTCCTCCCAGTTTTGCCACCAGTCTTACCAGCAGTCTGCAGCAGGAAACTCCTCCCTGGCTTTTGCCTCATCAGTGCACCCAGCAGGCTCTTAAAGAGAGGACAGAAATTCTAGCAAAGTGCTGCAGCATCCCAGGTAGCCTTGATGGGTAATCAGAGAGAAGCTGGACAATTTGACGAGATCCCTCCCTATCTCCCATCAAAGAGTGTATCTTCTATTGCTTTGAGCAAATTCACTGTAGAAATCACAAGGGGTTGGTCACCTGGCAAACTATTCAGGAACCTAAACCATCTCAGAATCATGCCATTTCTCCCCATATCCAGCTTGTATTTTGTCTTAGTTTCAAATTTTTCTTCCTGCATCTCATTAACTTTTTCCTGCTCCTTACATTTGTGCCTTTTCACCTATGCAAACAGCATTTCCTCTTAATCATCACTCAGTTAAGATCTATATTTCAACCTTTATATCTTTTTCTCATGAGTCATTCCTATAGAGTGATAGTAATGCTGTTATACTACAAAGTCCCTCCAGTTTTCCCATCGTCTCCATCATAACATTTTGCTCAGAAGAGTAATCATACGAGTGCCATAATAAACAACTGTCTCTGAAATGCTTTTGAATATAGTATCTGAAACTGAAATGACAGCTTTGCCCTGTGTAACTTGCCACTTCATATCTAATTTGCTGTCAGCTATGACATGTATTTTAAACTATTTATTAAACCAGACATCTTTGGAGTTAGTGCATTTCAGATTATTTCACTTAGATATGCAAAAGCTCATTTTTCCAAGTGTAATTTCTCTCCTGTGTAGGTAGTTCCCTTCATATAATTTCTGTGTTCTGACCGGCTTCTAATTCTGCATTGCCAGTTCATTTCATTAGCGTGCTGTTTATCCTATCATCAACAGGATACACTTGAAAAATAAATGAGTCTATCCTTCAGATTATTTCAGCAACCAAAAACTGCCAGCTGAATCTATTCCCTATATCATTATCCTTTACTGAAGTGTAAGGGCAAAATACTTATTGCATCTCCATATTCAACAGGGCCTTCATCTGAGAAAAAATTCAATTTCATACTTTAAATATAAGTGTAAACAGTCCCACTAAAGCCATGTCTTCATTGCAGTAATGGAATAGAAGGCCCACTGTAATGCGGCAAACTGTTTAATTAGTTAGGCGTATAAGCATTTCCATTTTCCTTTGAAAAGTCCTTTTCTTTCAAGAGTCAGAGAAGATGACACCTTTAAGGAATACCCTAATGAAATTTAGTAATTTGGTTTTTTGTTTTTCCCCACAAGCCCTTTGAAACAGAAGAATTACCTTCTGTTCAAAAACTAGAGGCATATTAAAGGAAAAAGCAATCCAGGAGCAGCTAAGCAGCTTTGCATAGTAGATATATTTGGATTAGTACCATGACTGCAACTACAATTTGAACACAAAATGGCTGTTGTTCAACACAGACCACAGCAGCCTGTGTCGAGCTGCAAAAAGCAATAGTCAGAGCCCCAGTGGACAACAGACAAATCAGTGCCAGGAGCCAGCAAGGACAGGAATGTTACAGAGCCAGTGCAGGTGGGCCACCGCTTGGCCAGAGGAGGTATGTCCGTGACTGTGCCCCTCGGGCTGCTGAAATCTTCACACTGCGCTGCGGAGAATGATGCTCACCAACGAACTGGTAATTTGCCTGAAGAAAAATGAGCAAGTGGTAAATAAAGCATTGCCTGTGCAAGTTCACAACCCAGTCACTTGTATGGTCTCAGCACCAATTTATCTTTTGCCACCCCCACAAGACACAGGAGCTATTGGCAACTGTGCACTAAGGAAAATCTGCTCACTTCATTTACAGCCTGAAATTAGTTCTAAACCCATGAAAATACATGGGAAAAGCATGTGAATACTTGTTTCAGTCAGAAAAGGCTTGGAGAAAGCATGACATTTCAGCCTGGCATTTTCCTTTGGAGTGCTTCATCAACAGCCCTCGGTCCTGATAAGAGTTCTTCCAAAAGCCCGTGACCTGGCAGCACACTCTCCCCTTTGCAAATGCTGCATCACTGCTTCCCTCTCACTGCCTTACAGTGACACCCACGGAGCCAGATCCCAGGTGTTAGCAAACCACTGCAGGCAGAGGAATGTTCCCTGTCCCGGAGGAGACAGTGTATATATCACTTCACATGCCAATGTGGATTAGACTGATCAGCAAAATAATCCAGGTCAGATATGGAAGTACACACTTGTGAGCACCAAGAGGAGCAGACACAGCTGGCACTTCTTGCAGCCCACCCGCTACTTAGCAAGTATTGAGGTGTTTCTTTGCATCACACCAGAGGAGAGCATTAAAGGGAACAAATGAAATGGCTTTGCAGAGATTTATGGAGATTTTCTAATGCAGAAAGTGGAGCACGGGAGAAAGTGCAAAGGCTAATTTGATTACACTGTTAGCCCTGTATAAATTTAATAATGGACTTGCTTCCACATTTCTCATCATAACCTATTTACATGCATCCACTAACTGCAGTAGCTCTGCACCTCACGCTCTTGAGCCAGTCTTCCCAACCCACTCCTCTGAGGAAGAGGAGCATTGCTACTCCGGCATAGATAGACAGAAACAAAGGAGATGTTAAAGATTCAGATAAACATTACTGAATTGATTATGGCTTCTCTAGATCAGGAACAATGTTCTCTAAATACTAATGAAATTATCTTATTCTTCTATCAGACTAAGAATCAGCAGATATTAAAAGGAACCGGCTTATCTCCTCAAGACACTGAGTCATGAGCTACAGCAGATGCTGCACAAGCTCGTGCGAGTAGCTCGGGTACATTTGCAAGTACCAAAGTGCTCTGTGAAAGTCTAGCCCTTGAGTAACTTGCTCAAGGTCACACAGAAGGTGTGTGGCAGACCTGAATCAAGTTGAAAAGCTATTAGAGCATCCATTTGCTTTTTATTCTCCCTTTTCCTTTTCCAGCATGTCATTTT
The DNA here is from genome assembly GCA_013398115.1 of Falcunculus frontatus. NCBI lineage: Eukaryota > Metazoa > Chordata > Aves > Passeriformes > Falcunculus > Falcunculus frontatus. Next base: position 335,694 of record VZRV01001115.1, on the reverse strand, counting down.
TGATCAGGATCTATGCTATCCAACGTAGACATTACTGTTGGGTTCACATTCAGCACTTCACTCATTAAATGCACATTCTTTAAAGGTACAAATACAATAATGGATATAATGATGAAAATCATTATATCATTTAATAGTGAACTACATTAATCGCCTGCATACAGTACCATCCAGAACTCCGGTAATTTCTGAACTATGTTTCGTAAGGTCAATAATGCCTTCTTTAATTTCTAAGAGCAGGCTGGATGGCTACCCTGAATTTCTTTGATTATAGACAGACTAGTTTCGTTAACTTGAGCTACTGCCATGCATTCCACATTGAGGCCAACTGTGTCTATTTTCCTCTTGTTTGAAGAAAGCAAATCCTTTTCATCTCACCTCACACCTCCAAGCAGAGCTGTTTGATACTGACTTCTCTATTTCAATCTAACTGTAGTGATTTCCTGAATAAATCACATCGTTGTCAATCACATCATATCTCAAATACTTGCAAATGCTTAGCAATTTCAGCTGCCAACACACTCATTTATGTTCTTCGGAGATGCCATCTGAATCACAGCTATAGTCTTTGAGTCCTTTCCATCAGTTAATTGCAACTGTTTTTGAAATGCAGGAGCATATTTATTTCTCTCCTTCCTTTGCAGTATTCAAGTTGTGCCTTTAGGTAAGTCTTCCATTCCAAACTCGGAAATACTTCACTTGCAAAACTCCAGGGTCTACTCAGAGAAGTACTTCAGTAAGTATAAATAATTTGTGGCAAGTGCTTTGTTGAGTAATTTTTAAACAACAGAATGATGGAGTAGGATCAATGGCACCTTTCTGGTACAGACTGTTTCATGTGACAAATTCTGACACAAATATTGCACAGTGACATACCATGTGTTTCCTACTGTCACTCTTAGCTTTCAGTGTTTCTTTCCTTATCCCATCCAAGAATTACAAATAAAATACTACTCAAAAGAGCTTACCTGTGCTAGATTTTTAAAAATTGAAAGAAAAGGAAAGAAATCCAGCAGTCAACTTTCATACATGAACTTCCCAAATTGAGGGTTTACCTACCATAAAGGACCAAGTCTTCCAGACAGACTTCTGCTCATTAGGAGATAAAGTGTCCACACCAGAAGAGCTGGAGCAGTTAGGTGGTATTGCAATCAAGCTGTAAGATTCAGGTGCATTGATACAAGTCTTGCTTCGAACACAGACACCCTGAGTGATCCCAGGGAAGCTATTTCTCAGCTGAGAATAACCCTTTTCTCAATGCTCAATGTCGTGGTCTCGAGATGCAAATAATATCCTGTTAAAAGACATGTGCTTTAAAGGGTCAGCATTAGACCCAAGGTGAGGCTGAAAGGGATCATCAGCCAGTCTGGCTCTTGCACCATGACTATTCCAGGAGCATTTTTTCATTAATATTTGTTGTCAATGTGGTTTAACAAGCAGGCACTGATCTGTTCTCTGTAGCGACCAGTGACAGGACACGAGGGAAGGCATGAAGTTGTGTCCCGGGAGGTTTAGGTTAGATCTTAGGCAAAGGTTCTTCATCCAGAGGGTGGCTGGGCACTGGAACATCTCCCCAGAGATGTGGTCACAGCACCAAACCTAGAACACTCTGTCAGGCACGTGGTGTGATTCTTGGAATTGTCCTGTGCCGGGTGTTAAGGAAACTTTCTTGTCTGACTATCCATGGGACTCTGGCAGTCACACTCCCACTACCAGAGATTTTAAGTACTGGGACCGAAGCCCCTTCACGGCGTGTGACTCCAGTGACCCCAGAGGTGCCCCACTTGACTCCCTGCACACCCCACTCACACAGTGTCAGACCAGGTTTCCTTTCTAGTCTGACCCCAGGTTTCCCATAGCAGAGTCTCAGATGTCTCCTTCCATAAAGTCATTTACTCATGGCACAGTAACACAGAGACACCTGGAGCTGGTGCCTCCAAAGAGGACCCCCAACAACGGAACCCCTGGGCTTTTATACCCTCACAGCCTCTGCTCTTCCTCCTCAGACACCAGCTCCTGCTGTGTCTCTTAGTGTCTGGTCACCTGGCTGATCCACAGGTCCCCGTGCCCTTTGTTGTGCAGAGGGTCGGCACCAGCTCAGGACCTCTTGCCTGGGGCTCCTGCCTCCCTGAACTCAACCTGCAGCTGGCACTGCAGCTTGCAAACCAAGCTTCCTGCACCCAAAGTATTCTTCAATAAAGGCCGGAAGTTGAACTTGAATGATCCTTGAGGGTCCCTTCCAGCTCAGGATATTCTATGATTCTAAGCAGTATCCTGGAGAGCAGACAAGCCAAATACAACGCTTGCGATCACTGGTGTGCCTCAATTCACCTCCCTATTCTTCCAAGTCCACCCTTCCCTTGCCACACATCCTTTGGTTCCTCTTTCAAGCATGACTGCCTTTCAAGATAACCATCCCTACTTGTCACCCAGCTCCTCATAGAAGCCAGCCCTTCTCATTGCCTTTGATATCCCTTGCTAGATCTAATTCCAGTAGGACATTGTCTGAGCATGCAGAAATGATGTGAGGAAAGCCAATGTTTGTATTCCTCACAGATTTCACTGAGGTATTACCAGTGTACTGGACAATACTGAGGTGTAAATACGCCATGCATCATGACATGCCTATAAATGAGAACTGGCAGCTTATTTCCTGTTGTTTCTCTTTTATAGCTGCTTCTTCTCCTTGCTCTCTAAACATTACTCCCCTTACTGTCTCTTGTGAGATCTGGGCTGTGGCACCTTTGCTCAATCTCCACTCAGTTCACCCTACATGTGCTGTCCTAGACACTTCTGGCTGCCTCCATTTTCTGCCTCTAATTCTGCCGCCAGCTAAACAGAAGAGTAGGTGATTACAATTTCATTCAATCAGGAGGTGAAGGAGATGGGACACATGCACAGCAAGCTGAGAAAGGAGTGGCAATCAGATTACAGCTATAGCCTAGAGCACAATACTTCCTAATGTGAATTTATAATGGGTCTCTGGTCTAGGGCACATAATAGACATTTTACCCAGAGTGCCGTAGTCACCCAAAGACATTTACTTCAGGAAATACTGAGCCTGGTATAAACATTTAAACTTTAATAAAACAATTACAGATGCACTGATTGCATAGCTCCCTTAGTCAGTGAAGTCTTTAGACATAGGGAAGTGAGCAGAAGCCAGTATCCGGCCATTTACATAAAGATTTACTGAGAACCCACCCTTAGTGAGGTCAATACCTTATCCATATCCAAGAATTACTCACTGAACAAAAGCCATCTCAAAACATATCCCATCTCAGACACCCATTGTCCTCTGCAGGATTAGTGTATTTAAAGAAGTTAAATCAAGAACCAGCATATTCACTTCCATTTTGTATTCACATCTCAATATAACATTAAATTAAAAAATAACGTCATATCTTTGAGGGCTTCTTGCTGTTTCTGCACATGCTCAGAAACATTTTGACACTAACAAGCAAGTTGCGTTTAAGTACGACAAGTTAGCTTGTCATATTTCAAGTGACAAACGTGACTCTGTCCACAGAATAGAAAGATAAATAAGCATTTACAGGAAGGGGAAGAGTCTGGTCAGGAGGAGGTGCAAATCTACCTCTCTGTCTTGCTAACCTAACTAGCTGACCATTTACATTTCATATTTCTGAACAAATTCAAATACAATTACTCCAAACACACATTTAAATACTAAATTAGCTTTTTCTGTGTTTTGAGGGAAGCATCAAATCCACAGCCCCTCCTGTCTGGTCAGGTCCCCTAACCAAACGACAGTTATACAGAAAATATGAGCACCTCAGAGGTAGAGGGATTTGCACCAGTCGTTATCCGACCTTTATTGGCCAGCACAAGCATCTGCACAAAGGACGAGTATATACTAAAATTCCGTGCACAGTGTGGCAGCTAAACCTGTGTTCTCTGCTGCTTTGTTGCTGGTGGGTGTTGCATATTAATTTCCTCCATACCAAGCTCTCTCCATTTTGTTTACAGCAAACTTCATCCTATTAACTCTCTTCACGACTACCACCCCAGGAACTGGGCACCCCTGTGTAAGGTACCTGCTCCTGGTCTGAGCTAGCCCCAAATCCAGAAGGTAGGAGCACGTTCACATCGTGTCACATACATGGAGAAGAGGCTGCTGCAGGTATGCCCACACCTCCAGGAGAATGGAACAGGTTTAGTTTACTTTTAGATTAGTAGCTTTTTCAAATACTTTTTCAGTATTTGGGTTTCACCACTCCACAAACTCTGGAGGCAGAAAAACACAGAGTGGAAAAAAATGACAGGAGAGCTATACCAGCTGTAAGATCTCATGTGGGCACTGTTGAGCATGGGAGAAAAGACTCCTACTTCCTAAGCTGCATTTATACATCAATACAGATCTCTCCATTCCGCAACTGACCTTTTTCCTAGGACTGATTTGAGACCTTACGTGAACTTCTAATTCCAAAATCCCTCAACACCTCCAAATAAAAATACAGTGTTGACTTCCTTAACTTCTTTCTTTCTCTAACACCTCTATCTGAATGAGCCCTTAATGCTCTTCTGGGAAAAAAGCTAATGGTGACAAGCACAAAAAAATCCCAAGATACTCAAAGGAATTGTGTTTACATTAGAAAAAAGGTAACCTTAACATGGTACTACATCATAACAGACTGTATTGCATACAACTATTCAGTTTTACCTAGGTCTGTTCTTTGTCCTGAGACCAAAGCAAGCTGGACTTTCTTTGGCATTGCTACTGATTTATTTTGGTCTCTAGAATATATATTGCTGTAAGTAGATAGCTTGAGAATCTACTGGCAAACTGCAGGTCATAGTTACCTTTTATTGTCTCCATTGAGAACAAAGGTTTGTCTCTGTGTTGTATACCCAGCTCCTTACACAACAGTTCCTGCTTTCACTGGGATCTGTTCTCTCCTGATACTCATACCCGACTAGGTTATAGCAGGGTTCCACAAGATCAATCTTAGTTTAATTGCGTTCAGCTAGCAATTGAGTCATGTCATCTCAGTCAAGTTTTATTTGCAAAAAACTTCATCTTCCGTTTGGTAGAGAAATCCACTGTTCTGATAGCTGTCATATTTCCTGGCCTCACATTAGGAAAGAGTGTGCTTGCTCACATGCTGAGCAGAGCTGGACTCTAAGCGGAGGTTTCAAAGCCATTTAGAAAACAGTGTCCTTGAATTGACTCAAGTAGTCCGTTTCTAGAAACTCTGTCCCAGGAGAAAGTCTTATTCAGCTCCTGTTTCTCAACACACACCTCCTTTCAGACGAGAGCTTTATCACTCCCTCCCCAGCTCCATGCAAGCGCTAAGGTAAGGGCAATATGCAGCAGAACAGATGCTGTGGCAGGAGTGTGTTTACATGAAGCTGCTGACAGCAGATGCCAGCTTGTAAAATTAGCCAATAAAAATACCAGCATCACTGTTTACAACTACTCTGAGCAAGACAGGCTGCCAGCAGACTGGAAAGCACATTGCATGGGCATACCAGGTTAAAGTCACGGAATTTGGAAAAGCATCATCATTTTTAGGCTACCAGAAGTGTGATTCTCGTTCATGTACAAGGGAGTCAACCAAGAGCTGCCGAGGAGTTTCAGTCCTTCTCCCTTTTGCATTCCAAAAATGTCCTATTTGATGTTAAAATGTCAAAGAACCAGAAATGCTGTAAATACAAAACCACATGTATCGCTGGCTATTGAAAGCTTTTTATTTTCCATTACTCTGGTAAAACTAGAAACTGAGTGACATGTGCACTGCAAATGTGTTATAGACCAGGAAGCTGTTACTTGAACTTAAACCTCCTCTAGTACTCTTTGCAATCACAGATGTAATAAAAAAAAGTCCTGATTTTTGTACAAAATTGTTGTCTGCAACTTGCCCATGTAGATCTGGAGATACTCAGACTGATCCTTTCAGGATGTTAAAATAGTACTAAAATTTTTCACCAGTTAATTATCATTAATTCTTCTGAGTAACTTAAAATACCATTATGAACAAAATCTAGACTAAAACAAAATTAGGACCCTCAGGAAAATTATTAAAATTACGTTTTTAAAAACAGCATTCTGCCAGATAAAGCCAGGTTTTAGAATTTTTTTTTCCTGTCCATTGATTTCCATACATTGGAAAATATCAACCTTCATTAAAATTTCAACTATTACATTCTGTAATACTCTTAATTAGAAAACTAGAATTATAAAAGGAAAAGTTAAAGTTACTGAGATATTTCAGAGATTAAGTTTGAGAACAAGTTTTGACAGCTTTTACTTTTGTATTAGGCAAACAGTCCTCTGAAAAAATTTCACTTTATGAATATTTAATAAGCTACTAATGATTTCTATAAGCCTATTGGAGGTATAAGCAAGAAGTTTAAAAAAAAGTTAAGTAAAACAGCTAGAAGATTTAAACATATTACATATAACACATAATTAAAAGTAGCTTCTTTTCCTCTATAATCAAAAGCTGATATCAGTTAATAACGTAACATACCTTGGGGACGCATCCATGAAACTACAGTACTAGATGAACCACATGCCTGCAATGCCTTTTCCACAAGAAAGAGTCAACAGCTTCAGTCTTCTGCTTTATGGACTAATACAAGATAAATGAAACAAAAGGAGTAAAATTGAAGTGCTGAAATCCTGTTGTCAACAAAATTCAAAGATTTGAATTTAAACCAGCACTTCCCCTTAATACACTGAAAAAGCTAATAAATGCAACCTACCCCAACAGTAAATAAAAAAATAGCAACAAATCACCTTCTACTCTACTACTCTCTTACAAGGAATAACTAAGAGCCTCCATCATGCACCCAAGCAATAAATAGTAGATAGTATCTTATTTATTTTATGGTTTTAGGCAGTAGGGAGACCTTTACAAGAGGTCTGTGGTTGGTGGCAATGGTGTTAATAAGCCCTTTGGTTTCTTTTTTGTCAACAAAATAATTGGGCTTTTTCCATAAGCAGCTGTTGTTCATGAGTAGCCTGGGGCTTCTCATCTGTGTAAGTGAGCTCTGATACTAGAAGATGTTTAAAACATAAAGTGGAGAATAAGGATTCTCAGTTTTGGGAACTGAAGACACCTTTTTTTCATATTCTAGTAAGTAGAGATGTTATTTCGCTATTAAGTTTATTCCTGAGAAGTAGCATTGTAGCTTTTTCTTCTTAAGCCCCTCTTTATCCTGTATCTGTGGTTTTTTAATAAGTAACAGGCTTTTTTTTTTTTTTTTTTTTTTTTTTT
>VZRV01001115.1:230798-328432 GCA_013398115.1 Falcunculus frontatus | reverse complement strand
CCCTGGGACACTAGAGGGGGAGAGGGTGGCTGCTGGGACCCCCTGTAACAATTGCTGTTTCAGAAAAATACTTAAAATTAGTTAAAACTTTTTGTCTTCTTTGGGCAGTCTGATTGTTACCCTAATTGTTAGTTAAGCTTTGCCTGCTAGACACAGCTGAAAGCTATATGCCTGCTCAGTGCAGGGAGCTTCTATCCACAGCTGCTAATAGATTGATCAAGGTTTGTTTCTCTGCTTAAACTTATGCAGAACTTCATGCTGAGGAGAATGTTGTAGACTTTTGGTGCTGTTTCAGGTGCGTAAAAATATGCATATGCAAGAAACCACAGGAAAGAGACTTGGTTCTTGGTGAGTAGGAGAAATGTGGTCTGTTGATAATGCTTGATGTGATTAACTTAATTGGTGTATATTTTTGCTCCTGTAAAGTTCTAGGGATGTGATTCAGACTGTTTATCGTGTTATGATGTGACCTAGGGCCTTCATTCATGCTCTGTTTGTGAGCTGGTGTTTTATGGCAGAGCTAAGGAGTCTTAAGATGCATGTGGTCATACTTATGAGCCTGAAAGGACTGTTTAAATCTTTGATGGTCAACTTTAGCTTTCCTGGGGTTTATTATGTGTAAAGCAGGGGCTGCCACCAAGACTTCATATATGCTCTTTCCTAAAAAAATTGTGGAAATAATTTTTCACAGATACATTGGAACAGAACTGAATGGCTTTCTTTTGCTACTGGTGTGCTATTTTTGTGAGGCTGTTCAATAACACTTAACCCTTTCACTTAATTTTTAGTCTTGTTTTGATCTGTTTATATCAAGTTCTCAATCTAGATGTGTATAGAGGCATTTGAGGATGTCTCTAGTGATTGATTCCTTGCTCCCTTTATGTGGTGTTTTTTGCCAGAATCCTTAAAGACTTGTGCCGTGCTAACAATAATTGGTAAGTGTTTTGAACTGCTCCGTGAGTTATAAGCTCCTGGATGAGGAGGGTGAGTGGTATGTATGTGGGAAGGATAGGGCTCAGAATTCCCCAGCAGGGAAAACTTTTTATTAACCAAATGCAGGGTTTATGAATCTATTTGTCTCACCAGTGGTAAATAGGATATATGCAGGTTGTAGGACAGTAAGGATGGACTTTTTCTGCTTAACTATACATATTCATGTTAAATGAGACTGAATGGCACAGAAAGCAACCGTCATGCACTTCTGAAGAGTTATTGTATCTTCAGCTGTTGAGTCTAGAATTGAAATTAAGGCCTCCCAAATGGGAAACTTCTCTGAAGCTTGCAAAAGGCAAGCATGGATCTACTTGAAGGATTTAAAAAGGTAACATAGAGAAGCTACATCGGACATCTCAAAAGTGATTTTTAGTGCCTTTACCTGTGTAATGTGCAGCATCTGAGGAAAGTTTCACTTCACTAGAAGCACTTGTTCATGCTGGAAAACTCAACCCTTCACACGTTTAACTTCAAGAAACTGAACTCATGCCTAGGTTTTCCTTTGGCAATTTTACTTTCCTTGTTGGTAATGTTTCCATAGTATTTCTTAAATTAGTAATTAGTATCTGAAACAATTCTCTTTTATAGAAGCTACTGTAATGAAAAAAAAAATTGACTGATAAATGTTCTTTTAGCATATAGCTGTAATGGCCATTTGATTTTTACAGTCTCACCATTTTGTACTGGTCCTAGGGATTAAAGTTTTTTTCTTCCTCATACTAATGCTGTATCTGCTAGTATAAATGAGGTCTGTCAACAGGAAAATAATCTAAAAATAAGCATTTAATCCCTGTAGTACGCTGCTAAGGTCTGTCTTAAACCTTATTAATCAAAGTGGAAAAATACTGATTTGAGAGTTAGCTCATCACATCAGGCGTGGCACAGACCATGGAAATGTCTCATAGCCAATGAATGTGAAGTCTGAGTCCTGCTGTAAATGACCACCTAAGTTAATATCTTCTATTTAGACCTGAGCATATAAAAGGGCAAAGGAGTAGGATTTCCATCTCAGATGTCCAGTAAATAAAAAAGTTCATCAGGTGATATTTGTCAAGCAAACTCGGTGCATCCACTTGGCGTATGTGGATGGGAAATTGCAACCTTCAACTGAAGTCCTGCTTTTCAGTTCAATATGACTGTTTGGCTCTGCGTCATCTGCTTTTATATTACATTTAACTGTCCTTCAAGGGACCAAAGTGGCGTCACTGCAACTAGGGAGGGAGCAGGTAGTTAAGCAGTAGTGTGATTGAGGTTGGTGTGTATGTCTGGGTATGGTAGGTGTTTTCAACTGCTTTGTGGAAGTGGGACAAGTATTTAGGTAGTACTGGCTTCCCTGTTTTATGACTAAGAAGAACAGAAGTTGCTATCATGGTGCCTGTGATGTACAGGGCTCTTTTTAAAAGAAATAGCTGCAAGTATTTTCTCCTGTCAAGTTTCTGATTTTTCTCTTGCTTCTATAGCACTTTGCAGTCTGGCTTCAGGGCAAAATATTCAGCAACTTTCATCTCAGATGGTGAGAATGCTCATGGGTTTTCCCCAAACTATATACTCCCACTTGAGGGAAATTGCACTGCTAGTGGTTAACTGTACGATATACTTCTCGGTGAAGAGGAGAGGTTGGCCTTGGCTTAGGAGGTTTGCCTGAGGTAAACATTAGTTTGGCAAGTCATTGGACTGACACTCTAATTGGTCAGTGGTTGACCCAAACACCCATGGGGTTTTCCAAAATGGAGAATGACTGAAACTGCTTGCAGTGAAATATGTGACTTAAACCAAAGCCAGAATATCTTCTTCCCGGTATAATTAAATGGACTTCTTTTTTGTCTATTTGGAATTCTAGATATGGTGATCTAAAAGTTATTTTAAGCTTTACTCACAACAGGAGGCCTGGATCATGTGTGCTGTGGTAGGCAGTTCAGGGACATCCAGAGTGTAGGAACTGGGCTTATAATTGGAGCAAGTGACTGGCCTTTGGTTTAGCCAGCAGGCTGTTTCAGGGGTGGGAGGTGTCTTGAGTTGTGTAGCAGAGGGGGCTACAGGGGTGGCTTCTGTGATAAAGGGTATCAGCTTCCCCCATGTTTGATAGAGCCAATGCCAGCCGGCTCCAAGAGGGACCCGCTGCTGGCCAAGGCTGAGCCCATCAGTGCTGGTGATAGAACCTCTGGGATAACAGAGTTAAGAATGGGGGGAAATAGCTGTGCAACAGCAAATGCAGCCAAAGAGAGCAGTGAGAACATGTGAGGGGAACAGCCCTGCAGACACACAGGTCAATGAAGAAGGAGGGGCAGGAGATGCTCCAGACACCGGAGCTGAGATTCCCCTGCAGCCCATGGGGAAGACCATGGTGAGGCAGCAGTGTCCCTGGTGGTCCACAGTGGAGCAGGTGGATGCCCAAAGGAGATTGTTACCCCATGGGAAGCCCATGCTGAAGCAGGCTCCTTGCAGGACCTGTGGCCCTGTGGAGAGAGGACACCGCTCTGGAGCAGGTTTGGTGGCAAGACTGGTGACCCTGCAGAGAAGCCATGCCAGAACAGCCTGTTCTTGAAGAACTGCATCCCATGGAAGCGACCCATGCTGGAGTAATGGCCTTCTTTGAATGTCATTGTATGAATGAAGGGCCAGAGATGGAGTGCTCTTCTACAGTAGCTTCCCTGGTAGTTTGCAAGCAGGTATTCTATGAAAGGAGGAGTACCCAGAAACTTCAAAATAAAGCTTTTTAAATGCCATTCTGGCTTGCTGTGCAGTTCATTCAGACTTTAGTCATAGAAGGTGAGTTAAGCTGCAAGGGTCTAGCACTTAGCTGGGAACTGCAGAAGGCATTCAAATCTTGTATGCAAAAAACCACTTTGCAGGAGTACAAGAGAAATGTGGTTAGAGTGCAGGCAAGCTGCCAGCAGCCTGCCATAGACTGATGTGTAACTGCAGGACAGTTATAAATAAAATAAAATCAAATCCTTTGTACTCTTTTTATCATTCACGGTAGATGTTAATCCCTTAATATCTTGAGGCAATGACTCATCAGGTGTTAGGTGCTGTATATGGGTTAACAAAAAGCATCTTAAGCAACTTTGTTGCTAACTATTCTCACCAAACCACCAGTGTTGCTAGACTTTGATTTAACTCCAAGATATCCAGATTCTGAAGCTCATGAAAAACCTTGTGTTGTATTTGTAGTGATCCTGTTTTTCATCTTAAACATATTGGAAGCATCTATAACATATGATATAATCAGAACAGATTGTGACCCTCATACCCCCGATTTGAATTGGATTCTTGCAAAGTCCGGTCCTATCCAGGGACTTATAATTGTGTTCTTAGCAATCATGTGTGCTAATTATCTATAATCATGCTGTGTAGAAAAAAATCGTGTGCAATATGTAACTTCCCTCAAATGTACGGCTCTCCTAGCCACTTGGTAATGTTTCTTTTTGATGGTGGGTGGAGAGAAATCTTGCTGATTTTTCTCCTACTAATTTCTCTTCTGAAAAGGAATTGTAAGATGTCTGTGTTTCATTGGAAACTACTGAGCTGACAGCTGAAGAAATACAGGAGGATGATGAGAAAGTTGTGTGCCTTGGGCATTTGATAACTTAATCTGTTTGTCCATGAGTGAATAGGTCTGTCTTGCAGGAATTTATCTGTGGAGGCCTGTGTCTTTGGTAGTAAATGGAGACAGGATAATTCACCTTTGTTCATTAAATCAGTGTGAGAATGTATTCAAAATAGGTTGGCATGGCATATACTGTGATCTGGGTGGTTTTATTCAGTAGTGGAATAATCATAGAATCATTAAGGTTGGAAAAGACTTCTAAGATAGAGTCCAATCACTAACCCAGCACTGCTGAGTCCACCACTAAAACTTGTCCCTAAGGGCTACATCCACACTTTCCTGACTAACTCCAGAGATTGTGATTTCACTGCTTCCCATGGCAGCCTGTTCCAATGCCTGACCACCCTTTCCTTGAAGAAATTTTCCCTAATATCCAATCAAAACCTTCACTGGTGCAACTTGAGACCACTTCCTCGTCCTACCGTTTCTTACCTGGGAGAAGAGGCTGACCACACCTTGCTACAAGATGCTTTCAGATAGTTGTAGAGACTGAGAAAGTCCCCCCTGAGCCTTCCTTTCTCCAGGCTAAACAGTCCCAGGTCTCTCAGCTGCTCCTCATCAGACTTATGGTCCAGACCCTTCTCCAGCTCCGTTGCCCTTCTCTGGATAAGTTCCAGTGCCTCAATGTCCCTCTTGTTGTGAGAGGCCCAGAACTGAATACAGGATTTGAGGTGTGGCCTCACCAGTGCTGAAGAACAGAAGGACAATCATTGCCCTGGTCCTGCTGGCCACACTATTCCTGATACAGGCCAGGATGCCATTGGCCTTCTTGGCCACCTGCGCACACTCTGGATCATGTTCAGCTGCTGTTGACCAGCAATCCCAGGTCCTTTTCTGCTGGGCAGCTTTTCAGCCACCCTGCCTAAGCCTGTATCAATGCCTGGGGTAGTTGTGGCTGAAGGGCAGGACCTAGCACTTGGCCTTGTTGAAACTGCCTGCAATTGCAGGACCAAGTTCAAATGTTGTGTCTGGTCTTGTGTTTTGCTGGGAATGCTATGTGAGCTTATTGGCATTAAAAAATCTCATGGAAGTCATTGTGGGACAGTTGGAGATTGATCATGGCTTGATGTTTTTTCTGCAGAACATTCAGGAACTACCACAATTCCTTCTCTGACAACATAACTTTTATTTTAGACCTTTGTCCCCATGAATAAATGTAACTTATCAGTCTGTCACGATGACTTATTCTGTATTTTATCTGGTTGGCAACATTAGAAGCTGAAAATAAACTGTGATAGCTTTTCTTGCTCATGCTTTTCAGTTATTCAAGAAAATCTAAACACTTCAACAAAACTCTGAAAAAAACCCCTTTTAATTAAAAATTTGAGACTTGAAAAAAGAAACAAGCCAAATAACTGGGAAAGTGTGCTCTGCTTTTTCAAGAAGATGGTAATTAAGGTTGCCCAGCCATCTTCCTTTGGCTAATTTTTGCCGATGAAGTTTGACCAATTATCTAAATACAGGCTGTTTGTTTGCTGTGAGGTCCGAAGTGTACTAAGATATGAAGTGGACTCTTTCTGGGGCTTGATCAAGAGAAGGCAGCTCAGAGTACTTTTACTTCACTGGCCTGGATACAGGTTCCTCATTTTCTGTATTCCTACAGGAGATGTGTGTGTCTGACTCTCGTAAGTGCTGAGGTTGAAGTCAGTGGGAGTTATCTGAATTAGACTGTTTCATGATATATGCACAGACGAAGTGCTCACTTTTGTGACTTTAGTCAATCTCATCATTTGAAAGCAAACCAGATTGAGTTTGGATGTGTGGCTTTTGATCAGCCTGGAATTTGACTGCACCAATTCATCATCCAGTTCATGTCTGTAGTGTTATTTCCTATGGTATGTCTTGGCCCTGAAGAGGGATGGGCCTTTGGCAGGGCTGAAGGTTTCACGGAAGCTTACTGAGAGCAGGGGAAGGGTGACCTGCTCTTCTTTCCATTCCAGGCCCAGAAACGAAATGTTTTTCCCGTGGTCAGCCATTTGACTGTAAACTTGGCCACGCTAGTTTGCATGGTCAAGCTCTGCTGTGTCCTGGCTGGCCCCTTTTCAGGATGATCAGTTCTGTTCTCACTGTCAGGCAACTATTTTAACATCACTTGCTTCTACAGAGAGACTTCTTATGTCAGGTCCAGCCTATTTGACAATTTTGAACTAATGTCTGATTTAAAACTATTTTCAGCCTGTAATTACTACAATGAAAATACCAAAGAAATTGATTTCTTATATTCCTCACATTATATTACTCTGGATTCATGTCTAAGTGCCGAGGGGTTAAATATGATTCATGTAATCTACTTTCCCACTAATCATTTATTCAATTACCTATTAGAACTCAGGCGAGAAAGACCAAAAAAGGAAAGGGGAGAGACCAACCTGGAGTATATATTCAATAAAATGCAACAAAAACCAACCAATCATTAATTATCTAATCAGCATTCTGTGAGTCTTTTAGTCATGATCTCATTACTGTAATTAATTGCAAGAATCATTTTGTAAACAGAGCACAATAAAAGTATATGCAACATAACAGCATCCAAATTAAATCTAAATCCCAGAATGAATAACAGAGAGAGCTGGAAGATATTACCAAGAGAGGGCGTCATTAAAGGAGATCATATTTCAATGTCAAAATCTGGTGGGCTACTGGTGCTGCAGGAGTAAATCAATAGTGTTGCATTGAAAGGACTGGGCCATATCCACTTTGGTGCAATTAATCACTACTCCATTAAAGCTTGGAGAAGTAGGGGTGGCTTCTTAGCTAGTAAAATTGGATTTTCTTTTTGTAGCTACTGGGACTGGCATGTCGGCAAAGCTTCTGTGCTCTGCTAGTTTTTTTGCACCTAATAGGTAAGATTTGTTCGGAAATCTAGTCCCTTTCCTTTTACTAGTGGAGAGGTGCTTCAAGGATTTCACATGTTGAATGTCTTCCCTTTGGCCAGGTTTCTGTAGTCCTTCACTTCTGATAGTGGTATCCCCACTCTACTTTTTAAGACTGTTTCTACAATAAACAATTAAATTACACAGACAGATCCCACAAACACCTGCTGGGCTTACGGCGAAGTTATTTTATGACACTTTCAGGATTCTACATTTAATATTCCAGCACCACAATATATTACTGTCTTTGGCCTTACCAGCCTTTTGACTGCAGTATTTTGTCATATTTTTCTCCTTTTCATTTAATTTTTCATTATTTTTTCTGAGGATCAATGTCAGGATTCATTTAAAAGCTATAAAGCAATATATATAAAACAGTCCCAACAACCATAGGCTTGGTTATGCCATTGATTTCTTTTCGGAGCAGAATTTGCTGCCATCTGCAATGGGGAGTTGCTCAAAGATATTGATAGTGTGTATCCCCCTACAGGGAATTTAGATTTAAAATACGATACCTTCTAGTCAAAAAGGTCTATGTGAAGTGAATTAACTTTGGGGTAAGAGCTGTATTGTACAAAAAAACCCCACCAACCTCCCCCTACCCCAGCAGACTCTAAACTTTCCCTGATAGTAGAATTGAGTGTTCAGATGGAGGCTGTAATGTCAGGGAAACCCCTCATTAATGCTTCCACCTCTCCCTGCTGAGACCTGACAAAGTACTGGGCTGTGGTCCAAACTGAGCTTCTTGGGACAGGGTAGGAGGCAAGTATGCCTGATGGTTTTCTGTGGGAAGGATCCCCCTTGTCTGTTGCTCAAAGCAGTGTTTGTTTTATCCGGACAGATTGGCCAAGGTCCAGATTTTGAGGGGCTTTAGGACCTTGTCTTGCACTGTACTGTTCTTTGCGATCAAGTGCTACGTGCCTGCCTTGGTGTGGTCCCATGCCAATGTGTGGGTCAGGGTGTGCTTTAGAAGGTTTGCCATGACACTGCAACGTATTTATTGAGCTACTGCATTCAAAGCATCCCTTGAATCCTCCCTCAAAGAAAATACACTACAGAGGAAATGCAGAATGCCTTGTTAAGTCAGTTTTTAATGGTGAATGGCCATGGATTTCCCTTTGATAATCACAGTTTGCTTCCGTGAGCAGGCAAGCAGGTCATACCTTCTTAAGTCTGCAAATTCCTTCAGGTAAAATGGAGTGTTAGCCAGTTCTGTAGATGAGGGGAATACAAAAAGTGGAACTTTGGCCTCTGCCTGTTTTGCAGGTATATAAATAGTGGAAATACAGCTGAGCCAGAGAACTGCATTTTATTGTGACGAAGAGAAGATGTTTTAAGTCACTGACTAATTTTGTTTTTAAAGACTTAAATGTCCTTAAAACATTTTTTGCTTTGGAAGGGTGATTCTGATGTTTTATAGAGTCAGCCTCATGTTTAAATTCATTTGTCCTCAACAATGCACTACTGCTGCATTTAACAAGTGTATTTTAATGGTAGGGTTAAAATAAATGCCTTTTTTTCCCAGTAAAAATAAAAGTGCACCATCTATATGAATTAATAATTTCCGAAGTAATAAATACTATTCTAAGACACACTAGGATAATATTTTTCTGGCTTTAGACCATTAGCCAATTTTCACATATGCTCTGTTTGGCGTGCTGGAGAGATGCCATAGAAGGGTCTGCATTTTTTCTAGTGCAGCTGTTTGATCAGTTGCATTGCTTGATTGATGCATCATATCAGCAAGCCCTGCAGAATATGTCCACTTCTCTGGCTAGAGTAAGGATGCCAGGACCTTTCACAGGATATAGGCATGACTCCACCTGTGCTGAGTCCTTGTGAAGGCTGGGCAAGGAAGGTGTTTGTTTTCTTGTGCTGGGAAAGCTTTGGCATGTGCAGAAATTCTTCATTCACTTTTGAGTTTTGGCAAAGTGGGTGTCCAAGTCCTGCTTTGAGTACTGAGGCACTTGGGATTTGAAGGAGAGGTAATGCCCTTCATGTAAGGGCATCTGTTTATTTGGATTATATGGCATGGAAAGCATTTGTGGTTATATTGACCTTTATTTGTTTGCTGCTTCTGTGCAGTGTCTGAAATTAGATTATTTTTTAAAGTTTAGCTGCTTAGGAAGGTTTGGGAAAGTATTAGCTGTCATAAAATGTAGGGTGTTTTGTATTGGAATTAGATATTACCTTCTGGGTAGCAGTAATAGCTATTTTTCCTCAAAGAATTACATGGTACTTTCCATTGGCTTTAATCCTGACCCTCAAATAATAGATTTTACCATCTGCATGATAACGGAGTTTGGGAAATAAGCTTCTAAAGGAATAGTAGATGCATCGTCTGTCCATGTGGGATTATTAAACTGGAACAGCTACATGGTATTTTGTCAGTTGTCTCCCATCTTCAATTTGAAACACGGACAGCTCAGTTTCCCAATTTACAGCTCTGAATATACTTGAGAAACTAATAAACTGAAATGACAGATACAGAGGGATTACAGGATATCAAGCAGTATTTTCCAAATGGGGTAACAACTGCTATGAAAAAACATTCTATTGTAATAATGAAAGTTATCTTTTTACATCTTCTGCTTGCTGGTCTGGAATCACCAAAGAGATCAGAATTTCTCCTGCAGCAAAATACTCAGCAAACCTGCTGTGGGATGTTTGCCAGTGGTTAGCGCTCTGAATAACTAATGTAAATAAGCCCCTCACCATTACACTGGGAAATAATTGGATAAAACACCCTCTGCTGCTTAGGCCGACATGAATCTTTTACTTCTCTGAAACCTCTCTTTTGCTGCATCTCTGTGAAACTAGTGAGATGTTAGTCATTCTGGGGGCATCTCAGCAGGCTCTGGGACAGTGATGAAAGTCATTGGAATCACTGTCTGTATTCCTTCAAAATATGGGTCCCTCTGAGGTGTGTCCAAAAATTAGAGAATAGATTTGATGGCTGTGCAGAACAGTCCCTTCCAAAGCTTCCATGGGATCTGGGAACACTGCCTCTCTGAATGACAAAGCCTTGCTGAAAACAAGTGAATACTGAGTCCAAGGATCTTGGTGCAAAAGGTGCTAGCAATAGCCACGTGGCAAGTGTGCAGAAAAGAAGAACATCTTAGCAGTGAATTGTATTTGGAGGAAGTACTCTGAATTTACACTAGCAAGTTTTCCCTTGTAGGACACTTTAATCTTTGCTGGGTCTTGCTACACTTAGAATCTCAGGACAAGAATACTCCTTTTTCTTCTTCGATTTGATTTCAATCTAGACAATCATTATTTGAAGGGAATATTCAGGTATAACTGTAAGTACTTGCTTAGCAACCTTGTATTAATGGCCTTTCTGAAAAACGTCACCCTGAGTACATGAGTATTTTTCTTCTTCTGTTGTCTCTGGTTTTATAACTCAGCTAGGGATGAAATTTAACACAGTTTGCATAGAATTGCAGAAGTGGATTACAGAGACACTCCACAATATATAAAAATAAATTGAATTTAACAAGGGCGGGTGCTGGATACTGCACTGGGATGGGGCAACTCTGGATGTGTGTACAGATTGGGGAATGAGAGGCTGGAGAGCAGCACTGTGGAAAGGGACCTGGAGGTCCTGGTCCATGGCAAGTTGAACATGAGTCAGCAGTGCCCTGGCAGCCAGGAGGGCCAAGCGTGTCCTGGGGGGCACCAGGCACAGCATCGCCAGCCGGGCAAGGGAGGGGATTGTCCCGCTCTGCTCTGCACTGGGGCGGCCTCACCTCGAGTGCTGGGGGCAGCTCTGGGTGCCACAACATAAAAAAACCACTGAGCTGTTAGAGAGTGTCCCAAGGAGGGCCACAGGGATGGTGAAGAGTCTGGAGGAGAGGCTGTATGAGGAGTGGCTGAGGTCACCTGGTCTGTTCAGTGTGGAGAAGAGGAGACTGAGGGGAGACCTCATTGTGGTCATCAACATCCTCACGAGGGGAAGAGGAGGGGCAGGTACCAACCTCCTCTCTTTGGTGACCAGTGACAGAACTCAAGGGAATGGCGTGACATTGTGTCAGGGGATATTTGGGTTGGACCTGTGATAAGGTTATCAGGAACTTTCCTGTTTAGGTAAAACTTCTTCATATCATATCTTCAGAGGCAGCCATCCTGGAGGAGAAAATTCACTTCCAGATCAATTCACTGTGACTCGTTTTTGTTGCTGCCCTTAAATTAGTCTTTTCAGGGCTACATGTAAAAAACTGGAGAATTGCTAATATTATACTTGTGGCAAATATATTAATTTCTATTTTGTGATTTCAGTATCTCTCTTCCCCTTCAAACAGTGCCAGCGTGAAGTTGAAGTTGTCTCTATCATTCAGCTTTGTTTAACGCATTCCTGCAATAAAGCTTTTAGAGCACAGTATCAATGCATCTATGGTGGCTCCTCAGACACCTCTTATCCATCAGTTTTAGCAGTATGGCACAGAATCTGTGTTATAAAGTACATGTAATAAACATAGGTAGATTTCAGCTCTGCTTCAAAAATATTTTTTTTCTTAAGCAATATCCATAGTTTTTTAATGCATTACAGACCTAAAAATGTTAAATTCAAATACGAAGAAGGGACCTGCTTCTTTTTTTTTTTTTTTTTTTTTTTTTTTTTTTTTTTTTTTTTTTTGAGGGAAAATTATTCATTACTTGGCTCGGAATATCAGATAAGACTAATTTCTGGCGCATGACTCTTTGAAGATTTTGTATTGCAGAAAAGCTTGCAATCCTCAACACCCTCTCCATTCTCTGCAAACATTTAGAACAGCTATTTTCTCCTTCAGATGACAATTTTCATTTCAAGCAGGCTACAAGAGGTCATTTAGCTAATTTATGTGGAGATGAGGGAGGGTTGGTGGCACAGGCTTGAGAAATCAGGGAGATATGCAGCAAATAAGACTGCAAAAATAGTTGATGAAGTGCCATTGCTGTCAGCATTTGCAACTGTAGATTAAGGTGTTCACATCCTAATTTAGCCTTGTGCTTGAGGCACACCATTAACCTCCTGACAGCTAGCAAAGTGCATGCACTATGGATCACCTGATCAGTTTTTTTCTTCCAAATGTTGACTGTTTAAGTGCTGCAGAAGTGTTAAAACTCTCTGGCCACAGGCTTCTGTTCTAATTTTAAACTGGAGTGATTATATGGAGACATGGAGCTGATGCTATTGAAAGGGACAGCATGTTGTCTCTGAAATACAGACAATGTTCCCAACTATTGTCACACACAGCCTGGCTTCTCCTCTCCAAGCTGTTTGTTTCAGCAAATTCCAGAATAATAAAAATTCAGACCATGTTATCTTCTATGAGTAATTCTCCTGCTTATGCAATGTTATTCCAGGAACTGTACTCTGCCAATGCCAACAATTGGCAAAGATTTTGTTCCAACTCTTGCCCTGCTTTTAAGCAGATTTTAGCTATCGCAGTAGATTATGTTCTGTGGGCTATTTGTTTTTCTGTGACAGTTATGTGTTAAATTTGATATTTGAAAGATAGCTCCTGTTGCAAACCTTACATGCATTCATCTTGATATGGGGTGAATAAGAATAGAATAATTTTCTCATGCTGTGCATCAGTCACACAGATCCCCTGAAATGTTTGGGGATTTGATGGGCAGTCACTGTGAGATCCCAAAATCTGGTTCAGTAAGGCACAATGGAGAAATAGCAGCTCTGGGCTGTTCTGCACCCAGGTGATTTTAGCAGCACCTTCCCTCCTCTTCAGCTTGTTGCAAGTTGATCCCAGAGCAGGTGTATGGTTTAAAATGGCCAGAAAAAACACTTCCAGTGGGATTCGCTATATGAACAGGTTAGCTTCAACTGTTCCTGGATTTTCTTGTTTTCCCCTCTGTGATGCAGAGGTTTTCATAATACTTTGATCCTGTCAGTATTTCTCTTGGTGGGAAGAAAATACTGTCTTGTTTTCATTGCTCTGTCTTGAACTTGCTGAAGTTTTTAGCAAAAAAACTTGCCTCCTGCTGTGAAAGAGGTTTTTTGCTGAGGTGCAAACCGGTACAGATCTGTTAAATGTAACATTGCTTCCTGCTCTTTTGCCAGCCCTTTTCCCTGTGCTACAGCATGGTAAATGTTTGCAAGGGCATAAAACTTCTCACTTCCATGAGGCTTCTGTTTTCATTTGGGAACTTGCTGTCTCTACAAGAAAACAAGCTAACTGGTCTATGCCTTGGATTCCCTGATCCTTGGTGTTTGAGTAGTGACTAGTGAGTTCCAGGAGGGTGAACGATAGTCAAAGTATCCACGTTGGTGAATTTTTTTTCAGCTCGTGAGTTGTGTTCAGGATGGATGTAGTTGCTAAAGGCTTGCTTAAGAGTTGGAGGTCCGTGAGGGAGTTAAATCACTGCCCTCATGGAATGAGTCACCTCCTAACTGAGTGAATCACCCAAAAGCAGTGAGTGTTTGAGTCATCCCTCAACTGGTTACTGACTACTGTACCATGAGGAGATGGTGCCTGCCAGAATACCAGTGCTACAGTTCACAGGGTGAACCTCTTAGATGTATTTTGCAAAGGACACTGGGAGCCTGGATATTTCTCCATGAGAAAGCAGTGTGATTGCATGTCAGTTCTTGGAACTGGGTGTGTAAATACATGGAAAAAGGAGAAAAACCTTCCACAGGTTCCACTCTTGGAGAATGACTCAGGAGCTGCTAGCATAATGGAATGACTCTTCCATGACAGGGAACAGTGGGAAATGGCGTTATCTCTGGCTTTCCGAGATATTTTCTTTACCATGATCTTCTCCTTCAGACATCTGGGCTGTTAAGGATGCTTGAGAAAAGACTGGCAGTCTCTAAGTGTGCTTTGGCTCATTCTCAAGCTATGCTATTCACAGTGCCTTTATCCTGAGCCATGCTAGGGGTATGCCTTACTTTGCAATAAAATATTATTTCTGGTATCTCTATACAGAGGTGGCAGCAAGGCAAGAGATCTCACACACAGATGTAGAGATGTTTCTTCTAGTCCTTTGCAAGACTACAGTGGCCTGATGAAAGACAAAGTTAATATTCTAATATTGTATGTTTGTGTCCCTACCTTCTGCAGTGGAAGGGTTTTGTGCTCTTAAGAAATGTGAAGATAGAGAGGGGGAAAATACATCTATTTGAGTGTTCCTTGATATTGAACCATCATTGAAAGGCACTTTGAATAAACATGCAAATAAATGGCGTTGTTAGTGCATGATCCAGAGTCTGAAAGAGTGCTAGTCTTTTTCCATTACAGTGACTTTTGGTTTGAGATGGAGATCAGAAAGCTCCAAATTCCCTTACTAAGTTTACAGATTGTAACAGATGGCTTATAATGGTTGGGCACAAAGAGTTAGAATGAATGGGGTAACACCAGGCTGGTGGCCGGTCACTAGTGGGTTTCTGCAGGGCTCCATCCTCATCCCAGTTCTCTTCAACACCTTCATTAATAACTTGGATGCAGTCCCACAGACAGGGACCTGGGGGTCCTGGTCCGTGGCCAGCTGAACATGAGTCAGCAGTGCCCTGGCAGCCAGGAGGGCCAAGTGTGTCCTGGGGGGCACCAGGCACAGCATCGCCAGCCGGGCAAGGGAGGGGATTGTCCCGCTCTGCTCTGCACTGGGGCGGCCTCACCTCAAGTGCTGGGGGCAGCTCTGGGTGCCACAGTATAAAAAAGGCATTAAGCTGTTAGAGAGCATCCAAAGGAGGGCCATGAGGATGGTGAAGGGTCTGGAGAAGAAGCCTTATGGGTACAAAAATGTATTATTTAAGCAACTGTCTATGCATAGACAACTCAATATTCTCAGTTCCACCTGCGGCCAGCATTTCTTATTAAAACTTCATGCAAATGCCTTTCAGGCTGTCAGCCTCTGCTTAGAAGTAACACACGTTACTGTGAGTTTCTGCAAGCACTTGTTCAGGAGAGTTCCACCCTGCACATTCCAACTTGGAAAAGAAAACTGTACAAGAACAGTTTGAGTGAATCATGACCATGGCTCAGATTGTAGACTATAAAGAAGATTTCTGCCAGTATTTCCCAACATATCCTTTCTAAGAAAAAAAGCAATTCCCAGTTTTTCTAGAATGCCGTTTCCATTCTATTTTTTTTTTCATATTCAGTGACTTTATTATGCTTCTGGCTGCTCTGTTACATGGATTTCTGTTCTGCTTTTGTGACACACCATTAGAGATGTTTACTGAGGAGTTGGTGTTAGGAATTCTTCAGGCTGTGATGTGTCAGGTAATAGTTACTATAGAGATTTTGAACCACAGTCCAACATGTTGTTTCTGACCGTGTCGGCAAACAGAATCTTAGATTACAATAAGTTAGGTATAAAGAGAACGTTGGTAAGCTTTTGTACAGCAGGGTTTGTTAGTTTTCACTTTAGTGATCCTCTCATAAATCCATAAGGCTAATGTGGATGTTCTTGGTCCCCATTAACTTGTCAATGCATCAGTGTCAACCTAAGAAAAGCCTCTCCAGCCTGTTTCTGACACTACTGTATAGTGCTGCTTCTCTCAGGCCTTTATGGTCTTAATGCATTAAGAGGCAGTGCAGAAAGATGGGGTTTTTTATAAAGATTTTGTCCAACCTACATGGTACAAAATCCTGCTGTCTTCACACATGCTGATATACATGTATGCCAGTTATGTGTGTATATGTATTTATGTGCAGCTGACCTGAAACATCTCGAAGACAGCAGCCATTTCCATGCCACCTTACAAAATATGCTTGTGTCCTTTCCTTCACTTATCACCACCTTAATGTTTGTTTTAGCATGCCTGAAAGCCCACAACTACAAGTGTTTATTCTCCTTAAATGCCTGTCTAGCACTGTTTTACCTATTTGAGCGATTTATTAATTATTTGTTTGAACAACACCCCTGAGTCCTAGATAAGGCAGGGTCCCGCTGAGACAAGTACTGTGTAAATACATAGTAAAAATCCCTGCTTTGAAGAGTTTCAATATAAACTGTATTCCTTTGATCAACAATACACGATGGACTGCTGTGCCAATCTTGGTCCCCTCTGAAACTCTCAGGCTTCCAATTTATCCTCTATTTGATCCTGTAAATTGCAGAATGGAGGCCAAGATTGACACGATGGCTGAGGTGGGAGGAAGGAGAAAAGTACAGTGGAAATAAGAGAAACAAAAATGATGGAGTAGTTTTTACAACTGAGCAATGGCTAAACATTTGAAAAACTGAGATATGACAGGTACATAGTAATGAATTATATGGTGAATGAAAATAAGGGTGGGATGATGCCTCTTCTAGCATTAGAGCTTCAAGGCACTGTGGTAACCTAGTAGGTGGTTAGTAGGTAAAAGTTAAGGGAGAGTTAAAGGAGATAATATGTCATGCAACAGGTAGTTAAGCTCTTGATGTACTTGCCACAGAATACTGGACATGCAGAAAGCTTGTATGGGCTCAAAGTGTGACTGGACAAATTAGTGCAATAAAAAGACATTGAAGGAGATTAAACAGAGAAGTCTCCTCTGGCACAGGATTTGGAAACAAATTTCCAGTGGGCGAGGAAGTAACAACTTTGCCCTCTGATTTTAAGCCCTTATGTTTGCAGATATCCATGTCTGGCCAGCGTCTGTCATGGAACATTAGTCCTTGCTAATCTTAGGATACCTCTAATATATCTTGGTATTATCGTCCTGTGCTTTTTTATTTGTCATCATCTTCTTGGGGAAGTCTGGTATGCTAATGTAATGGTAGCCACTCGACTTTATTACTGTTAAATTTGCCAAAATGTTTTGCTTTGTGAAGAAACACTGGCCCTTTATTGCCCTTTTCTCACCATACAGTTGGCCATTTCTGTAAATGAGCCATTGCTCTTGGGTAGCTAGTCATGGCCAAACTCTTAAAGTAAATGGGCATGTCCCTGCTGTGCCAATCAGTTGGACCTGATCCCTCAACTATTTCCAAATGCTATCTCCTGTTGACATTCTTAATGTCTACTGGTCCGGGGAGGTGCTGTTTCTCCTACACTGAATTCAAAGTAACTACTTCAAAGGTCTAGAAAGTCCTATAACAAGGCTGGAAACAAACAAATGAAGGTACAAAAAGGCTAAAAGCAGATGTAGAAATAAATTCTAGTTGTGCATAAACGTGCAGATAATTTTGGCAATGGATGGTTTATAGTGGTAGGTGCATCAAGGGCATGAAAGGCCAGAAAAAAGGAAGTTTGCATGGGTGCAAGATGGATTCATGGCCTGTCTTTTGGACCCACTGAGATAAAATAAGGGAGTGCATGCAGACTTCATCCCCAGGCCAAGAAGCTAGATATATGGATGCCTCTGTTAAAGGAGAGGCTATCTCAGTTGACACAGCAGCCCTGTGAATTCTTCTTACTGCTGTGCTCCTCTTCTGGATCTGCCATGCTTTCTAATTGTTTCTAAATTCCATGCATTTTTGACAAGTTATCACCATTTTTGCACAAGGTGCAGATTAGGAAGGGTACATAGAAATCAGATAATAATCTAGAGAAAGATGGAGGAATATAAGTAATACCAGCACTTTCCATGAAAGCAGTATCTGTACTGTGCACTGAAGAATATTCTGCATACTGAATACCTTTTCTTCTTTGAGACCCAATGGGTAACTCTGATGAGCAACAGTACCTGTAGAGACAGTAAAATCATCACAGCTGTCAGTTAAGCCTACGTTAATGTGTCTTGAAAGAGTGATTAATGGGTTTTGACAATATCATTGCATTTCATATTTAATCAGATTATGCATCTGTTAGGAATGGTGCACTCCTAACATCTGCAGTCAGAGCCCCTGATCTGCATCCAGATCATCGTTTTGGCAGGAGCATGAAGCATGGTCTATGGTGGACCTTTGACAAGTTAAAGCTATGTGCTGTGTAGTGTGCTTTTAAAATCAGCTGTGTTCACCTGCATGGCTCCTATATGTGTGTGTGTGTATGCTCCTTTCCTGGTGAAAATCCCAGTATGGCAAAGCATAGAGCCTGAAGACAAAGTAAATGGAATATTTTACCAAAGGGGAGGGGTGGTGTAATACAGTGTTAGCACACATATATCAGTGTATGTGTGCCTGATGCTTGCTTCCCAGCTCTGCTAGGTGCTTCCCGTGTGACTTCTCTCAAGCTGGCTGCAGTACGGCCACAAGGATTTGCCCTAATTATTTCCGGACCTTATGTTCATTTCTAATTTGGTTGGTAGTACTTTTTGATATTGTGGGGCTGTGGGAGGAGAGGGGCAATATCAGGTACTGCAGTAGTGGAGGTTTATCTGGCCTACAGAAATATAAAGGGTCATGATTTGAAGATGATAATATACCTGTTTGAGAAGCTCTTAAAATACATGGGTGTCCCTGCCTGGAAATACATGGAACAAACGGATATGTTTTGGCTGAAGGCTGTCCCAACGCTTATCTTTACTATCTTTTAAAATAATTCTGCTTTGAATTCTTTCTGAAACAAAACAAGCTGCCTTGGCTATCAAAACACTCCTCAAGCAGAGAACCGGAGCATCGGATCACAAATATATATGGACCAAGAATTAAAAAAAAAAAAAAAAATCCATATAGACCATCTTTCTTTGGTACGTGCAGCATGAATGACCTGCCCAAATGCTGTCAGAAATTTAGTTCTGGGGTGTCCTGCTATGCTGTGCAGTGACTGTGTATAAGGTAGTCCTTGTTGGCCAGAAGCAGGCAAGGAAAGGTAGCGGAACTGAGCGTGGGATGCACAGAAGAGTGCACACAATGGTTTTGGTTTTCCTAGGCACCCAGCAGGAGAAGTGACTGAGCAGCCCCCCTGGGAGCAAGTTAGGGGATGTAGCAGGGGATGAGCTGTGCTCTGGAGTGAAATAAGGTACTGGCATTCACACAGTGGGGAGCAATCATGATTCTGACCAGCCTTATTCTCTCATCTTTGCAGGTATGTCTCAGGGCTTAAAAGTAGGCTATGAAAACACACTCCAGGGTGAGTGTGAGCAGGAGCCAAGTGTGAGCCTTCCTTATCAGTTAGACGCTATCTGCCTAGGATTTGTTGGACTGTCACCATTGTCACATGAATGATACTTCTCTGCTAATCTGCAGAGCATACGCCCCCCACCCCAGAGAATGTGGGAGCTGGGCTTGCAAGGAGGAAAGATGATTCTTTCATAGGGAAAGATGATTTTTAGTTTCACCTCACTCATTTCTTCTTCCTGTCAGGGACTTTATGGTATGCAGGGTCTTAAGCAATCTCGCACTTCCTTTGGAAGATGAGGTCCCTGCTTTGACAGACTGAGAAGAATTAATTTTCCATTTAAATACCAGCTGTCACCCCAGACTGGCTGCATGACCATCTACATCTGCAGGGCAATTTTCTTTTCAGAAAAACAAGTCATCTTATTTGCTCTGTGAATCTCTAAAATGGAGGATTATTGTATTTTAAATAAACAATAAGTAGTTAAAAGACATTCGGGTCAACAAATACAAAATAACAGCCTATAATTCCCTTGTCGTGACTGTTGTAAAAAGCAGTATTTTATTAGACAGGCTTATGCCGTCTCTTGGTATATATTTGCCTTCAGATGTGTCAAAAGGTGTCCAAATGTCCACGATCAGATGCAGGGAGATGCTTTGAGGAATAGTTATACCCTGGTACAACAAAAAGATATCAGTGATTCATAATTTTGTTACATAAATCATCTGTCTCATTACTGGGGGAGGGGATTAGAATCGCTTCTTCCACACTGTTGTCTCCAAAATGGTGTTAAGGCTTTACTCCATGTTTCAGCACTTTCTGTTGTATTCTGGTTGTGCAGCAAGTTTGGAATCCTGATGTGGTAGATCCTGGTTTCATCTAATGTGGAAAACATGCCTGTTCGAGTGAACTGTTAGTCCCAGCTGGAAAGGCACAAAACAAAGGCGCTGCTGAAGAAAGAAGCAGTGGATGAGGTACCTGGTTGAGAGAAACCATCCCTGTTCAGGAAAGCATGTGAATGCCCATGTCCATACTCCTAAGCAAGGAGCAAGGCAAACACTAACAGGAATGGTTTCCTAACTCAAGGCACTCGTCTGATGGTTTTGCTTGAGGGAGGGGCAGGGGAGGCATAAGTTTTGGGGAGGATGGACTGTTTCCATTTTTGTGGAGTATGTTGTCTTGGGTACACTGACTAAACTGGGGAAAATCTTGAGAACAGAGCTCAACTGCATTTGTCTCTGACTATGGCATTGTTCTAAAGACACCAGGTAAATGTTGGCTTAGTGAGTACAGTTGGCTAGGAAACCATTCCCCTTTTCCTCAGCATCCTGTTTGCCAACAGGGAAACCTGTCTGTGTGAGCTAGCCTGAATTTTGACAGTTGAGTTCTGGGACTTAGTGTGGAAACTGCCTGGAGAGCTTTCAGTATGTCCCTTACAGGCTGTTAGAATGAGGACTGCAGTTGGATTTCTTTTCCTTGAGCTCCACATTTTACTGTTGAAGAATTTTGAAGTGCTCCCAACTTTTAAAAAGGGTGGGAAAAAGCATAACCACAAAGGGTTCCGGAACTCAAAAACCTGAGAGCCAGTATAAAAACTGATGCAGGGCTTCATTAGTTGTCCTTCATCCATTAACCTCTGGACCGAGTTTTCCATGGGGCACCACTAAAAGCACGTCTTGTGCCTCAGACACAAAGACCTTTCTGCTTGCCTGCCCTGTAGTCACCCAACACCTCAGAGAATAAATCAGCTCCAGGTTTTCCAAAGCCTCTAGAAATGGAAGTTTCCACATCAGTTGTTACCGTACCAAATTGGGACTTGGTGGGTAGATGTTTGACTGAAGCTCAGTGTACAGGTGTGCCTACGGGATGGTCACAGCCTATTTCTTAAGCCTGGTGCAAAAGATCATACCTCCAGGTGCGTGTTTATGCCTATGCCTGACATTTGTCAAGCACCAGGCTCTGGCAGTGCTGGTGCTATTTTGAATACAGCTGAGACCAACTGTAGGCTGTGGGCTGCATTGTTGTGCAGAGTTTTGTTTAAGCGTCTTGCCTGTGTTTTCCTTGTTGGCCTGCCTCCCTCAGGATTCAGTCTAACATTGCAAGCAGCTTTAAATACTGCAAGATAAACACTGTTTGAAGAGTAGCACCTTGCCTGACAAAGAAAGGTTTTGCTGTTCTGCTCAGATTCAGTCACCAAGCTCAAATCTAACTTTATTTCAAAATAGCTCTAGTCTAAGACCTTGAGTGGGTAGTATACATTCCTGGCATCAAGATGGGTGTAATAATATCCCATATGCTCTTAGAAAGAGCAGTAGATCCCTCTGCCACTGGGAAGCAACTACTGTCATGTCTGTTAGAACAAAGCATTGCCTTTCTTCCTGCAACATCCTGCAGTGCTGTTACAGTGAGCTACTCAAAAGAAATTTATCTTATTTTTTCCCTTTTTGAGTTCTGTAAGTCCCAAGAGTTCTGTATTATGTCAAAAGTTAAAAAATGGACCAGTGAAAAGAATAGGAGTAACTCCCTAATGAAACCAGGTGTTTACTGTGGAGCAATATGGTATCAAGGTTCTAGCACTACTGACTTGAGTTTGTGGAGTTGTGGAGTGTGTCGTCTCTGGAGACACTAAAAAGCTGTCTGGACACAATCCTGAGTAACTTGCTCCAGGGGATCCTGCATGAGTAAAGAGGTTGGACTAGATGACCTCCAGTGGTCCCTACCAATCTTAACCATTCTGTGGTTAGTGGCTCTGCACAACTGCTTATTCAAGAAAATGAAGTTATCTGTATGTATTTAATTTCAGTGGTATTTAGAACTGCCTCACTCAGGCTTTTCAGAAGATTGCAGCCAATATCTGAGAAGTGATGCTGCTCCATAGCATGTCATTTCTGTGTCTGCAGGGAATTCTCCATCCCCTGAGAGTTAGATCATCCTTAGAGAACTAGATCTGCAATTTGAAATTTGTGCTTCCAGTGTACAGCCAAATGCATTAAACTCATCTGCCATTTATTTGGCTGTATTTTTTGGGCTTTCCAATTTTTTATTGAGCAGTGTAGCAGCCATACTTGAAACTGATACTGATATTTAGTAATTAAGATGCCTAAGCTGTCCTATGGTCCTGCAAAGTCCATCAACTATGGTTCACTTAGAGATTGGTTTCAGCAAAGCACTGGTATGAAGGAGTTATAATTCTCAAGTTTGCTGCACTTTGGCATCTTTTGAATTGATTTATCTTCTCTGAGCATTACATATACGTGTGTGTGTGTGTTTATATATATAATGGAACGTCTGCCAGTTGCAAGGAGTACGAGGCTCTTGTGAGAACTGATGAATACACCAACGTGCTTTATAAAAGCTGAAATTCATAATAACTACAGCAATGCAAAGTTCTTTTCTTTTTCAAGGAAATTTTCCATAAAGAAAGAATTGTATTCCTTTTATTATGCAGCTACAGTACTTACCATGCTGGAAAACTTTGAAAAATAATACAGAATAGATTTGACCTCAGAGAGGAACATGATAAATTAGGGTTGCTTTTAAGAATTCAATTTAGATTTGCAAACTGGTTAGTTTGATTGAGCCAAGATGATCTTGTAGAGAAAGGGGAAAATGATGGTAGCAAGATAGATAGACACTTGCCCATTAAATCCTACAGAATGTTCTTTTTACTTTCTCCTGCTTTTTCCCCTGGTTTTGTTTACTCATTAGCAAACATTTGTAAGTAAAGTCTTTCCACTGTTTAAACTAGAGAGGGGATTTTTTTTTTTAAAGGAATTACTCTTTAGGGGTTTTGTCTTTGCTCACTGAAACTCTTCAGGACACTGAATTGGGGTCCTGTGAAGTTTTTGTTTTCTAAAGGCTACAGAAGCTGCAAACTACTTTTCTGGCAAACTAGTAAGGGAGAGCAAAGGAGACAGCTAACTTGTAGGGATGACTCAGGGGGACTGAGGGGAAAAGCTTGGCATATTCATTGTGAGCATGTGGTGTGAGACATCAGGGATAGAAATGTCTCTCAGACAGTGGGCACTGTTGTGGGCTGAACACTTCCTGTGAAAAGGCATTCTCTGAAGGCCAGCCCCTCCCAAATCCTTCCCAGATGGGCAAGCAAATCTGGCTGAGCTGGGTTTCTTCAATCCAATCTTTTACCTAGGATAAGGGGAAAAAGCTGGCAGTGCTCAAAAACAAATGGCAAAGGCAAGCTGGTGCTTAAACTGCCCATTTTGCTCACAAGGGTCTGAATCTGTCTTCTGATTCTGACTAGTGGATTTGCTTTTCATTCACAGACATTTAACAAAGCAGAAGTATTGTAATAGGGTGAAAAGAAGGAATGGGAGTGAAAGATGAGGGCTGCTAATAGGCCTGAAAATGAATAAAGTACAGCACAAAGAATGACAACTGCAGCAGTTCCTCCTTCAGCAAGAGTTTTCCATCTGTAATTCAGCTTGATATTTTGAGAACCTATTTGGCAGCTGAAAGAGACTTCACCTGCTAACTTTTTATTTTAGAGAGGTTGAAGTGTGGTGGGAGGAGAAGCTTCTTCTAAATCACAAGTATAAATCAGTTGGACAAAATGGTTTCTCTTCTTATAAATGGCTCATTTTCAAGGGTGGCCCCTAATTCCTTTCATTGATCGAGGAGGGGTAGATTAGAGAATGAACAGTAGATTAGGTCGGGAGCTCTGGTGCTGTCCTGGGAACAATGAGTAATTGGATTTCACTCTCTTAAGATTGATCCTGTGGGCTATAAATACTTATGTGGTACCCGAAGAAGGCAGGGTTTGCCCCCGATATCTCATTTCATGCCCCCTTCTTCCATCCCCTTCAGTTTTGTGTGGATCTTTGTCACTGGGTTGAGGCCAGAGCCACCTGCTTGTGCCCGTTGTGTGTCCACCCTGTTTAATTTGTCCAGCATCCCCAGCCAAGCTGGTCAAGGCTCAGACCTAGCTGTGTCTCCCTGCCAGGACTTAGCAGCTGGAAATACAGCCTGAATTGAAGTTGTCTGGATTTCAAGTGTAATCTGTTTTCAGCAATTGCTCGACATTGACGTCCGCTTCTCACTCAATACTTGGTTGGATTCTTGGTATCACCTTGAGCATCAGCTAAATGAAAAGTAACTGCTTGGGGAAATCCTTCACTTGATCTGTACCCACAGAAATTGTATGGTCCCTGCTTTGCCAGGTATTTGGGTCTTGCCTTAGTGGAGACATTTCTGCAAAACTCAGTGCATCCACAATATGCTTTTAAAGTGGGGAGAAGCAAGCATACACCTCTACACTTTCACAGCTGTAAACCAAAATGCAAAGCATTGTCACAGCTGTGACTGGCTGGGCTGTGCCTTGGTTTTTTCCTATGCTCAGCTCTCAGCAATTATGGGGTTGCCACCTAGTCTAGCACTGGGTTTTTCAGGCAACTTCTGTTTCACCAAGAAGGATTTAAAAGCTATCTCAATGTGTTTTCAGTATGTGACCAGGTCAGTTACTACTTTCTGGTTTTGTGGAGGAGGGCATAAAGAAATAAGATCTCTGATCTTGAGTGCCCTGTATAAACAGGAGTGAATCAAGGGCAAACAGAGGTGCAACACGAAGGTGAGTTTTTGAAAAGCAAACCTCTAATAGTTTATTCTAAATGATCAAAGACAGATTCTTAGATTTTCTGTTACAAGCAAATATTTAATGAAGTCTGATGCTTTTGTTGAATGGAACAGCTGCATGTGACTTCAGGAGTGTCAGCTTTGGATTGGATGAAGTCAAGATCCCAGCTAAGTCCTCACTATCTGCAGTGGTAGTCAGCACTGGATGCTTCAGTGGGAGATGTAAGCATCATGCAAGCAAGTTGTCTATAAAGAAAGTTTTCCTTCCGTGTCTTAATAGCTGTTGACTCATCTTCTAAAGTGACTTCATTTACCTAACCTATTTCCTAAACACTGATAATGTTTTGTATCAAAACAAATGCTGCTATTTTGAATGCTTCTATGGTATCTTCCACAGACATCTTATGGCAGAGCTCTGCAGATTAGTAATATGGAAGGTGTTTCATCAGTTCTCCATCTAGCATTTTTCCTTTTCACATAGGCCCCTAGTCTTATTCACAATTTGAACAATAAATCTCAGAGGAGCTGGTTTAGAGTTATCCTCTCTGTAGCTGTTTTAAAAATATCACGTTTTTTATATAGCTGAAACGCTCACAACAAACAACATTTCTTCTCTGGTGCATTTTCTTAAATTTGTGTTTATCAGGTCTCTGGAGTTTTATTGTTGGGGTTTTGTATGAACACTTACTTTAGAATCACATGTTTATATTTAAAAACCGTATAATACAGTCAGAACTTTGGAAACTGCACTCAGTTTAGACTCCAGCTTCCAAAACCAGAAGATAATCCTATATTTCAGAAGCCACACACTGCAGTAACTGCTCTTTACTGGAGTTGCTATTTTTAATTTACTGCAAATGGAAAGTGCCTGTGGTTCTAGCTTAGCACCTGCCATAGATGAAGTTACTGGTATTATAGTTCATGATTCAGACTGCCAAAATTAAGGGGCTAAAAAAGCAGGAATAAGCCTTTTAAGCACTTCATTATTAAGTAAAAGATGTTTCTGTCTTTCAGGGACATAAAGAAAACCTGAGTGCTACAGGTGGTAATGACCCTCAATCCAGACTTGTAATTATGTTACGGGATTTCAGATGCAGTTGCAAAGAGTTCTGAACTTACATTTATTATCAGATTATTTTACCAGCATTATGCTGGTAGTAACCTATTAAAAGCTCCAGTGTAGATCCAACACTGAAACACTTTAAGCAAGAGTGCTCACCAACAGTGCTCTTTATCAGCTAACCTTAGCAGTATGGTAGTGTTTCCTCTGCTTGCTTGGTGTTCATCTGTTAATCAAAATCAGCTTCTTAGGTGTCTGAAAGCCAAGAATACTCTTTGGAAGCTGCATTGCTGATTAGTGGAATGGGTTCGGTCGTATGAGTTGTGTGTTAGTTTTAATTCCATGCTCCCTATATTTCAATGTGTGATGTCTACTCACCAGAAGAGCTTATTTAATATTGTGCTTTCACTAAATAAATCCTTATTTCTGCTTTAGTGGACACTGATGTGGCTAGAAAAGAAAAGACGAAGCACAATCATTTTAGCCACTAGGCAGTATGGATAAGCAAACAAAACCGGCTTGTTTTGTTCTGTGCAATAAGACACTAATGCTAATGAGAATACCATGAAATGAGGTGCTGTGCTAAGGAGCTGTACCTAAGAAGCTGGTGGCAGCTGTCAGGACTTCCAGGCGATGTTATCCACACTCCAGTCCCATATACAGACTACAAATTTCCATGTATGTAGCCAAGGGATGTTCCTGTAACAGCTGCCTGTCAGCTAATAGACATGTTTAGGAGGATGGGTAGATGCACATGGCAACACAAGGAAGAAATTCATGTAAAGGCCAAAAGGCATTCTTCAGCAAGAGGTCTTTGGGGCTTAGTGTGGAGAGGTGAGTAGGAAACCCATGATGAGATTCCTGCATTTGAAAATGGCTGTCAACAGGATAAAAAAGGTTAGAGAGTAAGTGTCTGTATTCCCAGAAGCTGAGAAAATAAACCCACAGCCTAATGTACCTGAATTAGGGAGATTGAAAGTGGATTACAGTAGGGACAGAAATACTCAGATTTCTCCATAAGAACCAGGACGTATATGGGGTGGAGAGTCCTGGGCTTTTGAAAGATCTGACGCAAATAATATCTGAGATCTGTGAATATGGAGGGAGACATGCTCAGAGGTAGGCTTGTCCTAACTGTAGCTGTGCCTTTCTCTTGCTGTCCAAAGCACTGAGCAGTTGTTAGGAGCGTGGCAGTCGGTTTTGTGAGGTGCTGGCAGTGTGTCCCCAGGAGGCTGAGGAGCAGGCTGAAGTAGTCACAAAGCTGATTTTGGGAAAGGCCTTCTTTAGCTAACTGAGCTTGTGTTAACAGCCACAAGTCATGGGGAAAGGGGCTTTGCTTTCGAAAGAAGCACTAGAAAGACCACTCCTCTAGAAGGGTCTTGGAAAAGACTCTGGTGCCCAGGTTTTGCTTAATCTCTGAAAACCTGAAACCCAACTATTATGCCGTGTTAAAGTCTATAGCAGAGCTATTTCGGGCTGTTGATAACTGCTCCAGGACAGGTCCCTATAGACACTATTCAATAAAAATCTCTTCTGACACCTTGCATCTTTCATTGAAAAGAATTGCAGTGAGTCCAGCCAGCCCTGTCCATGGCACAGCACACATAACAGACCTGTACAAAAAAATGCACTGTGCTTTCAAACTCCTTTATTTTTGTAATGAGTTAATATTTCTGGTTGCTAGCACAAGTGAGATGCAGCTAATAGTTAATCTTCTGAGGGCATTGCAGGTGCTCTAACAATCATACCCTTCCTATCAGGAGACAAAATGCCTAACTGTGCTTGGAGCACTTTCCATTGAAAAAACACTTTAGGAGGAGTGCTGATTACACCCTTCCATGAAAAATTAAATCTACAGATAATGTGCTGTTGTAACTTGCCAAGAACGTTGCTCATAAGCAGTGCAGGAGAATCAATTCCCTCATTAGTAGAAATGAGTATGCATCTTTTTATGAATGCTGAGGAATATTATGTTATATGAGTTTTGGAAAAAAAAGGTCTTTTGATTGAGGAAGTGATTTGTATGTCTTGTCTGAAAATGTATCTTTTCAGTTCTAAGACACATTTTGCAATACATAAGGTTCTAAACATGCGGAAAAAATGAAGTTGCTAACATACATGAAGTTGCTGAAGTCAGGCTGATAATATTTTACTTGTAAAGTTAGTATACTTCCACTGAGGAATCTGCATTTGCCATCCAAAGGTTGTGCAGTCATACTTTTTTGAAGTGCTTCTGAATTTATTCTGTGTATTCCTTCAATGCCATTCACATTGCTGCTGAGCTGAGGTTCAGAAGATCAAATTGTAAGATCTTTTAGTGGCTTGAATAGCAATTCAATCCTGCTTAATGTGCCTGTTATAAAATGTTAGAGGGGAGTGACTGTAATTAGTATTTAAAAATATCAGTACTTATCTTGCCATCTTGAAAATGAGACAGCAACTTTGTCCAAATCTGGTAGTTATTATGTACTTAATAGCCAAGGAATTTTAAAATTGGCCCAAATCTGTTCTTTCAGAAGCAAGTGGTAAAACTCCAGTTTAGTCAAATAGAAGGAGGATTAGATAATGACTGCTTGTAAAGTCCCATCCATTAACATTCAACTTCAGTAGAAATTTTCCATATGTTCTCCTTGCAAGACTAGATGACTGTGTTAACTAATTAGAAGCACTATTCAAATATTTACTATCTGCACTTTCAAACAAATGAAAAGAGTAATGAGATCCTACTGATTTTTTTCAGAGTTGTTCTTGTAGAAAAAAAATCTATACTTTGCTAACTGAAAAATAAACCTATTAGACCAATACTTATCAAAATCTCAATACCTGTCCTTAAAAATTCTGAGTAGCTGTAAAGAACCTCCCCTCATGCCTGAATATTTGAATACTTGTGGAAGGAACCTCAGGGAGTTAAGTATTAATGGATCCTGTGTTTTTACACCAAATCTTCAGTGAGTGCAAACTAGCTCCAGAATCTAAGGTTAGCAGCCCTGGTGTTGATTGATATAAATCTTTCTGGTCCTTACCCTTGTCCACGCTCTGAGTAGGAAGTAGCTCTCAGTCCCAGGCTGTAGCCAGTGCTCTAGAGTTGATGTTTGTGAGGTGGTCTCACCAGTCCTGGCTTCAGCAGGGGCTCCTCAGTCTCTCTGCATCTCTCATCCTAAGCAGCTGAGCAAGTACCCACAAGTACAGTACCAAGCTTCTGAGCTGCAGACAGTCTGAAAATAAACAAACCGAAAAAACCAGAACACCACAAATTGAACAACTTGAAGGGTCTGGTGAACTTGAAGCTCATCTACAATGTGTAATA
This sequence comes from Falcunculus frontatus, assembly GCA_013398115.1. Classification (NCBI taxonomy): domain Eukaryota; kingdom Metazoa; phylum Chordata; class Aves; order Passeriformes; genus Falcunculus; species Falcunculus frontatus. The sequence continues at coordinate 299,065 of VZRV01001115.1, read as the reverse complement.
TTGAAATATCATTTGTTCTCCAACCTTAATGCATATGGTATTTGTTGAAATTGATTGTAAATGACATTTTCCCTGAGTGGCAAAAGCACTGAAAGCAGCCAGATGGTTAGCAGAAATATGTAGTGTATTGACAGACCATGACAATTCGGTCCCATAGCTTTTCTTGCTGGCAACTGAATCAACTTTTTCAAACTGAGCATCTTGATCTTAAGGGTGTTTTCCAACCTAAATGATTCCATGATCTAAGTGCACTGGAAAAAATGCAAGTTCTTTAGAAGTAATAGTACAATTATTGTTTTTAGATGTCTTTTCCCCTCCACCTCTCCTGAGTGCTACTACTTCTAATAGAATAAGTGGAAAAATATGTAATAATTTAAGTTGCTAAATTATAATATATTAGACTAAAGTTCCTTCTTTCCATTTGAGAGGCCTGGCTTGTGTCTGCATACTAAACCATACTTTTTATAATCTCAAAGAGAAATCATATGTACTAGGAAATTTTTTAAATTAACTGAGGCCAGAAGGCACAGTAATCGTCATTTAATCCAACATCAATTTTTTCTCTGGGCTAAGTAATCCACACTCTCCCTAGGATGAGGCATGCTGGCCATTAGCATAATAAAAAACCTCTTTTTGCAAAATGCCTAATTTGACTCCATTGAAAACTATTCTTGGGATGGGGATATCTTCTGCATGTCTCAGCAGCTCTGTCATGATATAAAGCAGGTGAATATCTGGCCTAAGTTGCAAGAAGGCACCAATTCACAGGCTCTGGATCTGGCTTGCAGCTTTAAACATTTTGATGACACCCTGGGAGGGAGAAAAGATAGCATGAGCACTAGCTGTAGAGCTCACTGCCATGCCAAATCAATGGGGGTTTTGCTAAATAACTCGGTAAATCATTAACTTGCTGCTGTTAAAAAAAATCCTTAATAGTGAGATGAGTCCCATTGTGAGATGATGCTTCAAAGAAATAATTTGGAGTGGTTCATTGCAGAGACTTAAATTGATGCCTTTCAATTTTGCAATGCAGGCAAAAAGAAATTAGGGTTTAGAAAAAATAATAACTAGAATCTTTAAATGATTCAGTCAACTCAGACACCTGCTAAGAGTCTTAAAAAAAGTGAGAGTGAGTAATGAGTGAACTGTTGTGGAAATCTTGGTATTTTATTGATGAAAATAGGCAAATTCCAGAGGAGATGACATTATTGATTAGGCGGACACTGAGCTTCAGGAAACTGGGTTTCAGTTCCAGTATCTGCTGCAGACTCCTTGTGATGCTATCACTTCACTCTTGTGTCAAGTTTATCGTTCAATCTACAAACCCTGACTGAAACTGGAGCCACATCACACTACACACAACACAAATACCCTGGAAAAGAGCCTCTTCCTCCAAGACCTTCCTGTGCAATTAAGCCACAAAAAGGGTAAAAAGAAGATAGGGTTGCACAAAGCTGCACAGCAGCAGTATTGAATCCTGAAGCAGCAGTCTCCTGGTGCCCAACTCAAGGCCATTCTACAAGATCGTAGCAAAACCAAGATTTAACCTAGGTTTGCTCAGACAAATAGACCACACATCATTCTTTGCTACTGCAGTGATATCTTAGTTACAGGGGAGTCATGAAAAGTAAATGGTCTCTTCAAATACCTTCCAAACTGAATTTTCCTATGATCATAGCATAAGGTTTATCTTGGTTTATTTGTTGCAAACCTTTAGGAAAAAATGAAATAGAAGACATTTGCTACATTTTCTGAAGCAGACAGCATGGAAGGAGGATAATATCTTTAAAATAGTGTGGCTGTTAAACTCTTGCTTGACACATGTAATAGAGTCAAGCGTCAGTCACATCTGCATATAGCATTACTTGGACTGACCTGCAAGTATTTGTCCTATACTGCTCATTACTTGGAAGTGTCTTGGATATCTATCAGAATGCTGCAATCAGCCTCCAGATTTCTTTTTTTTTTTTTTTTGAATGCTTGGTGCCAAACTCCTTCCAAGTATTTCAGTTTGTAGTGAAACTCTGCTCAGTAGCTTCTATTATACTAAAATCAGCCAGCAGGACTTACCCTCCCTGGCATTGTCCTCTACAGGCAGTGGAAAAGAGATCTTGAATACAGCCAGCAATTACAGACTGGGACCAGAGCGCTGATGTGCCAAGGGTGTAGCAATCTGACAGACAGATTCGTTGCAGATCTGACTTATGCATCAATCTTTATCCAGCAAAGTATTTAAACCTTGCTCAAGTCTTAAGTACATGCAGATGATTTCATGCTACTCCAAAAGATGAGCCTAATTATGCTTTCTGCTGCAATCATTTAGAGATCATCTTTAGGGAACTCTTCCCATTTGTCCAAATTCAATATCCAAATAGATACAGGGGAAAATATTGCAAAAGGTTTGTTTTGCTGATAGTGAATTAGACTGAGTGGTATGTGATAAAAATGTGATGTTATACATGAAGCACTTGTGTCCCACACTGCATGTGAATGCACTGCTTAAATGAATATGGTGAATTCATAATGTGGTGCAATAGCTGCTGAACAGCACATTAACCTTTTGCTTACACTCATCTCACACTGGAGTCATGACAAGTTGGAATTTAGACAGAGACGAGCAAGGGTTACCTGCCAAAAGTAACTATCTTTGCGGACTAAAAGGAAACAGATGCCCTGCCATGCAGCAAAAGTAATGGCCACTACAGAATGATGTGACTGTGAGGAGTGACCTGGCCAGACAAGGAGCCCAGTTTCAGGGTTTGCTGAGGGACTTGCCTGGTCAATGGACTCCCATCACTCAGGCTAGTGTTTGCTGAAGGAACCAGAGGCATTCAGGCTCCAAAAACTGCAACTCCAAACTGAAGAAGGATTTTATCTGTGGCACTTGATCGCTTTAGTGCAAAATAATGATTTAAGGTACTGTCCCAAGAGAAATGAAGCAATCGTTTCAGCTGAAACCCAGCTTTCTTTGTGACTCTGTCATGGCTTCTGATGGGGTTTTGTTTTGCCAGTTGTAAAACTGCCCCTCTAGTAGGGGTGCTCAAGTTGGCTGTGTGATGGAGACAAGATGTCAGTCAACTGAAGGACAGGATAGTTAAGGACTTAAACATTCTAGGAGGATTTAGGTCATGGGATCTGGGGGTCTTGTGGAGTCTAGCAAGGATCCTCAGTGCAAACATTCTGATTTCAGAACATATTCACAGGTTATTTGGTCTTCACCCCAGTATATCATAAGACCTTAAAACAATATGTAGTGCTCCTGCACTGCGAACAGAAATCCCTGAGAAAAAGAAACAATCAGAAAGAGATGCAAGTTGGATCTGAACTTATCTAATGATGTGGCACTACCATTGCTCTGATATTTTGTTGCAGTGGTTTAGCTCCTTCACTTTTAAAAGTGGCACCCTCTTTCATTTAAATTTGTCCCCCTTCTTCTCTCAGCTGCTGTTCTATTACATCTTTCTCCGATAGTTAAATGTATCTTCAATACCCAGAGCTTTAACCACATCAAATGATTCCATTCTTAAGTCAACTTTTGATTTTCGTTTTGGTAATTTAAGTAGAGTACACTAATTAAGCCTATTGGTTCAAGATTTTTTTTTTCTTCCTCAAACTGCAAAATTCTGCTTCCTCTCCAACTTTCCAGTATCTTTTCTGAAATGTAAAAATGGCTGCGTGTAGTATTTTAGTGGTGGTGTCAGACATGTCCTAGCAAACACTGCTCTTCATTTGCAAGATGCGGAGTTATGCAGAAGCTTTGTGGCAAATAGTTTAAGGCAAAGCATATGTAGAATACATTTTGAGAATCCTTTAAGGACCCAAAATTGGATCCTTCTACTGGTGACAGCTCCTAAGTGCTCCCACGTAACATCCCTTAAGTAAAAGTACTTGCTTGGAACAGTACTTAGCCCATATGCAAGCTCACTGATGGGGTGCTGTTGTTGTGACTGACTTACTACAAGGAAAAGCCTTATCCTCTCTAGAAATCCCAATGCATAAATGTGCTGCATAGGCTCAAATTTTTTTGCTGAAGTTAAGACAGGAAAAGACAACTTTGAACAGGTTGAGTCTTCCTTTTTCCCCTTTCCTCAGTGAGGTGGGCTGTGTTGTCATTTTGGCTGGTATTTTCTACAATGGAGGTGCACCAGCGTGACATTGTAGAGCAGACGTCCTTCTTTCAGTGACAAAGTCCTTTGAGCATTCAGGGTCTGTATTGATGCTGGGCAGTTTTCCCAGCGGCTGCCAAAGGATTTAGGAGTGCCAAGCTCGCCATTTCTCAGTGGTATTTCTGCTTCTAACTTCCTTCAGTGCTTTTTTCAAAGCTCTGCAGCAACACACTCCCATCATGGCAAAGGGGCAAAGCACTGAAAGCAAGGCAGAATTTGCTGTCTTGCCTTTGTACAAAACAAGCACAGAAATTAGGAGAGATATTTCAGGACAAAAATCTCAAGTAAAGAAAAATACTGTCATATTGGGCAATGTGCCTGTTCCTGGAGATACTGTGGGTTTTGAAAAGCTTCTGATTTATCTAGTCTATTTTGTAAGCCACAGGGGACTGCATGTCATGCTGCAGTTCTGCTTGCTGAGACTGAGGCTTTACCATTCTCTGCTGCTCCTGTCTGCCTGACAGTATCTCTGGGAGCCTGGTTTAGGTTGCACATTGTGGGACCATAGAATGGGGTCCCTGGGAAGAACCCTCTCAGGGAGAAATTATGTCCAGCCCTGCATCCTTGCAGCAGCATTTTTTAGGTAAACAATAAGGCCTACATGTGGTTTTGCACACTTACATCCCTACCTATCCCCTCATACACTGGCAAACTGAATATTTATTGCCACTCAGTTCTTTCAGGCCTTTAAAGCAGACTGTGAACACCTCCACCACTCCCAGTGCACTGGGAGCAGCCCATTTATGCTATTTCATGGCGTGAACAGCAGTTCCAACAGTCTGAACCCAACCAGCACTGTTTGTTTTGCTGCCAGGGGAAAAGGACAAATCCTTGAACAAAATGGCCCCCTTTAGGGGCATGATGTGGTTTCAGTTCAGCTTGTTCATAGGGCAAGAAGCCAGAATTGTTTTGCATGAATCCATGGGAACAGAATTTGACGTCTGAAGAGGAAGATTGAATTTATCCATCGTCTTCCATTTATCCCTCTATCAGGCGATCTCTGAATGCTGCCCATGGGTGTTTCACCCCTGTGCTGGGACAGAACTGTGTCATTGCATCAGTTGCCTATGTATATTTCTTCCCTGACTATAGACAGGGAATCTCTCCCCTGGCTTCCCAGACGTGTAACACAAATCCACCTTCCCCTCGTGGCTTGGCTTCTTATCTGTTCATGTATAGTGTACACAGTGCATGTTCATTTCTTCTTGTCCCGCTCATCCTTTGCTACTCTCAAAAGTATCTTGGTACTTCATTGCTTGAATGGACTCAGCAAAATTCCTTGGAAAGAAATGTACAGCTTTTTCTTCTTCACTCATATCATATGCTCTGAAATTCATACCCAGGTGACATACAGGAAAGAATGAACTCATCTCTTCAGTGAGAGCATTGATGGAGAGCTTTGGCACTAAGTGCTGCAAAGCAGGCTTGCTCAAGCTACCTCCACGCAAACATACACCTGCAAACCCAGAGCTAACATGCACAGAAAATCAGGCTTATGTGGGGCAGGGAGGTTGAAAAGACAAATTATGGAAGCAGCTCTCACTTAAAGCACACAGTCTAGTGTGAGAACTCACTGGCAGATCAGGGAGTGCAATTTGTATGAACTAATGTTCTAGCAAAAACTTATGCTGCAGAAAGAAACTTTGAGGTTCGTGGGTGTCTTACGATGGGTGGCTCAAAGCCAGAGGACATAAGGTGGTTCAAAGCCAAAGGACTCCTGCAAAGTCGAGATCTGCTGGAGGTTTTGAAAAGTCTCCCTTATAGGGCAGAAAACAGGATTAAACCATCCATTCATTCATATATGCTCCAAATGATTCAAGATTACATGGGGATTGCAACACACTGCCTAAAACTAGTAGCGTTGCATTCAATGAGGAGCTGGTGAGGCCAGAGTAACCACATAGCTTCTGCGTGTCTTGGAACATGAATATCCTCCTAAACAAAAGTTATACAGTGTTTCTTTCTCCGTGCCCAGTAACCTACCGGATTAGCAGCTTTGCAATAATAAAAACCTGTTGGGTGTGGAGTCCTTTGAAGGCAGTACCACTTATTCACAGCAAAGGCCTAGCTTGCCCTGAGTGTGGTGTGCAGGGTGAAGCTTGCAGTTTGTGTGCATCATCATTTGGACTGGAAAAGACCCTTAAAATCACTGTGTCCAACCAAATCCAGTGGTGTTACTGTAATTATTTATTTTTTCCAGGACAAGAGAAAAACTTGCTTCTCTTGATCCCTTCCGATCCACTTGTACAGCTAGGAGAAATGTAGGATTTTGTTCTCTCCTAGATGAAGAGCTCTGAATCTGAAACCCAGATTTACTTTACTAGAAAGCATTTAATCATGGGACTGTGATCTCATTTGGAGTGGATATAGCAATCCCTCTCCTTCATAAGCATTGCATGGAGTAGCTAAGAATCAATGGATATCACAGAGGGAGAGAAAGCTTCCGTGCCTCTTCACTCTAGGGAGCGGGGCTGTCTGTGAGGAATAGGAATTGGGGTTAGCTATAGGATTTAAATGCAGTCATGTGCTCTTAACCTAAGGACTGTATCACCCTTCCCTGCAAGCAGATGCTTCTCCTACAGTTACGACCAGCCTGGACTTTTTAGTCATGGTACAATTCACTGCCACTGAGCTGATCAAATTATCACAGTGTCTGGTTTACAATATCACTGATTAAGTCACAGAGGAGGAAGCTAATTATAGAGGAGCATGCTATTTGCACACAGGGACGCTGGAGCAAGCTCTGCAGGAGGCAGATGGAAGTGTTTTTAAAGAAAAAAAAAATGGGAAAGGCATACGGCAGCAAAACAGTTTTTGCAGGAAAAGCTACAGCTCTTCTCCTTTTTCTTGAGGCATTTCTTCTGTATAGCAGAGATGGTCTGAGAAACACTCTCAGAATTTGAGGGTACAATTCCAAGAAGCTGCTTTAATTTTATTACTGGACATGTGATTATTATGCTACAGACTAGAATAGCTCAAGCTTGGCTTTAATGTCAACCTGTCAGTGTATTCATCACTGAGCAAGCATTACATAATTACACTGAATCACAAGATTAGAATATAAGGGATTTTTTTGGGCAGGCCGGGGTATTTTAATACAGAATGATCTAATTTGTATTGATCTTTCTTTCTTTAACATGTTTAAGGGTAAGCATACTTGGGAGCCAACCACATCATAAAAACAAAGTCTGGAGTCAAATGGAGGAGAGCTATGGCACAGCCACACTCTGGGTACTCGCCCAGAAGATTCATTGAAGCAGGTGGAACCAATGCAGTACAGTGGCCTTCAAGTGAAACACTTTAAATGCAAAACAATCTAATATTGTACTTACAACCGACATTTTCTGCAATGACCAAGGATGCTCTTGCATTCCGGCTTTACAATGGGAAGTACAAGTTTCCAAGAATGTGAATCTGGCATTGCCTTACTTTGTCTCTTGTGTGATGGCTTATAAAGGAGTGTAATAAAGAACTGTTGATAGAACATCTTTTAACCCCCTTTGTATGTATGTTAAGGCCAGAGAAAGATGCAGGGCCAGAGAAGGTTAACCTGCCTTATAAATCCTGTGGAATAAAGCTTTCTGACTTGTCACCATAAGATTAAAAAAAAAAAGGTCTGTTGACCAGGAATTCATGGAAATGCTGCTTTGACAGCTTTTCTTGCAAAAGCTGGCAGAGTTTAGCTCACAAACTATAACACACTACCTTTCTTAGAGAAGATTAACAGACAAGGGGGGCTGAAGTGACTTTCCTATAGGACGTTTATGAATCCCCTGCAGTCAGATCATTAAACCCCCAATAGGTCAGCAGAAGTGCAGATAGCACAAGTGGAGGGAGGAATCGGATTACTCCACTTTGGCTAGTTCTGGAAGGGCATTTAGCAGACCATTTTCAGTTTGACAGGATCAGTTAGCACAGTAGGATGGGGGGAAGGCCATAATTTCCTCTCTGTGGGAATGACCATTGAGAAATCAGGTGGTAGGAGAGGTATAAGCATTTACTTTGTGAGCGTGAGCTTTGAAACACCAATCATTATTTTGTCTCTGCTTATAGAGGGCCTAAGTAGCAGTCAGCTGGATTCTGAGATTTTTTTTGTCCTCAGACTGGTAGGTAATTTTTTGAAAGAAGAATGGGACTAAGGAGTAGGAGATGTTGTGTGAACTACCTCTGTCTGCGTATCAGTAATACCACATCTTCCACGTCACCCCTGAAAGCCTGAGCTCTCAGCAGACTGTTGCTGCTTGCCGTACAACACCCTTGCCTGGGATGCTGAAGCTGAGACAGAGAGACAGACTGTCAGCACGTGTTGCCACAGAGGAAGGAACAAACTGCTTGAAAAAAATGCGTCTGAGGTGCGATTATCCTTCTGCTGGCATAACCTTAGTTTTGTTTGGACCCGTGTTCAATTTGGAAATGCCTGGTGGGAGCAGCCTGGAGCCAGGGTAGTCTCTGGTTCTTAGAGAGGAACTGTCGTGGAGATGTTGTGGTTTAACCCCAGTCAGCAACTAAGGACCATGCAGATGCTCATCCTCTCCCCCACCCCCGTCAGGGGAGGAGAATCAGAAACATAAAAGTAAACCCTGTGCATTGAGATAAGAGCTGTTTAATGATTGAAAGAAAACAAAAAGTAATAATAATGATGATGATAATGGTAGTAATAACAGCTTTAAAGGATCCCCTCCAACGCAAACTATTTTATGATTCTATGAATTGTAATGAAAAAGAGACAGAGAGAAATAAAATCCAAGAAAAAACAAGTGATGCACAATAGAGCTGCTCACCAGCAGCCCAGTCAGTCCCCAAGCATGGATTGGCACATCCCAACCAACTCACTCCATTTTACAGACTGAGCATGACTTTCTATGGTGTGGAATAACCCTTTGGCCAGTTTGGGTCAGCTGTCCTGGCCATGCACCCATCCCAGCTTCTTGTGCAACTCCTCATTGGCAAAGCATGGGAAACTGAGTAAGTAACTTATGGGTAGCACTTCTGAGCAACAGCCAAAACATCAGTGTCTTATCAACATTATTCTCATACTGAATCCAAAACACAGCACTATACCAGCTACTAGGAAGAAAATTAAATCTATCCCAGCTCAAACCATGACAGGAATGAACATCAGTAGCTGGTGTCTAAGCATTTGGTACATTGCAGCACAGAGTTTGAAGTGAACAGAGAATGAGCCTAACATATTTTTGTAGCTAAAGGTAATTAATTGTTATTAATTAGTGGGAAACTCCTGGCATGGAGAGTGCCAACACCCTAATGGATTACTCCTTTGTCTGTGCCAGAGAGATGTCCACTGGTGCCAATTTGTGGCAATACACAGAGGTTTGCCTCTATGTGAGTTGTTGTTCCTCAGGTATCTCTTCTGCTAGTGAAGGTCTCACTTGTGTATTAGAGATGCTTGCAAGTCCTGGTAACAGCCATATGGGCTGTATAGTCTGTGGATTGATGTGTCCAATAGTGCTTCCCTTTGAAGTGACCTGTGGGGCACTAGAAACTATTAACTGGAGTCAATTTTCTTTCACAATAGCCCATATGGGGCTATGTTTGGGATTTGTGCGGGAAACTGTTGATAGCACAGGGATATTTTCAACAGTGCTGACCAGTGCTTACACTAGGTCAAGGCTTTTTCTGTCTCTCACTCCACCCCACCAGTGAGGAGGCTGGGGGTGACAAGAGTCTGGGAGGGGACAGAGCTGGGACAGCTGATCCCAGCTGACCCAAGGGATATTCCAGACCATATGGCATCATGCTCAGGATGTAAAGCTGAGAAAAGAAGAAGGAACGGGGGACCTTGAGAATGATGGTGTTTGTTTTCCCAAGTAAACTCTACATGTGGAGGAGCTCTGCTTTCCTGGGAAAGAAAAGCTGGCTGAGCACCTGCCTGCCCATGGGAAATGGTGAATGAATTCCTTGTGTTGCTTTGCTTGTGTTCACAACTTTTGCTTTACCTATTTTAGTGTCTTTATCTCAAGCCACGAGTTTTCTCACTTTTACCCTTCTGATTCTCTTCCCCACACCACTGGTGGGGGAGTGAGTGAACAGCTGTTTGGGGCTAAATTGTTGGCTGGGGTTAACTCATGACACTAAATAGATGTGTGACTCTGCCACAGGGGTAAGAAAAACCTGTCATTTCCAGTTGTGGCAAATTCAGCATTCTAAATAGGTGATAAAACAGATACCAATTTTCAGCTTTATTCATTCAGTATTGTAAATTGCAAGACACCTATAACATAAGCTTGAAAGTAAGGCATGCTAGATAATTGTGTCCTAGTATTTACTTTCTGAACTGGTCGAAGGAGGATGTTTAAATGCAGAGAACAGGCCTGCTTAAATGTTCATAAGAGTCTCAGTATAAAATCCTAATGAGCAATAATCTGTTTCTAATTCTTCTAATGTAGTCTCTGGTCTGAATGATAGCACTTGTATTACTTTCTATGAAGCAAATTTACCTCCTGCAATTCATTTGACTGTAATTCTTTTGCAGATTATATTTGGCTGGTTTTGTTTTATTCTTAATAGTAACTCTATCTAAGCACAGATACATTTCTTAAAAAAAAACCACCCTAAACATATTTAAATAGTACTGAAATAAGATTCTTCTAGCTGCAGCTATAATAACACCTCTAATGTTTAACAAGCCACAAGAACTGGAAGAATAGAATAATTTACTTGGCTCATAAAAGAGCAGAAGTAGTTACATAAAATGAACATATCGGTCTGCTGTTATTCCTATTCCACACAGCTCCCTGTGGCTTATTTCATTTTAGGCTTATTTTTCTTTTTTTGAGGAAAATTAATTCAATGATGATACAGTTTCTTCTGGGTCAGGGAGACCAGGTTAGCCAGAAAGAAATGACTTCTCGGAAACAGAAAGATGATATGCTTCCTGGCTTTCAACCCTGTTACTAGGACAATAGATGGATATAAATTTCAACAAATACAAAATAAGCCCAAATGGAGAGCTACTCCAAGAGGGATTTTGAAATGAGACAAAAACAAATGGGTTTATAGAACTGTAAAACAAAATACTACATTACTTATATCACTTTTCCTGAAGGCATAAAAAGATATTACAAAGTCATTAGCCATGCTAGCTTAGTCACCTGAGAATCTTTGGGAATGACACTTCAATTCCACTTTCTTAATGGCCATGTGAGTTTGTGAAAGTGGAAAGACAACAGAATTAATTCTTCTGGAGTAGTTCTTTGCTGGAAAGATGGCAAAGTATCCCTAGCAGCTCTTAGACAAGTGCCTGCTCCAAACACACATTTAAAGGTCACAGGCCCTGTGTCAGATCCAGTCATTGCAGCTGATATTCCTGCCTGTGCTGGGTCTGCAGAGGTAGTGCTGGCAGCTTCAGTGGAAGTCTCATTATGTATCTAGCAACCTTTCCAGTCATCCTGTAATTTTATATCTCCTCACTTTATAAGGCTGTGCATTGTACCTTCCTAATTTTATGCTCTTTTGGGGAAAGTGTAACATTTGGGGTGGGTGAAACTACTCCTAGCTGTCTGATGTCGTCCCTTGGAAGTCAGAGGTCTGTCTTCCCAGGAGGGGACACCTGCAGTGTTTTCAGGAAGAACAGGGCTTTGGGACCAGATCTGCCTCAATGAGTGAGCTAGGGGCATTGAAGGCTTACAGCTGATATACTGGTACTGAGTACACACATAACTCAGCTGCTATTGACTTGTCTCCACTGAAGTGCACAGGGCTCTGATCGCTTTCTTTTGTGTAAAACAGATCTGCTACTTGTCTTGCACGATGCAGGGGAAAAAGGAATTTGTTGTTGTATATTCTACATTTTAGTCCAACCCTTTGTCCTGTTTTGGTGAGGGGAAATACTAAACTCATGTACAAAGTAATTGCATTCTGTGACTTGTTGACTGGAAGCAAGAGCAATTTTCATAGTTTATTTGCTAGAGTGATTTCCAACTCTTTGAATGAAAGATGAGCTTGTGGAATTGAAGCCTACATTTAAGGCCTATAAAACATGACATGTTGAGAGAAGGATGTGTATGTATGACTAAATTTCCTCCAAGGGATTTCACAGAGCCCCAGGCTGGAGTTATCAATACTGTAGGGAAGTGTTTCTTTAGCCAGCGACCAGATGAAAGGTGATCCTCCTACTGGGAATTAGCTGGTGCTTTCAGTCCTGGAAATCCTTATGGTAAAGGGGATTGCTGAGAGCAGCCCCTGCTCTGTTTTGTGAGGCCAGAGGTTTGGCCTTTCTCCATGTCTCTTGCTCTCCCTCTGCACAGCCTTGCTGAGACTACAGTTTTGCTGTGGCTTCAGCCATTGACATGGGATTAGAGTATCTGTGATATCATGGACAGCGGGAAGCCAAGGATGATAGGACTAGGAAAATAGCTATTAATTCTCAATATAGTCTATCCTCTGCTTAGATCTTATTTGTATTGCTTCTCTCAGTCAGTTTTAAGCCCTCAATAGCCTGTCATTGTTGGTAATTATCACAGCTGAGAAATCATTGCTGAATAATAAAATGTCTCTGAAGGAGATTGAGGGGCAACAAATGAGGAGATTTGGTGTTCTGCGGATTATGGTTGTCTCTGTAAGCTTTGCTCTACTGGGAAAATATCCTGTGCTTGCCTTTTGGCTTTTTCTCCCAGTCCTCCAGGGTGAGGCTGGGGGACCGGCCCTTGCAAGGGCACATGCAGGGCCTGGGCATGGTGCAGGGCTTTTCCACAGCCGAGGGGTGTAGCAGGGTACAGATATCTCCTCTGAAGTGCAGAGGCTGCTTCCCCTGGCATGAGGGCTTACCTGCTAATGGCTTAGCCAGGCATATAGCAAACTCCTCCTGGCTATGCCAGCCACACGGAACCAAGGGCAGGGGCAGTGTGAGAAGCAGAAAAGGCCCTGATGATGTGCAAGCCCTGCTTGCACAGGGTTTTTTGTGCAAGAAATAATGAAAACATCCCTCTGTTACCACCACTGTTTCCAACAAAAATCCCAAATACAGCCCCATGCCAGCTACTGTGAAGAAAATTATCTCTACCCCAGCCCAAACCAGCACACTGGGGTGGTGCAGAGATTCACTTTTCCACTACATCCCCTGTGTGAGGGCAGCAGGACTGAGCCAAATGGCTCTCTGCAACACGATAACCAGGGGCTTTCTGCTGGGCACAGCCAGGGTGTGGGAGCTGGTTGACTGGAGCTCTCCTTGCAAAATCAGTGCTGCTTTTTCCCTCCTGTCATTCATTAATGGATTTTGGGATGTATAGGACAATGGGGAGCTGTTTCTTCATGCTTAAATTTGCCTGGCATCTCACTTTGGACTTAAAACATGCCAGCAATACAACTGGTTATGCTTTTAATTTGGCATGCAGGTGTGGTAGGTGTTGTTGCGGGGGATGTTGTTGGCTGTTTTGTGGGGTTTTGTTTGGTTTTGTTGTTTGTTTGGGTTTTTTTTTCAGTAAAGCCATGTCAAAAAGGGTTTATATTGTTATTAAACAATGGCCATACTTAGGCATTTAGAAGCTTTAGTTCTCCTAGGACTATGATCTGGCAGCAGTGGATTGCCCTGGAAATGTGCCAAGATTTCTTACTCTCTCCAGGTTTCCTAGAATATATGAGTTAATGCCTGAAATTTGTTGGGATGAAACTGGCCCTCAGGGCCTGATTCAGAGTCAGGTGTTATTTCACAAGAGTGGCATCAGGCTTGTATTTATTTTGGGATGATTTCAGGATGTCTTTTGATATGGCATCAAGTGATACTTGGTGTCTCCTGCAGGGCTGTGTGAGCTGAGCCTGTCCATTTGATGAGTAGCTAAAGGGAGACAAACTACAAGGAATTGCAATAATCAGATTGCTGGAGATGGGGCAAAATCAATATCTGAGGCAGAATTTCAGTATTGGGAAATAAATGTAGCAAAGTCAGGTGATATTCAAGAGATGGAGAATATACCCCTACTTGGGGGTAGGGAGAGGGGGAAGTAGTGGGCGGTTTTTTTCCCTTTTAAAATTTTTTTGTCTATTTTTTATTGTGAGCTTGTTTGGTTTTGTTGGTTTGTTTGTTGGTTGGGGTTTTTTTAATACCCTTTAAGTTCTGCAGGTAATCCATATTGCGGGTTACAGTCCAAATTGATTTTGAAGGCAAGGTTTTATCCAAAAGGTGAATCTGTTGAAAACAAATGAAAATGGACTATTAACTGTGATGACAGTGGGGTGACAAGGTATCATAACTTCAGATTTGAATGCATTTACGTGCAAGAAAACTTGATTACATTTGAGTTTTCACTGTTGTATGCAGCTGGGGAAAAGAGAGCCCAGCATAACAGCATCAAATGAGGTAAAAGTGAAATAAATCTATAGAGTAATAGAAAGCTGTTGAGAAATGCAGAGTTTCAGTAAAGGGCAATATCATAAAGGCCAGCGTGGCCTATGGATTCTGAGTAAACTTAAATTTCAAGCAACTTTTTATGCAGTAACAAGCTGAGCTGAAAAGGGAGAGGAGGAGGATACCAGACAATAAGGACTTGTGTCTCTTGAGTGCAGCTAAGTTCTAAATCAATCGGATGGTGCTTTTGAAATGCCAGCGAATGCTTCCAAGCATTATATTAAAATTTCATGATCAATAATGCTGAAAGCTGCACTACACACAGGCTAAAATAACAGCTGATAATTCACCAGTATATGAATTTAATAAAATGTTGTTCACCCACGTTAGCTGCAATGCACTGTCCAGGTTATCCTCTTGATTAGAAATTACCCATCAAAACAGTCCTTTTTTGTTAGGTGAGCATAGATCAAAGACAGTAATGCTTGTTCTCTGGTGTATTTACTGCCAGAAATAGGTGGCTGTTTATTCAAACTTGGTCTAGCTGCTAAGGAACACAGATTTTTTTCCTTTCTGTAAACATATTATGGTCTGCATCAAAGGAATGCCCACAGGCCCAGCTGAGTTCAGGACTCTGTCATTCCAGTCAGCAGCAGTTCCTGTCCTAAAGACTTAAAGTATAAATAGACAAGAGCCAGAGGACTGGGAAGTTGAAGCAGGTGTTTTAAAAGCAGGTAGAATTGATTAAAAAGACTCCTTTAGTTATCCTTCGAAAACCCAAAGAATTGATTATTAAACCTGTTTTCAATACATAGCTTTATCTGTCCAAGATGCTTCTTGGTATGGGACTTAATTATCCAGGAACTTCTTTTAAGATTTGCCTGAAGAACTGGATTTTTCTTTTTCATTAAAAACATTAAGCTTTTTTAGACTTAACAACTTGAATATAGACAGAAAGTTTGTGTCTTATGATACTGAGTGCTAATAACTTCTAAATTACTTAACTTTTGACTTCTAGATAGGTAAAGTCCCTGTATGATGCCGAAGCTAACTTTGTGTTTACTTGCTACGTCAGTGGTTTGCATCTTTTCTTCTTACTGTTTATCCAGCATGTGAAAAACATTCAAATCCCTCATCTCTCTGAGAGATTTTGAAAGCAACTGTTTCCCAGGACTTGCAAATATTTGGCTGTCTGTAAAATATTTTAGGATGCTTTACTGGTTTTTGTTGAACCTCTTCCACTTCTAATAAATGATCAAGAATTTGGTGGAATGCAAGTGAAGGCAAGATTATTTTTCAGAGTGGCACTTAGGGTGGGTGAAACCAGTCTTTTTAGCCGTGCTGCAAGAGCTATTTCTACTTTTTCATATTTCAAGGTTATTTGGGAATGGAATCTAGAATGCAGTGACCCCTCTGCTCAAGGTATTGGTTTCAGAAATACAGGTATGCTGTTTGATTTGTGGATAATTAGGTCCGTATTATGCCATTTGAAATTGCACAATTCCAGGAATATAGAATGAGAGCATTTTGTCACATCTTCTTCTGCCTAAAGGCATACTATCATTTAATGATGATGCACTCTCCTGACATATGGGAAAACTGGATTTACATCACTGTTTATTTTTACAAGTTGTTATGCTTAATAAACAAAAAATGAGGGAACAGTCTTCATGAATGTAACACTCATGTTCTCTGAGGTATTTCATCTTTATTGATGTGTCAGAGCTTTTGGTAATTCTGCAGCAGCTGACAATTCTATATGGTACTGCCTGGAGGATGTGGGTACAGGCTTGGGGGTTACGTGATGATGTTGAGTAATGCAATAAAATATCACATATTTTGTACTAGTAAAATCTTTCATTAACTCCAAGTGACTCTGACCATTAGAACTCTCCTAATTAGTTGCTGAAGCCCCTACTTTGAGTAGATGCTCACAACTTCAGTGCATTGATTCTTTATCCCTTATAATGCCAGAGGCTGTTGTCCAAAACAGTTATTTTGTTGAAGTTTGTGTGTCTTGATATATTCTGGTGTTTCTTATGTGGCTGGATACCTGCCCAGTATTTGCTTTGAAGTATGAAACATTAAAAAAAAAAAATCTGATTTTATTGTATTTGTCAGGGATATGGTAAGCCATAAAAATAAAACATATTGTAGGACTACTCTAACTCACAGTAATGGCCTTGAATGCTTCTGTGGGAAATTAGTTGTTACAAATTAGCAAGAAAATGTGCGTTCACGAATAAGCAGTGCATCGCTCATTTATTTGGACAATTGTTCTTTAAATAATTTATGGCAACACTTCATAGTGATCAAGTAGTACAGATACCCCAGTAGTGTGTCTTGCAAGAGTAAAGAGGAAATGGTAACACGCATTTGCTACTAAGTCTTTTCCTAGACACGGGCTGAGTCTAGTGGGAAAGATTATTCTTGTGGAATACGCAGGATGTTCATGAGCAGTGGTCTGTACACCCTGGAGAGCCTGATAAATCTACAGAGGAGACTAGGGAAGACAGGATGTCCTGCTCTATGTGAGTCCTGGTCCTATCATATCTGAGGGTTTTGGCTTGGTTGATCCTGCTTTCTGTTATTGCAAGCACTGCAAAGGCAGCTGTTTGGATTCATACTATTAGCTGAAAGATTGGACGGCTTTGGAATATGTTGCCCAGGGAGGTGGTGGAGTCACCATCTCTAGAAGTGTTTAAGAGGCATCTGGATTTGGGACTTGGAGATGTGGTTTAGGGGTGATTGTTGTGGTGCTAAGTTGATGGCTGGACTGGATGATCTTGAAGATCTCTTCCAATCCTGTGATGATGTGATATTTAAAGTTATGTTTAGCTTCTACTGCTAAGTGTGGAACATCTACATAGATGGCCTCAAAGCTTATCTCTTATTTTTTAGTCTAACACTGTTCTGAAAACTGTCAAGGGAGAGGCAGGTTGGTGCAGTGGTAGAGCATGGAAGACAAGCAATGATTTCCTCTTCCTCTCTTGGATTCTGTGAGATGGGGCAGGTGCCAATATTTTTCTGTGCCGCAGCTCACTCAGTATCATCTCATCTCACCTGATAAGCTGGGAATAGTTACAGCAGGATGCTTTGTGGATGGATATGCTGTATGTATTTTAGAATAGTCCAAAAGTTGTTGCTAGGGAGTTTGGCTCTGAAGCTGTTAGCAGCTTTGATATTGCAAAGGCAGATTCCATTACCTATGGGAGCCATTGTTCAAACACTGGTGTTTCATTTCAGAGATTGTCTGATCAGACCAAGGGTGGAAAGCAGTCTTGGAAAATTGCTGTGCCCAAACAAATGAACCCTTGCTGGATCAAAGCATCTCAGCATGGCAGGGCAGAGCAGTACAACATATGGTTAATGTAGAGGAGTGACACCCAGGGAAACTGCTGCAAGAGACAGGGTGACATGTGACATGTCCTAACTGTCACTCGCTCATATACAATAACAGATATTTACTTATAAATGCAAAACACTTTAAAGATTCTCTGGAGGATCTGGCTGTCCTCTAGGTAGAATTGTGATTGAGGGACTGTGGCACAAAATGTGCACTACAGCTCCAGTTTGAATCCAGGTGAAAAAGGTCAGGTGAGAAACTGGGAAATGCCAGGCTATCACAGCTACCTCCAGCCAAATAGGTTGAGTTCAGCTTATTTTTTTTGCCTGATACCCCCACCACCAGCCTGTCCCACCCCTGAAGAAAAACCACATTTTTTAATGTTCTGTTTTGTTAATGGCTTGTTCATTTGAAAAATAGAGATTCACTTGACTAAAACCCCTCCTGTACTAAGTGAAATTGATGTAAATTAGATTTAGCCATGTTGTTGAGTTTTTTTGTTTGTTGTGGTTTGGTGGTGGGTTTTTTTGTTTGCTTGTTTTGTTTTTTGACAATAGAATCTTTGAAGAGTGAACTAGCTTGAAGTGTTCTGGCTCAAGGGGACTGCAGTGCCTTGAAGCATCTTTGCTTGACCAGAACACAGAACATAATTCCTACAATAATAGAAAGCAATTCCATACAAGCCCAGCTGCAAATTTGCCAGGCTGTGACATAAGAAATGTTAGCTCCTTCTTTTGTCAGCTGGTCCAGCTGGAAAGCTCTACAACTTCCTTGCTGACTCTTTGGAACTTTCTGTCATCTCCAGTATTTTCTAATTCACACTTGGTCCAATACATGCTTGGTTTTGGGCCATCATTTGTTTAAATTTAATATCTTTTTTCTCCATAGGATGCTCCCCTGGAGTTAAGCTAAAGAGGATGTTTCATTCTTTTTAGGAGCAATGCTCATCTGAAGTCCTAAAGCCCCCCTTTCCTTTTTGCCAGTAGCCTTCCTTTGTAGGTCTTCTTTTAAATAATTTATCCTGAACTGAAGACTGATTCTGAATTACTTCTGTCAGGAAGGATCTTGGTCTCAAACTGACTTTCACTCTCCTCTGCTTATTATTGATTGTCCTGTGACAATCCTTGTGTGGCATATAGAAAAGCAATCCTAGTCACAAACAGTGCATAGATTATTCATCTGCAGTAATTTGGACAACATAAAGTTCATTTTTCTGTTAGCCAGTATGGTGGCTGTCACTGCAGAGTCGACACTTGCTCAAGGTTACCAGGCATTGAGATTTTGGGATCTTCTTTCCTTTTCTTTTTTCATCCTGGTATGCTAAGAATAGGGAAATATCCATGGTAACTGTATGTTATGTCATGGCAAATGTTGAATTTCTGTGTGTGTGTGAAACAGTGACAGCTGCATGGTACCATTTCTAAGCATTTTCAGCTCATGTGTGTTGGGCAGGATAAGAAGGTTGCCTCATACATTACCAACTTTAAAGCATCTGGGATTCAGTATCCTGTGTTTGTACTTCTCTTCATGCTTGGCTTTTATCTATAGTAGTGAGGTGCTGGGAAAATAAGCCTTGCCATCAAACTCTCCAAGCTTGTGAATTTGTGGAGAGTATAATTAGTATCCTTTGAGACATTTACAAGTGAGGCGAGAAAGAGAGAAGTGTAAATTTACTCCTACTTTTTATTATTTCTGGACTCAAAAGCTCTGTGTCCTGCTGGTTTTACACAGAATCAAATGTCACTTCAAGACATCCTGGAATTACTGACAACTTCCAGATTGCTGAACAGGACTGTGGTAAGTTCTCACTGGTTGATCATGTCCATCCCGTCCCTCAGGGGGATTTGTCAATTATACCCCTCAGTTTGGTTTTGTCTGCAAAGGTGCTAACTTGTAAGAGACCTTGCAGATGTTACCTGTTGATACCAGGGTGTGAAAATGTAAGCACTGGTCAGACTGTATATCCTTTCAACTTGCATGGGGTCAAGCACTTATTTCTTTGTATGTCTGGTCCAAACTAGCATTTGAGCTGAAGTGGTTCCTGCCCTGCAAAAGAATAGTTGAATACAAATTTGTTGGTCTTTTGGAACATAATTGGATTCTAATCTAATTTTGGGATCAAAAATCTCTTGCTCTGCCAGCCAAGTCACACAGGTTAGCAAGGGCTGCCTCTGGGAACAGCAGTATGAAAATGCAAAGACGAGCTCTGAAGCAAGAGCCCAGGCTTATCAGGAGTGCTCCTCCAGAAACTGCCCAATGCAAGTCTGAAGGGACCCTGAATCACTTTATAATTTCATTTACAGGGTGGTTCAGCCTTCTGGAGTCTGAAAGAGTTTTCCTGGCTGTTAGGTGGTCCTAGGCTGACTAGGATCTCAGCTTGGGCACTTAGCAGGTCTGTTGTAGGGTTGTCTGTCCTGGGCACTTTGTAGCAGTAGCTGGCTGTGAGCTGAATTGTAAAGCTTCGGTATTTTGGAGTCACTCAAAACTCCGTGGTAGATGAGAAACTGAGAGGTGATGTTTGAGAAGGGTGATTCAGTTCCTGCTTGGTGCCTGGCACAGTTCTTTGTGTGTCTACCTTCTACAACAGATTTCTTCCAGGCAGTGCAGAGAAATTCAAAGAATTGAGTGTGTTGCTTTGTCTTGAAGGGGGGCAATTGCTGCTGACTTTGAAACCTGACTTTGAAATCGGAAGGGTGCAAATAGTGCTTTTTGTGAGAGGCTGCAATAATCGGACAGCTATGACAAAAACTATGCTACGACAATTCGTTGGCTTTTCAACTTGAAATGTTACTTAAAATAAATGCTTTTAAAAATTTATGTTTGAAATTCTTAGTTTTATCACTGAGCACCTGTTACAGGGCTGCCTGACTTATATCCTCCCACCTGCTAAGGTTTGGTAGCCAAAAGTCACTAAAGATAGATTTTCTATGAAAATATGAGCATGACTGTGAATTCCCCTTCTTTGGTCCTGATGGGCTATTTCTAAAGGATGTGCATGTGGGAAATACAATGCCAGTTGGTGCTTCCACTATAGATATTTTTTTCTCCTGGTAAAGTACTAGTAGCAGTACAAGTTGGTGACCTGCTACTCTGTTGCCACTGAAGACACTAAAGATTTTGGGATATGAGGGAATGTTATAGGCTCTTCTATGCCAGGGTAATACTGATTAATGTGATACAATCTTCAGAGCCAGGTACATGGTTCTTCTGACATTTTCAAGGACATTGTACATACCCGTTTCAGCATTCAGAGTGCCTGTTTCCATTCCCATTTGTTTGCTGTGGGTCCTACAAATTTAGCTAGGACCAGAAATCCTCCAAGTACAATAATAATACACAAATTTCATTACCCATATTCACATTTTGTCCCAGCCCAGCATTTAAAAGGTAGGCAAGCAGTGAATTTCATTATAATGTAAAATACTAAATACTGAGATTATTTCTGGACATAATATTGAGACTCTAGGGACAGTAACTTCTTGATTCTTGAAATACAAGATGCCTATTTAGGTCATAATTTCATCTGCAATGCTACTTGCTCCTTGATTTCAAGGAAGACTCAGGTACTTTTTTTAGAGGAATGTTGTACTGTACAGTACAGTGTGTTTGGTAGATGATGACCCAAACCACATGGGTTCGAATTTCTTTTTCTGTGTTTCCAATGATGTTAGTGGATTTACATCTTAGTGTGAATGCAGTGGTTACTTGTTTGTATGAAAAATGAATTCCTGTTTTAGCTTTCAAAGAACAATAGCCTGTAACCTGTTAATGCCTTTTAATACTTGGGTTAAGGGAAAGTGAGGAGATAAAGTCGTTCGCAAGAGAACTTGCCTTGCTGAAATAGGTCAGGTATTACAAACAAACCTCTGAACTGTGATTCTGCCATAGAGAACTGCAACAGCAAATCTGAGAGCCAAATGATTGGATTTTCAGGATTCTTTGTGGAAGTATGTATGTATAAGGAGACTGTTCTTTGGAATATCACAGCCACAAATGAGTTGCTCAGTGTAGGTAATGGTCTGCAGCACCAGAAACTTCCATCCCTACCCACTGCCCAGTATTCAGGATGTGATTTACCTGTCTCAGTTTGCATATACAAAGTGAATGGGTGAGACTGGTGATCACCTGTTAACTTCAGTGCAACTGAATATAAGAAGGATGAATCTGGTATTTGAGGCTTTTAGTAATAAGAATGCTCTATTGCCTGTGACCTCAAAAGGTTCTAACAACTGCAACTTTCAAAACGATCAAATTAGTTAGGACTTGATTTATTTCTTTTTGATTTCTGTGAAATTTAGGGATATGTTTGTTGACAAAGATGTGATTAGGTACACATAATGCTCACAAAAATGCCCAAGCTCAGACTCTTGCAGCCTTTAGTTGGGGTCAGTAGAGTGTTTTCAAAGTTTCTGTGCCTGTGATGGGTAGGTATGACTTCAGAGCTGCTGCCTTCAGCTAAGCTGCAAGTGCTGGGCTCCAGCAGTGCTCCTGGGCTGCTCCAGCTGCGCTGTAAAACATCTTGAACCATGGCTCAGCCTGTTGGCAGTGATGGCCAGGTTATTTGCCTGCACTGATTATTTAGACCTTATATGGTGAACTAGTTCAGCTGATCTCTGCCTTTGTGCATAATTTTGTTTGTAATTACAAGTGCTGTTCTCTTAGGCAGCTTGCAGCTTTCTCTTGGTTCTGATTACACTAAAAAGAAGTTCATGGCTTTGGCTGATTTGGTTTCCTCCTTTCCAGAAATCTTCTCCAAACTGTTAATCCAAATGTTAAATGAGGTTATAGAAGGGAACCTTGACATAGTCTGAGAGGTTCTTTTAGCATCAGTATAACTGATAGGTCTAATGGAAGCTAAAACTAGAAGATTGTCCCGCAGAGGAGACAACCAGAAAAACATTTGCAGATTGTCTTGTCAGTGATCCTGCCAGCCAAAGTATGTTTTGTGAAAGCCTGGTCTTTTCTGCACTCAGAGCTTTTTGGTGGCCTTAACTCTGATCTCTTTGGCTCATCACCATTCCTCAACAGGAGTGTGTAGGAAACTCTGGAGAGTTTGGAATGTAGAATTCCCAAGCCACAGACTGCTTTTTTCTTTCTTTTTTTTTTTTTTTTTTTTTTNCCCTCCACTGGGGCCAGGACTGCGCTCCAGGTGTCTGCAAAGGAACAGGAAATGTAAGGAAGTATAAAAGTATTGAAGGGAAGGGAGACCTGCTGGCTGCTACTTGCTACTTGTCCCAGGGAATAAAAGCACTACCTTGACCTGCTATAAGAAGACCAAGTGTGAGCTTCTTGAATCTCTTGATGGTTAAGTAAATTATGTGGATGTGCATGTGTAGATGGGTTACTTAGAATTATATCATGGATTTAATTTAAACTGATCTTCAAAGGGATATCAACAAACTGTTTCATTTGCCAGGGGAAATCACCTTTTATTGTCTTTAAATGAGAATGGTAATTAGGAGGAAGTTTGGGTGAAAATTGTTTCTTGGGCTAGCTTGTTACTTCGCTATTCACTACATTACCAAAGGGAAATAGCCTTGTCCCCATCTAATCTGAACTCATCAACAAGTGCTCAAAAACACACGTGGCTTATTAGTAAAGCTTATAATTAAAAAGAGGAAGGGAAAGCCTTCCTAGGATTAGCATGTAATGGGAGGGGAATAAAAGGGTCAGCTTTGTCCCTTGCTGCCTGTTTCCTCCAAGGCCAGAATGGTTGAGTCCTCACTCAGAAGTGCTGCTCTCCTTGTAAGTGTTGTTTGCCTGTGAAGTAGAAGAGCAAAGAATTGCACCTTGAGCAGGTTAAGAAAAACAAAGCTTCTATGAAGTTGAGAAGCAGATAGTGATGAAATACCAAGGTTCCTGTTGCCTTAAGTGGATGTTCATAACCAGCAATGTGGAACGGTAAGGGCCAAAATTTAACCTCAAACCTATAGAGTAATAGAATTTGTCAAAAATGTAGCACTTAAATTTTGACAGCAGCTGAACAATTAAAGACAGGAACATCTAATGCCCTTGCATGTCTAAGATCTTTATCTTCCTTTTTATACCTTAATAGTGTTGACTCTCATCCTGACTACCTTTTTAGGAAGAGCCGCAAATGAATGTATCCCATTTTAGGTGTATATGGTACTTGGGTGTTGAAGTTTTGAGGTGGTCCAAGGTGGCCTCTCATGGTAGGGCTTTGTGGGATAAAGAACCAATGCCTTTGGCTTCATTTGATATTTGTGTTCTCGAACATACCCTGTCTATTTTCACAGCAGCAGGATACATATATCTTAAGGAGGAAATGGGGTTTTAATCTTCTGTGGTTTTTAAAGTATGATTATTCATAGGAGGGGAGAGGGATGTGAGGGGTATTGTGGGCATCTTAATAGACTTACTTAGCTGTGTTTCTGAGTAGTTTTATCCTTCAAATACAATTCCTCATTCCTGTCAGCAGTGACTATCTGAATCATACACAGAGGAGAAAAGGTATTTGGGTAGGTGTGGATTTCTACAAGAATGCAGTTTTTGAAACATTAGTGACATTCTTAAAGTATGCATACTCAGCATAACATATTCATTCATGGTTGCCTCCTCATTCTTTTAGCTAATTAAAGCAATTTATTGGGGCATGAATATGCAACAAAGCTAACTCTCAAAAGATTTTTCCTTTTTTTTTTTTTGTTCTGTCTTGGTTTAGAATGTAGTCTGCATTTTTTCCCCCATATGCCATTTCAACTACTGGCACATGGTTTTTAGTGTTATAATCTTACACCCTGTTTCTTGAATGGCTTTGATTAAAGCTTTGTACTTTTCTAGTGATAGTTATTTCTGTACGTTTAATGAAAATAATAATGATATTAAAAAGAGAGTAACCCCTCCTCCCCAAAATAGCTTTCTCTCTGCCTGATTCTTATATATATCAAAGGAGATGTAGTAGGAATTTTAATACACACTGCTTCTAAATCCACACATATCATAAGAGGTGCATTTATAGATAGCAGAAAATTTTGTGAATAACTAATGTTGTGGGAATTACTGTGGAGATATCTAAGGGTAAGCCACGGGGATTTTCAACACTAATAACTAAGGAGGAAGTATAAAAATCTCAGGTACCTATTAGCTATAGTACTGCAATAATTCTGCAATCAAGACATTTAATTGTTAATGGTGCATTTTTTTTGTCCTGTATCACCAGACACTTGAAATCCTGGAAAGCCCACATAACTATAGAGCAAGTAAGCAGATTTGCTTCATAGAGGCATCTTAATTCAGATGGAAGTTCAGAATCATTTGTATTCTGCTTTTGTTGCTCTTGAAAATTGCTGGAGTACTCAGGATATAAGAGTTTTTGTTGTAAGATTGTGGATTGTAGGTGTTGCACTTTTATAATGTCACCTTGTCAGCATGTACCTGATCCAGAGAGGACTGGGAATATTGTTTACAGCTGTTGGGCCACGTAACGAATGTCTGTAACGTAAGTCTGTGAAGTGATGCCACTTTACACTTGCCCACCCAGAGTGGGTGCTGTGGTTGCTGAGCGCTTTTGAGGAAGTAGCGGGGGCTGCAGTGGGTCAGGTCCACTGCCAGCAAGAGGCAGAAGACAATTTAATTATAATACTGTCCACACAGATTGGCCAGCTGGATGCTTCCAAAGCAGGCGGTAGAGTCTTTGTACTTGAAAAATAGTATGTGAGAACTTTAAATTGGATGCATCATTCCCTAGTAAAAACTTATGCAAATTAGAAACCTCTCATTAAATGCAAGCTAGAAGGAGCAGCTTCCCCTTGTATTTGATCAGATTGTGTGGTTTTGATTGAAATTATTTCATTTTGTACTGAGGATTTACCTTTTTATAAATTATGTTTAGTTAACTTAAATGTAATGTGAGATGTCTATCCCTGGTCCCTAGATAACACCGAAATTATACTAGTTACAATTTGACAAATCTGACAAATCCCTGGTAATTGTTATCTTGGTTGAAATCTAATTAATAATAGTATAGCATTACTGTCGTACCTCCTCTGCGAAATTTAATAGTCACTTGGTGACTTTCAGGCAGTAGCTGCCTGGTAGGCATACGTGCTGCAGTGCTAGACTAGGAATATGCAAATCCCAAACACTCAGCAATATGCCCTTTACTGTGACGTGCAACACTTCTAAGGAAGTTTCTCTTGTGCAATGAGGCATTGAAAGGAGTTTTTTTCCTTGGATGAGGGGAAAAAAGGGAGCTAATGGAATATCAGTGCACCCTGGGGAAGTGTTTCTCTAGATTTTCTTTGCTTTAATTCTCTGCATGTGGCATGCATATAAATTGGAGAGACCTGGTTTATTTTTTAATTTTCTATTTCCAGATCCTCGTGAAATATATACTGTTCCATATGTTTGCAGGATTATGCTTTGCTATGTTGTCTGAAGTTCCTTAGGCAGAATAAGCATCTAGTACTGTTCAGCTGAAGCCAAGTTTTCCTACTGGATTTAGCTCTGTTTGTGCTTTGGCTCAGAAAGAGAGTGGAAGTCAGGTTCAAGGGATAAAACATGATGCAACTATTCAACGAAAGGTCAGAATTTCAATTCTCTCATTCTCACTTTTTGAACGAGTCTGAAACAATGTATGCCGATCATCAAGTTCTCTACCAAAGCAATGGGTTTGACCTGAACTCATGCAGTATAGGGAAGAAAAGAGGAAGATGAGAATTTGACTCGGGTTTCTGATAACTCAGACCATAAGGTCTAACACAGTTCTACCCTATTTTCAGTGCAGGCAGTTGAAATTTTTTGTTTGTAAAGGGCTTCCTCAGCCAACCAGACAAATTTCTGTGCGTGGAGATTTCATTGCAAGCACAGTGCACAACGGTCTGGGTAAGCTGCAGGAGAACTTAGCTTTGGGATATGTATCTGTGGTCAAAACCATGATCTACCTAAACAGATTACTAAGGAAAAAGTGAAGAGCAAGAAGGGGCTTTTCTTCTCCTGAATCTGTCCCTTTCCCTGGCTGCTACCCGGCTGGAGGTTTAGTTAGTGACTCACTTGTTATAGCTCACTGCTAGGAGTAAGCCTGTGACTCTCTGGATCGGTTTCAGACTCGGATGCACCCTTTGGGGTTCTTTCATTAAGGTAGTGTGGCAGAAAGGAATGCATCATGTTCCTATGCAGTGAAGTCAAGACCACCTGGGAGCCACGGCAGCAACCGCAGCACTGCATAATTGCAATACAATAAATAAAACCTGGTAAAAAGCATCTGATCTGCCATGACTGCGTTGATCATTTCTCAGCTGATTAGTTGTTGCGCATTCAAACTCTAATCACTGCTACCACGATGCAGGCTTTTTCCTAGGCTGCCTAATACTGAATGCAGTATCTGGAAGGCTCCCTGCTCTCTTACCTTGTTTGCTAGCATTTTTTGAGGTGGTAGAAGTTGATTGGTGACAAGCAACCTCTGCCGATGTAAAGTTGAGTGCTGGGATACTGATAATTGAGGGAAACACTTTGCAGATAAGCAAGCTTTACATTAGGTGGATGATAGCATAGCATAATTACTCGTGAATAGTACCTTTACCTAAGCAGTTGCATCTGTGCCAAAACCAGTTCAGCCCATTTCAGATGTTGGCAGAAGCAGCAGCATCTTTGCAAAAATCTTAATGCATTAGTTTTTATTTTAGTCCTGATAAACACCAGCCTGAAGTGAAACAACAGGAAGGGAGGAGAATAGCAGTAAATAGTACAACCACTTTGAAAATACCTGGCATTCTTCAAATACAGAAAACCAAAGAAAACTAGTCACAACCTACATGCAAACCTAACTTGTCTCTAACACACATCTAGTTTGGAATTTCATCGTACTTCTGATTGAGGAAAGAAAGACCAATTATCCCAGGAAAACATGGATTGCATTACATATGCATTCACTGCCAAAGGGGGAGAATGTCGATTACTTAACACAAAAGTGCTGAAGCCATTAGTACAGCCTTTTAAGAGTCGAAATAAACATGTGTATTATATGCCTGTAAATCCCAGTGGACAGCACAACTGGTGTCATATTCCACATTGGATCCATTAGCAACATAATGTCATCTAACCACAGGCCATGCTAATGGTTTAAATTAGAATGTGTGTGGATTTTTTAATTTATAAAAGACCCTACTGCCTGATTAGAATAACCCTCTTCAGCATAAAGCTGCTGCTCTTGTGATACATCACTTCAAGCAATATCAATGAATGGGAAGGTGTGAAGCTAAGCTTTCTGAGTATGCAAGGACTAAGGGTTGAACAAAATCAAATGTGTCTATGTGGTACTGTATAGCACAGAAAAAAGGGCTGAGATGTCTTTAAAAACAACCGAGATCTAGTGTGAGGCAGGTGACAAAGGATGTACAGAGGCATGTTTGTGCAAATCCATTTTATAGTGAAGATAATTGCCTCCACTATATGCTGGGCAGTAGTGCCCCACTGACAGCAGTGGTGCTAACTGCTTGGGTAGAGAAATTGGCAATTGTCATGGGTCTGATGCAGAAAAGAATCTGTGTAAAGCAAGACTTTAAAAATCAAAATGATGACCTCAACACAGAAAACAGAAGGACATGTGAACTTGGGGACTGCTGTTCTTCTTTTTCATGATTGCTTTAAATGTCTCTGCCAGAGGTATGGAGGCTACTGCTGTGGTTTCAAACCTTTTCAGAGAATGCGGCACTTGTACTATGCAGCTTCCCACATAATTCCTCTGTGAAAGCGTTTCACCAGACAGCTGTGTTACAGTAGGACATGAGTAAATCATTCTCTCCTATCGAGCTGGAGGGCAGACTGCTGGTCTCAATACTGTAGGGCTGACTAATAGTACTGAAAGCAGTTCTTGCCTTAAAGTCTTCCATCTACATAGTACTCTTTCTGTCAGAAAATGTATATGTATTTTCCCTCCTCATCCTCTGTATCGCTTATGATCCTGAAAATTCATGTTCATGTTAAGCACAATAAATAACGAGCTGCTTGCAAAATATCTCATGCAGTTGGGTTTGGGTTGAAGAGAGGAATAGAAATAACCCTCTTCTGATGAGTAGAGAAGCAGGATGGGGACCTTGTGCTTATGAAAGTTACCTGAAATAGTTCTCATTTCTCTTAAATGAGATGCTAACTTCACCACAGGGTTCCTCCCTTAGGGTACTGTAGACTGCCAGTCAGCTTAGCTCTGATACCTTAGGAGCACTCGTTCTTACTGCAAAGATGATTTGATCATAATGAGAGAGGTCTCAGTTTTGAATGCAGTAGTGCTCTTACCTTGGGCTGGCTGGCCTACTGGAGAGCTTGAGCAGAGCTCAGAGTGCTTAGTGAGTGACATCCCAAGCTTGCTTCACTGCTGCCCCAAGAGATGCAACTTTTCCTTTCTCAGTAAAAACACTGTGCAGTGGCAGTACCTGTTTTCTAAACAGATGTTCATGGGTCAGTTACTAAAGGGGAACAAACCCGTGCTGTGCTCACACAAATCCAAAATTTTAAGTGCCATACCCCTCAGAGAAGGAGGAAAACTGTGATCCAGTTTGTTGTATGGAGATGACAGCAGAGGTTCAGACAGAAGGAGAGCAGGTGGAATTGGGGTGGGAAAGCAGTCTTCTTCAATCTGTGTTGCACAAGAGAGCAAGACAGCCTTCAGGGGAGTAACTGATGTAGGTATTTCTGCCGTGAAATAAGCTCCATACAGATAAATCCTAGCTCCTTACTGTACAGGGTCCCTCTGTTGCATTTTGTTCCTCTGAAAGGATTTCTGAATTCTGCTGACTATTCACATGTTTTATGTATATATCTATGCATGTTTTAGTAGTGCCATTCAAGGGAATATTTTAATTTCCTAGTTATGTGCAGTCAGACCTCCCATACATTACTGTTTATATGTCCTTTGGTGAAAGCCAGACATACTGTAGGAATTTGATCTGATGCCTCAAGCTGAAATACTGGCCTCTGACTACAATGAAAGGTGATACTTGCTTCTTTTTAGTCACTTTCTTAAAGCCCAAACCAACTTTCAGATTGTCTTTTCCCTGAAAGAACTAAAGGAAGCAGAAATGTTCGTTTAGTTCTCTTCAGCACAAGAGACAGGTGCTTTCTGTGAGAACATAACAAGGACATTTAAAAAACTACCTGTAGCTGACATCCAGCACTGTGTTATTTCTTTTGGACAGGCTAAGAAGGTTAAACTGCAGCCTTTTGCAGAGCTGTGGTACTGTATCTGTGACTCTTGGCTGTGGGGCTAACTCTGATTCCTGTCAGGGCTGGCTGACAGGACTGGAGGAGACTTCACCAGACCCATGCTGAGCTCAAGTGGTGACATAGTTCTGCCCCTGCCCTGTGACTCTTCTCTGTCAAGTGCTGCTCTGTGTTGTGCCATTTTAGCATTAGCATAGAATCATAGAATATCCTGAGCCGGAAGGAACCCACAAGGATCATCGAGTCCAACTCCTGGATCTGGACAGGACAGCCCTAACCAACCTCCCAGTATATACAAGCTGCAAAGGGATACTTTCACAGCCAGCCTTGGTTTCTGCACTGGTAGAGGACATTTCTAATCGTGCTTCTAAGCTTGTTGTGGCAGCTGCTGTCAGGTGTTGAGCTGCAGGCTTTTGCTGCTGAGGTCTTGCAGCTGCCTTTCTGGGCTGCTCCTCCACTAGGGAGCATGTCCCTTTCCATCTAAGAAATGTGCAAAATAAAGCAGGAGATAACCAAAACATTAGTTATTCACTAGCATCTCTGATCCTCTTAGGAAGGCTCATCACGCTCCACTAGCACCTTGCTTTTGCTGCGGCAGGGGAGATCTGTGACTGCGCTGTTTAGATTGGCACGTCCAAAGTCGAAGTAGCAGTGGTTGGATAGAGTCTGTCTAGGCTGAATGTGAGGAGAGTTGACTGGGTTTGAGCTGTGCAGGGAAATGCTGTATTCCTTTTGTGATTTCTGAGCAGTGTTTTTTGAAAGCTCTTGCAAAACCCACTTTGCGTGGCTTAAAGCAAATGCCTTGATTTTGCTGTCTTTGTCCTTGAAAGCTTCTCTTAGGGTGAAAGGCCTTTCCGTGTGACTTATGTCAATCTCCTTGCTGGTGAGCTAGGTTGCAGCCTTGGGAACCAGGAATTTTGTTTTCCAAAATGCTGGGAAATGCAAACATGCAAAAGCTCTATTAGCATCCACTGTGAGAGAAAGTGTTAAGCTAGCTGAATACCAGTTTGGGTTCCCATTTGCTATTGTTGTTGCAGGGTTTATCATATGACTGTGAACAGTCTCATGTAATAGACCTTGTTGTATAATATTACCTACCACGTGCACTTTCTGCTTCAGAACCTTACAATCTGCTTGACATTTTCAAAATTACCGAAGGGAGCTGTGCAGGAATTACACCCCAGTTTCTTGAAATGCTTAAAAAAATTAAATAGGGCAGCAGCACGTTCTGAAGTATACCTGGTATATAAGGAACATGTCTGAGTTTTCTGAGAGTCTGACTTCCCATCTTTAAGTGAAGGATTTTCAAGACTTCACTGCACCTTTTCCTAAAGAGGCTAGATTGCTATTAGTAAAGCAGCTAAACCCATTCACTCTTTCTGGCCTCAGCATATAATCAGTATTCAGTGTTGTTTGGAGCCTTTAACTGAGCCAGAAAATCAGTCTTGCAGTTCACATTTGCATGAGAATGCTTAAGAAATCCATGTTCCTGTTTATTCCTTAATTCAACAAAAGTTACAATTGAATTTGCATTTTCCCAGTTAAGGAATTTGTTTTCACTTGGGTTAGGAAGATAAAATGTCAAAAACTGTGTTCACAAATGGGAATGCAAAATAAAAATTGGCAGCATGGCATCGTTTGCTCATCGTATTTTTCAATATCAGACATTAATGTGTAATGTAACAGAGGTGAAAATAAAACACTCGAAGTGAACATTTGGTATTGAAACATAGTCGTGATAACACTGATCAATCTTTTTGGTAGTTGTCATGTTTTTGCAGATTGTTTGAATATTCCCTCCTCAGGGGGGAAGCTGATCTACTAGAGAAGTTTGGGATAACTTGTAACAAGAGCAGATGCCAAGTGGTTTTCTTTTGAGAAATTCTAGTCTGCCATTTCTTCCAGTATGGATCTTTTCATGGGAGTTGTGTTCAAAATGCCTGTGTTACTTTTCCCACCATGTACAGCTCCAGTGGGAATCCTTGACATGGGATTATTTTTAGCTTGGTTATCCACAGCTAGCATTCTTCACACACGAACAGAGTCTATGAGAGGCAAATTAAGCACGTATTTGGCTTGAAACATTAAAATCAGTCACTGAAATAAATCTAGAAGGGCAGCAGAATTTTCTTGAAATAGTTTTCCCCTCTTTAAGGGAGTCATCTTTCATCAGATGTCTTCTTTGGCACCTATGGTAGCAGATACTTGAGTGTCTCTGCCTGGACATGGTTAACAGCAGGGAGAAGCCAAGACAGGCAGGGGAATCGAGGCTTTGAAACTGCAGTGAGGGCTCAGCATGGGGTGGGTTTGGAGTATGAAGCTGATGTGTTTCATTGTGTTTGCTTGAGGCAAAAGGAAAAAAGTAAACTTTTGAGAATCTTGGGAAGCTTCAAAACAAATTTTATTCTCTGGTTTTTATCATAGTGTGGAATGATTCAGAAGTCTTCCGAGACTTCACTTTCTCATCACTGATGAGATCCCCACTAAGCTTTTTAGGGTTGGGTTGCCTCAGCTACAAGTGAGCACAATAAAATGTGAGATCATTTGTATTATTTTTTGACCATTTATCTTGATGTCTTGGCTTCAGTAGTGATATGTGGGACTTTCTCTTCCATGGTAGATTCCTTTCATCATCAGACTTGGAGAGCCTTCAGTGCCCTCACTGTAGCTTTCACTGGAGTGCCAACTTAGCAGAGACCTCTCAGTTTCAAATGACATGATAGATTGCTATAGTGACAGTTCTGTTGTGCAAAGCTGCCAGCAGGGATGGGTTACACTTAAATGAAATGAATTAAAATAAATTAAACCAGTGCATTGTCTTAGTTTAAAGCTTATTAGTGGTGAAGTAGTTTCCTTTTGAAACCTGATTCTATTGAAAATAGATCCCAAAAATTCTACAATTATTTTGTGAGGCCAAGGGTTTTATGTCTCCTTATGGGGCCCTTTATCATGTTTGTGCTTTCTGTTTTGGGCTAAGGTGCAATTTCAGAAGTATCCCATGAGTCTTGGATTAATTATCGAAATAGTAAATGATCAAAAATTAAATTGTTCTTTTATTTCTAAACTGGAGTTTTCCACTTTCAGTTTCTATACCTTTGCTTCTCCAGTGAGGATTTCCCTTATCAGGGATCTCTTTATGCAGACAGGAGAGACTGTTTCTTACTTCCTTTCTGCTTTTTCCAGACTTTAGCTAATTTATGTTGGTTTTCTTTCCTAGAATTCTGCTTATATGGTATACCCCTTTTATTTCCCTTCCCCTTAAGTTAGGACACCTGGACTACACAGGCCATTTCATGTAATTCTCTGGCCACTTTCTCAATCCTGCCTTGTATGTCCTGCTTGAAGACCTGGCAGTTGGATTATCCATCTGCTGTAACTATGGGGAGGTTTTGTTCCCTTTCTGTCTTATGGTCCTTAGTCATTCACTCCATGGCACCGTATTGTAGGATTTCATATTCTTCCCCTATCTAACATCCAACATATTTTATCATGCATTTGGTTTGTTTAACAATCTCTACAATTCAAATGAAGAATCTTATTCTGAGATCAAATTCATCTGTGTAACAGATGCATTGTTATTAACAGGTCTTTCAGTTTCAGTACTGCATGAATCCTGCTTGCAAGGATGTAACAGTGATCTGAAGGAAAATGACACAGTGTCATTGAACATTTACCACTTGATATTTTTTTTCTGTGCTCTATTGCTGCAGTAGTTTCTGGGTTATGAGTCGCAAAGGTACTTATTTTTCTGTATTGCTATGTAAAGCTAAATCAAATATTCCGGAGTCCTCAATGGCTATAGAAAAATATCAGCAATATGACTGTATTTTTTATCTTGCTTTTTCATACCGGTTTCTACTACATTTAAATCAATGTCAAGCTTATCAGCCTAGGCTTTGCCCAGATATCTCTTGGAATTTCACAGAGAGGTGCAAAACATTTCAGAATACATTAGTAGTACCCACTGAATAAAGGCAGTACTAATATATGAATAAAGGACTACTGATATACTTGAATATATTAGTATCTTTCTCCTTATGAACCTGTATTCTAATCCATCCCATCCACTGAAGGGCTGCTACAAATAAATAGAAAGGACAGAAACAACCCAACCCCCACCAAAAGTAACTCCAAGTATAAGAGAACTGTAACTGTATGATGAGTATGGTCTGTTATATGTATGTATGATTTCTTTGTTTTGTTTTAAAGGAAAATTACATTAGGTGAGAAAAAGATATCCAAAATAATCCTAATCCTCTATGGTGGACTCATTTGGCAGTGGGGCCACCTATGCTGTCACACATGTAGAGGTGACTGAAGCATTTGTTGTGGTGTTCTCCCAAATGCTACTATGAAAATGAGTTTAGATAAATTTGGACTGAGATCTGGTGAAGATTGTCAGGAGGACTATAAATGACGAAGACCAGTGTATTGTGTGTGATGAAGGCGGGAGAGAGGCTGCTGAGGGGCGAGGTGTTCCTCAGCTTTCATTAATGGCCCATGAGAAGTAGTAAACAGAATGTGACTCAGTTTCACAGATGCTGCTCTGTTTCAAAGGACTGAGAATGCTATTTAGAGTACAAAAACAATATAGAGGGGAATGAGTGGGATTATAAACAAGGAGAAAAGATGGAATAAAAAAATCTGGTCTGTGCATCTGGAAGGAAGGAACATAAAAAGCATGCATTTGTCTACAAACATAGACATTATTAGAGGAAAAACTTCAGCAACAGGAATGACCAAGGAGATGTCTATCCTCTGGCCAAACTGTAAAGACTGTTGGAGTGGAATATGGCCAGTCATTCTACAGTGTTTATGCTGCTGGTTTGTCTACATACAGAAGTGTACTGTGCCAGTGGAGCACGTGTGTTTTCAGGTAAAGTGTAAAATGAGCTGTCTCCATGAAAAAGGAATTCTTTAATCAGCAGGTCTGTTCTGTATGGAAGGGAGGTGAGATTGTCTTAGCCTTTACCAGCCTACACAGGACATTTCTTTTCTGGTGCCAGCCATCTGTCCTACAATGTCACTTATCAGTGAAAACTGATCTCTTGTCTCCGGCTATGGGCTGACCTGGCCTCTGCAGGTTTCATGAAGGCCCTGTGAGCAGGGAGTCACAGCAGAAATCTGTGGGGACACACTGACGGCTGGCGATGCTGCTGCTTGAGGTGCAAGTATAAGGTGATGGAGAGTTTCAAGAAAGTGTTACGCATTTCTCTTATTTCCTTTTCATTCAAGCATCTCTGGATTTTCCCAATGTCCCCTAGTGTCTTTACTGGGAGAGATTATGAGCAACATTTTTTCCTTATTTAACTTTTTTGCTTTCTCCATGCTTTGTCTTGTTTCCCTCCATTCCCCCATCCCCTTTGCCATGCCTGCAGAGTCCTATTCTAACTGTGAATTCTTTGGATAGAAGCTGTTCTGTTATCTTCAATTGCCTTTTTGCCTTTTTTTATTAGTGTAAGAATACTTGGGAATGCTTTGAACCAAGAGAAATGGAAGGTTCTCTCTTAATTACCACCAAATATTTACTTACTGTTCCTTATCCGTGCAAATTCAGATGTCTGAAAATTGCCTAGATAAAAGATTAGAGCAGAGATGGTCAATTTCCATATCCTGCAAGTTGAGTACCCAAAAGCTCATTTGGCGAAGCAGTGCACAAGAACATGAGAAATGAGGGCAGAGAAGAACTGAGGAGCTGATTGCGAATGGGCATCCTGCTGCTTCCCAGGGCTTCATCTCTTCCCTTACAATAAGGGAGGGAGGTAATTGCTTTGCAGCAGCCTTTGGCTGTTGGTCTCACAGATGCTCTTGGGTCACTTTTCCTTACAGATACGGATCAAGATTTCCTGTGCTGTGGTGTTGCAGAAGTGGTACTTTACATTTCTGTGATCTCTTGTGCTGGGCTGTGTTTTTAAGGGATTTTTAAGGGCTGGATTTGGTCTCCTACAGTGCATCTTCAACCCACCAGATTTGTACTCTGTGTGCTCAGATGCAAGCATGTATGGCATACTAACATATACTGCTCCTACATCGCCCATTTTTAAGATTATGGAAAAGCATAAAGTGCTTCAACTAAGACAACTTATTTTTGCTCTCTGTTTTGCCATCTACTGCAAATATACTTGGCAAACCTACTAATCAATGTTGACTGGTCTGCTGTGGGCTGTCTTATCTGTGTTTGACTATCTTGTCCGTTATGATTTGTTGATTATAATTTTGTTTTGTTATAGCCTAAATTTCAATGAAAATTCTTTACATGTCTGCTCACTCAAAATGAGATTTATTGAGGGTGATAGAAGAACACTTATAATGTGCAGTGTACTGAATGAAAATATGCTCACAATAATTGCACTTGTTTTACATCTGCATTGGTAAAAGGTTGCAAAGAGTTTGAATTAAGGAGAGAAAACTGCTGAAAAGAGGACGGAATGCAGATTATGAAGGGATGGAGTAAATTTTCTTTTGCTTTGCTTTATTTCTTTCAAGACTGAGTATTTTGTCTCTAAGCTGCACAGTACTTAGGGGGTGGGTTTCTTCTGAACCCTTTCTTTTTGGAAAGAAAACTAGTTCAGATGCCAGTCAAGCTCCTGAGGTTTGAGCTTCAAAAAAATAGTTTTGCCTACTCTTGTTTCCAGTCATGTGTCACTGCTCCCTGGACCGTGAGTAGAAGGGGCTATGGGGAGAGCGATGCAACTACATCAGCATCACGATGCTGCTGGGCAGTGCTAACGAGGAGAAGCTGTGCTACAGTCCTGTCTCAGCCTCTGCCTTCCCTCCCCTACTGCTGCATTCTCCTGGCTCATTTGCTCTCTTATGGTTGTGACAGCTGAAGCAGAGACTGTCTCTTGCTATGTGAGGGTCTGGCACAATGAAATCTTGAAGTGGAGGTAGTGGTGAACAATAAGGGAAAAACAGAGAGTACAGGGGAGCTCTGGCATTGATTTCATCTGGCAGCCCTGGGGCTCAGAGTTTTTCATGATTTGGTAAGATCTTGTTGGTACTCGGAGGTCGTGTAATAATGATAATTATGTTTTTCTGTGCCCTGTTGATATATTTTGGTGCATTTATCATTCTCTTCCTTCCCCCTCCCCCCCCCCCCCCCCACTNNTTTTCAGTATAGGTGGTAAATTGCAAGTGCCCTGCACTTTTGTAAATAATTCAAGATATTTACAATTCAAGACAGGTAAAAAGAGTCTTAACTGAAAAGAAACAAACCAAAACTACACCACAACCCCCCACAACCTCTCCCCAACAATATTCTTACCACTTTGCTTTAATTTTTTTATATAGCACTACCTCAGCTAACCCTAAAACTTCACTGTAGCTCTGTCATCTACACAGAAAGGTGGTGGTGTGTGAGATGTGTCAGACAAAACAGAAGTGTGCAAAATGGCCATACTTGGTCACTTCAAAATCATCATCTTTCTCTCTTGCTGTTACATGGTGCTCAGTACCTGGCACCGTGCTGTGTCCTGCAGCAGTATCCCTTCCCATGTGTTTCCAGAACGCCATTCAGTGAGGGTAACTGCTGTAAAAAACATGTATTTCGAGAAAATGGCATATTTTCAGCATAATTCAGGAATTCAGAAAAAGTTGCTTCATCTCTTTATTAATTAGAAGTAGACAAAAAACCTACTTATCTTCAGCTAGGTTAGTTCAGGGTAAGTAGTCTCCTTCCTTCTGAGAATAATGTTATTATCAGTATTCTCTAGAAGCAGGCTGGTTGTGGCTTCTCGCTCTGCTCTGCACTTGGGCAGCCTCACATTGAGTCCTGTGTGCACCTTTTGGGTGCCACAACATAAGAAAGACATTGAGCTGTTAGAGAGTGTCCCAAGGAGGGCCATAGGGATGGTGAAGGGCCTTCGGGGGAAGCTGTGTGAGGAGACTGAGGTCACTTGGTCTGTTCAGCCTGGAGGAGACCGACGGGAGACCTCATTGCAGTTACAACTTCCTTGAGAGGGGAAGAGGAGGGGCAGGCACTGATCTCTGCTCTGTGGTGAGCAGTGACAGGACCTAAGAGAATGGCCTGGAGTTGTATAAGGGGAGGTTTAGGTTGGATATTAGTAAAAGGATTTTCACCCAGAGGGTGGCTGGGCACTGGAACAGGCTCCCCAGGGAAGTGGTCATGGCACAAAGCCTGACAGAGTTCAAGAAGCTTTTGGACAATGCTCTCAGGCACCTGGTGTGACTCTTCCAACTCAGCACATTCTGGGATTCTGTGACTCAAGTCAGCCAGGCCTTGTATCTAAAATGCCTTGTAGCTGGTAATCTGGTTAAGAAGTCAACAACCTGATGATATGTAAGGTAAAACCTGCAGAGACTATGCTTCCATTTCTCAGTCTATTAAAGTGAAAGAACAGAAGGCTTGCAGCCTAAAGCTTAATTAAACAAGTAGATTTTCGGCTAATGTACTGGAGAGAGGAATTGCTGTGTATAAATGATAATAAGAGAGCTCCCTGTTAGAAAAACAAAACAGAAAACTTAGAGGAAAAAAAAAACTTAAAGAAAAATAGCTGTCAAATTATTCTGAAAGCCTCTGGTTACATGTCAGTCAGAGGATCTTGCTGCTCATGGCAACAGCCTTTACTGACACAAGATTAGAAGCTGCTTTTTCAACTGTCATCCAGGAGTGTACAAGTAATTGATTTTTAGGTTCAACTGCCAAACTAAAAATAACAATAATAATAAAAAATGACTTAGATTGGATAACATATATGGCTTCCCCCTCATCCATATGGGAAACCAAAATTATTTTACTTGAATAAAATATTACATTTTGGTTATTTTTTTCATGACAGTGAAAAAGCAAATTGATAGATTCTCCTTATAGGTGTGTTAATTGGTTTCTGTTCTGTTATGGCAAAAATAGGGGGGCTTAAGTATTTCACAGTGGATTTGAATATTTCATAATATTAATTAGCTATACTTTTTTCACATAAGGGTCAAATTTTGAAAGCTGTGTATGGCTATGTACAGTATCATTCTCAAAGGAGACAACTTGAGCATCTGATAACATCTGATTACATGTTCATAAGATTCATAAGGGGAAAGACTGTGATATGAAAGCTGCCTTTGATATTTGAATCCTCATTTTCCCTTAAAATAATCAAGTAATTGAATTGAAACACACGTGAAAGTGTACAACTCCCTTTCATCTCCCTGTAGGTAGGGAGGTCCAAATACTATATTGTGACAACACAGTGAAATCAAAGGTGACGTTTGTCTTCAGGGTGTATTAAGATTCTTTTTGGAACCAGCAGGGTGTTAGACCTTCACTCTCTCCAGACTGGCACCCAGACTCATGAATCCCTGGGACTGAAGGTGCCACTTCAGTTGCTGATATAACAGTTCATTAATCCCAGTCTTTCCAGTTGCTGGCACTGCAGACCCCCATATACACACACAAACACAGAAACAAGAATCCCTCACCCAGAAAAACAGAAAAAACCATGTAATCTGATAAGAAAATAAGACAGATTGTGGCAATCAGCAGCAGGGTGTTGACAGAGAAGTGTACAGAGCACTGTTCACATTAGATTAATGTTAACATTAACATTTTTTAGTGTTAAAATTATTTGTATTCCCTTATCCCCCTCTATTTTCCCACAATTGTTCCCTTTCCAAATCAGCTAGATCCATCCTTTTCCCTGCTTTCAACTCTTCTCATAAACATCCCTTAAGTCCTATGTGATCCCCAAATGTCTGCATTCTGTAATAAGTGCACCCTGCCATTGTGTGTCTGTACCGTTTTATGTGTGTGCAGACCAGCCTTTATCACATAACCTACTGCCATTCTCTTGGCTTATTTCTTTAGTCAGTTCATACATTTAAGGGGGTTATGATGCCTCAAGGGCCATGTGCATCTCTCTACCAGGAAAGTCTGGAGGTTTTTTTGCTCAGTAGGACTGAACTATGTTTCAAGAAAACCATCTCTGGGACTGTGTTGCCTGAGTTTTTGCTTTCCCTGAAACTCTGGTCTAGGAAAGACTGATATCAAGAGGTGACTGAGATTACCAGCAAATGGAAAATATTAATTTAATAGATTAATTAGATATTTTTCCAACACCAAACTGGAATTTTGTTCACTTCTGAGAAAAATGTGAACACTTGTCCTAAGTCTGATTTGTTGTTAATTTTTAAACTCGGCTCTATTTTTCGGTTCTTAGTCCTTCTGACTTCTGGGTTCTGTCTATCGGTGGCAGATGTAAGAAAGCCCTTAGATAAATTGCCTCTGTTCTGACAGATCCATCTTCTGACAACTTTGCTCTACACCTTAGTATGACAGAACCTACATTAAACTTAGTTAATAGTAAAAAGGTTCTGGTACAGAGTTCTGATGAAAAGTAGATT
This sequence comes from Falcunculus frontatus, assembly GCA_013398115.1. Taxonomy (NCBI): domain Eukaryota; kingdom Metazoa; phylum Chordata; class Aves; order Passeriformes; genus Falcunculus; species Falcunculus frontatus. Next base: position 258,723 of record VZRV01001115.1, on the reverse strand, counting down.
CTCAGACATTGTTGCTAGAAGAATTTTTTTATCCTCTAACAGGACATCAGTCCCTCTGTGGCTTCGACTTAAGTTAGAGCCAAGGAAACCTGTTCTCTGCATCACACTGGATTTCCATAAAATAATACTTGTGGAGCTCAGCTTCCCTAGTTACTTTTGTTTCCAGCAGTACTGGAGACAAAAATGAATTTACTTTTGCAGCTACCAAAGTCACCATGCTGTAGGGTAATGGGAATTGCCATGGAGTGAGTCTGTCTATTGACCTTTCTCCTTTCCAGCAGAATTCAGTGACTGCTGTTGGCTCTTGCTGTCACCAAGCAGGAGACATAAAACCAAGACATTAGTTCAGCAATAACCTGGCCCAGGGTAAAGAGTCTTCCTAGCCATTTTGGAAAACCTAACTTTCCAAGAGTTGTTATGCTCTTGGAAGTAGCTGTAGATGTTCTTTCTCTATCACAGCAGCTAACCTCTCTGTGCTCTGGCTGTGCTCCCAGCCTGGGTGGTTGTGGCTGCAGCCATCTGAGTTGCACACGGAGATGAGGTAATTTTCTGCTTCTGTGCCATCTGCACAGATATATCTGCAAGGAACAAAGACTAGCAAATAGCAAAAAATCAGAAGACCAGGAAAGGGAGAGGAAAAATAAGCAGCAAATATTTATCACTGGGATGGTAGTAAAGCAGTGCTTAAAAATGCTTTTGGATGCATTAGGTTAATTTTTCTCTCAGGTTCACTTGGTCAGATTTGGAGGTAACGATTTTCACAACTTCCTAGATGACTTCAGTACATGCCTTGCAATCTAAAGGAGAAAGGTCTTTTATCTTCCGATGTACCTCAGCTGTGAGACTGGTTTCATAGTAGTTAGCTTACCTTTGTCTGAATAAGCCATGTGTGATAGCGCTGAGAGCTCTGTTCTTTTCCCTTGCCACATGGCAGTGTTCACACCTCAGCTGTTCCCTGCCTATTCATATTCAGGAGGAAGTTGCAAGAGTGTGGTTTTTTTATTAATATAAAAAAATGTTTTCACTGTCCCTGTGTAAATTTGTACTTTTTTTTTAATAGCTGTAGTTGGATTTTTTTAATGTAATCACAGGAATCCAAGGGTAGGAGACTTCAGAAAAATTGAAACTGTTGTGAGAATCTCAGTCAAATTCCTAACAATTTTTAGAAACATAAGGTGAAAGAGAGGCTGGTTTTTGCTAAGTGGACATATTTCAGTATGGATTTGACACAGGTGAAGGCAAGACTTACATGTAATGTGTAAATTACTCTCCTGGTGATGGGGATATTATTTAGGGCACAGCTGCAATTTCAGATGCAAGTGTTCACTTTTGTAAGTCCTGTAAGTTTCTGTTTGGTACAGTGTGTATAATGCCTTTTGTGATAGGCTCAGTCACAGGTTGTCACCTTTCTCCACAAAGGACAGTTTCTCTGAGGCTCTGGAAGATCTCATCTCCTTGCAGAGAAACTTCAGTGAGGTCCAAAGATTTTCAACCCAAATTGCACAGGCTGCTCTTGGACCTTGCACCTCTTTGCTGTTTTTTTTTTTTTTTTCTTCAGGATTATTTCTGCTCACGAACTAACATGAATTCACATTGGCTGCTGCTCAGTGCTTATCAAAATGGCCTTGTTCTGTAGAAACAGCACAGAGGAGAGATTCCAGTGCCTTTCCCTCTGAAGAAAAAGCTTGTATTGTGTAAACCTTTCCTTTATGTTCTATAGCAAATGGAGCTGTTAAATATGATATTAACAGAAGCATAACTGATCATCTCTGCAGAAGCTGAAAATTGTTTCAGAGAACCTTTCACAAGGCAGAGCTGAGTACAGAGGGCTAATGTATGTAGTGCCATGAGAGCCCCCTGTTGCTAACAGGTATTTTTCAGTGGAGCCAGTCAGCAGCAGATGAGGCTCTCGTCTGTCTGCTTTTACTGTATCAGGAAGGCAAAGCTCCAGGCAGCATGGTGTGGATGTGGAAGGGTACAGCTGCTTCACAATGTGAAGCTTGGTGGGGTGTGTGCAGAACGAACAGCGGAGAAAAACCTGCTATGTGTATCCTCTTCTTTCCTCCTGAATCTGCCCTATTCTATCTGAACATCTGCAGTCATAAACACCATTTTTCCCTTTAAGGTCCTGTAAAAACATGGGCCTGGGGAGGGCTGGATATTTTTTTGCTCAGAGGAACTTTATTCTTTTTTTTTTTAATAAGGAGAAAGCTTAGGAATATAGAGCATCTTGGTTGGGGTAGAGGTATGGGCTACAGACTGTGGGCATGGAGGCTAACAGATACGTGGCACAGGACCACTGAGGCTTCTGTTTCCCCTCCACCTCAAGTTGTGGCAAGGCTTGTCCTTCATCTCAGCACTTGAGCAGGCAAGGACCCAAGTCGACTCAGTGTTGCCACCTGTGGCATGGCTCTCCAGGTGACCTTTAAAGTTCCTTGATGTCTTAGCAGGCTGGCTGCTGGAGACCAGTGAGGCCTCCATATAAACTGAGAGTATTTCAGCTGTCCTAACAGGCAATTTCCATTAAATGCTCTGGGTTTGATGAATTGCCCTCCCTTTACTTCCATCAAATGCTTTCTCCTCTGCTCTAGCTGGGGGCATTATGTTGTTCATAAAAGTACAAACCCTGAGAGCAGTCCTGTGACAGTGGCAGGGTTTGAGAGTGTAGTGTTTGCTGTTTCCTCTGTGGGTAAAGAAGGAAGGCTTATTTGAAATCCAAAAGTCCGTTCAGCTTCAGTTGCAGTGGCCCTGACTTGGCCTTCAGCCCTGCACCTGTAACTTGTTACTTTTCGGTCCTGTAGAGAAAAGTGGTGTCACTTCTACAATGGGGAAATGGAAGCAGCTGAATGACTCAGATATGAATGTGTCTGCTCTTGGTCTAAGGCTCTGCAACATGGAAAACACTTGGGTTTTTTGACAAAGGTGGTTTTAAAAAACCTGGGGACTAAATAAAGATTATTAACAGAGGACATCTCTGAAGATGTTGTTATTGTGAGGTCTTCCATTGTTACACCACTGGAATCACATACCTAGCTTTGTGCCTCAATCCTTATTTACAAGAAACTTAAGGGAGTTGGATATTCAGTTTGCAGCTATTTCTGTTATCTAACCCAATTCTGTTATTTCAACATCTTAGACTGCCTTTAAAATTATATTTCAGGTTCTTGTGCCTCTCTTTTGGTGCCAGGGCTAGATTTGCAAACTAAAACTTTCCCTGGCCTTTGGTCGCCAACACTGGGCAGCTACCTCGCTCTTGTGGACTACCTCAAACTTCTAATTTTAAGTTTTTAATTCATCCAATATGAGAAAAAAGTATGTTCCCTAGTGCTGGGGTTAACTTGGTAGAATGATACCACATCACTTGAAATAGCTTACCCTACCTGGTGGTGAATGGTGTGACTTGAGAGCAGCTCTACCAGGTTTTTTATTTTAGTGGTGAGCATGCTCCTAAGTGTTCTGGGGATGAGCTCTCCCACTCCCTCCAACAGCAGTAAGGAAAAATGAAAGTCAGGGGAGGGTCGTTGGCAACTAAGTTACTGTGCCAGGTAGTTACAAGTCCAGCCCATTAAATGTGAAAATCTATTAATTATTAAAGTTTTGATTATATCTTTCTTTAAGACCCAGGACAACATAGTCATAGCAACACAAATAGGAGGATGTACATTGGATCACATAATTTGCAGGGTGTCTCCAGCTGTGGAAGATTTTGTAAATGTGTGATTAATACCTCCAGTTATTATCCCTAATTGAACAGACACAGTAAGGGCCCTGATAAGCCCCCCTGTACAGCTGTTGAGAGGGATGGGGAGCTGACGGGACCGAACTGAGTTGCATTTTGTCTTTTGTAAGCATAGTATGTTGTTGAAGCCTAGAAGAAAAATATGAGTGATTATTGAAATTCTGTTCCTGTAATCTGCTGAGTACTGATGTCTGAGAAGACAGAGGCTGTTCAGCAATTACGCCCTCGCGTTGTCATTAGTGTTAAGTAATGGGACTTTAATATATTTAGTTATTTAGATCATAATGGTCTATCAGCTTGATATCAAGTACTCAGCATGAAGTCCTCAGCCTTAGTCTTACCTACTTCTCTTCATTTATCAACAAATAGAAGCCTGCAACAGTGTAAATACAGTACTTATTGCAGGACAGAGGCTGCTTGCAGTCTGTATCTTTTCAGCCACTGATATATTGGGCATGAGAGCTGTTTGAAGACATGTTTACAGGTAAAAAAATGCAAGTTTTCAAAGAAAACGTCGTTTTTTTCCATGCAAAAAGTAGTTTTGATGCAATTCTAGCACTTTTCCATTTGGAAACTCTGGATTAAAATTGTATTTTTCCTCTATTTCCTAAGGCACCCTCTTCCACCTCTACCCTGTACTCGCACATGCACACTAGTTTTTAAATCTGGAACCAACGTGTCCATTGAAAGAAAAGTCTTTTGGAGACCTCCAGCTGAAGATATATTGTTTTTTTGTAAAGTTTTTTATCTGTGTGCAATGGGGACATAATTTTTCAAGCATGTCTCTGTGACTTGCTCGTATTTGTAAAGCAATGGCAAGGCTGGAGTTAGAAATCATGTCTGCTAAACCTCAGCTCTGCATTTCTAATGCAGCCAGCGCTTTTCCCAAGGTGGGTGCTTTTAAAATGATGGCACAATCACTGAAATCTGAGATGTTACGGAAAAGAAAAACACAGTATTTTTGAAAAAAAACCTTGATAGAACATTGGGGCAGATGGCAGTGGTAGAGAGATGAAAAGCAGTCCCTTGTGTGAATAAAATACATTCTATTGAGTTCGCTTTGGTTATGGAGCACATTGCACTGAATTTTATAACACAGTGTTATCGCATAAAAAGCGTGTGACTAGATGTCTGTGTTGTTGCAGCTGTCTGCACTTAAAAAAGGCAACAACCTTTGTACCCTCTACCACCCATAGGAGTAGAAAGCCCCTGAAAGGGCCATTATTAGCAGGAAGGTTTGGGGCTTGGAGCTCTTCAGTTCATTGGACTGCCAGCTATTGTGGTCAGCTCTACAACTTGCTTGTGACCTGCAGGTCTCCTTCAATGCTCCCTAGTTCCTAGTTCTTTATGCAACCAATTTAGACAGATCTGTCAGTTCAGAGAGAAGATTTTGAGAGCTGCTGCCACACATTGCCATTTCACATTGCAAATTTCAGACTGGGATATTTTTTTCATGGAGGATGCTTTTTAAAAACAAATGGGAACAAATGGAATCTAAATTTCTTCATGCAAACTGTTTGCTGCTGTACAGCTGTAGTGTAAAAGTCAGATGAGACCACACAGATAAGCACAACTCAAGAAAGAGCCACAATCATGGAATCATAGAACTACAGAATGGTTTGGATTGGAAGAGACCTTAAAGATCATCTAGTTCCAACCCCCTGCCATGGGCAGGGACACCTTCCAGGTGGACAAACCCCTGCAAGAGTGTGCAGGAGCCAGGTGTAAAAAGACATGGTCGAAAGCTCAATCACAAGATCTTCCCAGGCATACTGGACATCACGGCTAAAGATGAGCTGGTGGAAAGTATGGAATTACCTGGTTTTGTTACACATAGGAGAAAGTGTTTTCCCACTGGTAGGGAGAGTGTGATTATCTCCCAGGTGTTAAAGGAGTGTGGTTCTGCCTCTCTCTTGAGATTGATAGTGGGGGGAACGATGGGGCAACACACAACACACTGCTAATCCCTACAGAGGATATCTTCTACTGTACACAGACAGAGGAGAACACTTGAGACATTCTTCCAAAACCCCACCTGCCCTCTGGCTAGCAGAAGTCTTTGATCTCTCTTTCCATTTTGAAGTTATTCATTACCAGAGTGGTATGAAAAAAGTCAGTGGTTCACCAAAAAAAATAGCTGATTGCTTTGCTTTCAGGCAATTTGAGGCAAGTTCTTAAAAGACAAACCCTGGGAGGCAGGGTAGAAGAAAATAGTTTCTACTGTGAAGGAGGCTTATTAAATATAGGGAACATATAAAGAAAATTCACTCTCTAAATATCAGCTGTGCATGTCCAAATTGATTTCATGAATCTATCACCTTTTCTCACCTTTCTCTCCCCTCTGATGAGGTCACATCTAATAAGTTTCCTGCTGCGATCCCAACACTTGGTGAACAATCTATGGGAAATCCATTCAAGTAGCTGTAGTTTGGCATAAAGGCCTTCTATTAATGAACTGACACCAGAAACATAGCTTTCATCTCCTGCAGGGTCACTGCTATAAGGAAGTACTTATGCTAAAGTCATTCTTTTGTTAGGAAACATGGTCTTGACTGAGGTGCCAGACCTCTGGGAAATTACATTTCTATGGAGCTCGAACATAATGAGCAACAAGAAAATCCTACCAGCTCAAAAGCCAGGTTGGTATATTCCTGCTGCACCAACACCCCCAGCTCAGCAGCATTCAGGCAGCATCCAGTGTGCTCACCTCTGCTGAGATAATTGCTAACCTTGGCAGCTTATTCCGTGGTGTGGTGGGTTGACCCTGTCTGGACGCCAGGTGCTTACCAAAATCATGTTGTGGCTCCCCTCCTCACCCAGGCAGGTGAGAGAAAACATGAGGAAAGGCTTGAGGCTTGGGATAAGGACAGGAGAGATCAACTCACTAATTGCTGTCACAGGCAAAACAAACTTGATTTGGGGAAAAACGTATGAACAATCAAATTGGAATAAGATCATAAGCACTAAAAACTAAATCTTAAAACACCTACCCCCTCAACCCTCCCCTTCTTCCCAGGTTGATCTTCGCTCCTGATTTTCCTCTACCTCCTTCCCCCCTCAGTGACACTGGGAATGGGAATGTAGGCTTCAGTTCCTCACATGTTGTCATTGGTGCTTCTTCCTCCTCAGGGGGAGGACTCCTCACACATTCCTTGCTTCATCGAAATTTATCTGCAGTGTCAACTGCCACATGCAATAGTGGTTGCCATTTATTGATGATGAAAACTTTCACTGTTTGGTGGGCATTCTTGAGCTTTATTGAAAATAAATTGATTGAAACTTGCTAAATACATAAAAACAACATTTGGCTCAAAGTCCTGGAGACCACCAGAAATTGTCTGTCAGCCACAGACCATGAGGAAGACACCATACCTGCTTGTTAATGGATGCCTAAGGTGAGGAGTGGGAGATGGCTTCTGTCCAAGAGCATCTCTGGGTGTTGGCATGTCCTTGCTCTGCCCAAGTATGACCAGACGAGTATTAACCATGTGAAACTTGTATTAAAATGGGCCTGCCTAGCTCAAGAAAAGTCTCTGCCAATTGCTTTTAGAGGGTATGATTTTACGAGGTCAACGATTTCTTCTTGCTATGCTTGTTACAGAGCATGTGCAAATATGAGTCAAGTTACAGGATCATTTCTAACAAGGAAGGGCTAGAAAAAGTTAACCATTTTTTGTCTCCCAAACTTCCAGCTGTGAAAAGTGAAAAATATGTTATCTGTCCTGATTTGTCATGTTTTTGTTTCTTGCTCCCACTACTATTTTTTCCTAATTTAAAAAAAAAAAAAAAAAAGTAATAATGCTTAAAGGGATAGAAAGGGGAGGAGAAAAATGAGTTTTGTTTTTCCATTCTTAATCATGGTCTTACATGGTGCTATACTTACCCTTGTTTTGCACAGTTTGTTTGCCTGTCCTGGGCCACTCAATTTTACACAGGCAGGAAGTGGTACTGTATTCAAGTGAATTTTGTATGCTGCATTCAGGTGGGCTTCGATTTGTTAAAGCCTGTGTAGCAAGCAATGGAAACATTTGCAGTTTGTGCTCGGAGCAGTTAACCAGGAGGCACAAAAAGGGTGACTCAGTACTGCTGATATTCATCTTCATTGTATTGATCTCACATTTTAATGATAGAGGAAACACATCCACTGGGTGCTCGTTCATTTTCAGCTAATCCTAATGGGAAAGGTTGGAGAGAAAAATGATTTTTAAATACTTAATCTCTTTAGCAATTAGGTGATTTGGGCTTTTAAATAGTATAAAAGGCTGTAATTTACAACTTAAATGCTGAAGTTTGTGGTTGCCCTGAGTCAGGAAAATGAGTTCTGTGAATGATTTAATAGAAGCTGTCAGATGATGGAAAACTTAGTATCTTTATGATTCAAGTGCTCCAAAGTTTGCATTTTGGCAACTTTATTGTACAAACACCACTAACTGCAGAATCAGACTGGAGATGGATCATGAAAACACTTGTAGAGCTGAAATGCTGGGCCAAAAAATATGTGCATCTAGGGAAAGGAATAAAAGCTGTCTGATTTCTTGCCATTATTTAATGATAGAGAAACAAGCAAGTGGGCAAGAACATAAGAGAACACTCTTCCTGCAGGACTTTATTCATTCTGTTATCTCCAAGCCTAAGCAGAGAAGTTTTGGGCTGGTACCAGAACTCCTAGGAGAGCAATTGTTTACTTTTCTCCTTATTTTCTGTCTCCACTTTCAGGAGCTCAGTGGTCTCTCCAGATTGGGAGATTCCAATTGGCTCTGCAGCCCCATTGATGGGAAGAAAAATAGCAACACTTCTCTGTCTCTGTCTCAACAGGGGAATGGCTACTCCACAGGCACACAGATTGGTAATGCTGGGAGCTGCCCTGTGGCATAGCAGGATAAACGTAGAGAACAATGGCATGGTTTCTTTCAGGGCAAGGTTGATTTCTCAACGAAAAGCATGGCAATGCTATGACTGCTGGGTGTTTGGCAATGTAGTTTTTGATAAACTGCTGAAAACGCCACACGCTTTCATGTTTTGTCTAAAATGTTTGGTGACGGCAAAATTATACATAATGTAAAGAGATGGATTTTGACTTCTTTTTTTCCCCCTCCTTGCTTACTGAGGAGATAGTTTTCCACAGAAATAGAAGTTTTGCTTTGCAGTCTGAGATGTTTCTACAAGCAAATGGTGAAGTGGGGAGGCTAAGATCCTTGAGAAGGAGAGTAAATCAAATTCAGGGTGCTGGGAGCTGTGTGAAGTAGTGCTTTGCAAGGATCTGAGTGACTTGATATTGTTATTGTGTGGCAAGACAGATGAGCTTGGAAATGTGGACTCAGAAGGGATATATCAGCCGAAGATCAGCTCTGCTGAGGCTCGACAGTGTGGAATGAGGGCTAACTGTGATTTGGAGACATGTTTTGTTTGCTACTCTACCTGCTTTTGTAACCAAAGCCAAGATGCAAGTAATTTTACAACAATATATGTTGTGATATATTAATGAAAGACTTAAATAGGTTGTGAAACTGAGTTAAACAGAGGTTACAGTATTTAATTTTGTTTAAATGAAAGGGGGTTTGTACCGATTAAGAAGGCCAGTCAGTGTGGATCTGTTTTCTGTGCAGCCGCTTTCCCAAGTCATTCGGAAGTTTTCTTTATCAAGAACTGTGTGGCATATGAGGAGATGATGCATCATCCCAGTCCTGTGGAATCTGAAGTGGCATGTGGCATTTCCACGTGCTCCTGCTGAAAGAGGGAGCAGTGAGTCTGCTGTGTCTCAGGCAGGCCTGGTGGAACAGGATTAACATGACTGGTATGTATTTGGCTCAGCAAAAGGGAGTGCAACTTCTGCAGGCAGCAAGGCAAAACAAATAATTTCAATTGAGAAACTGTTTAATAAAAATGAAACAGCGTTTTTTCCTGAACTCTCTCATTCTGGAAAAAAAAAAAAAGCTAATGCTTTCTTGTAAGCACTTCTATTTTCTCTTACATAGGAGAAAAAAAGATTGAATTACTAGAATTTCCCATTCAATAGAAACGTTGATTCCTGCCTGCCCTCCTTCCCCTGCCACATAAGGCAGAAGATTATTCTTGAAACTGGTAATAAAGGACCAGAAACGGAACACTCAGTTACAGAGGAGAGTGAGACAATTGTGTCAATATTGCCATTTAAACATGGATGGTGTCAAAGAGAAGGTTTTTTTCAGGGATCTGCTCCTGCAGTTCCTGGTTAGCCACTAATGCTGAAAAGTATTCCTGCCTCTGTTTGCTGGGCTGGGCATGTCTGAAAACTTCCAGCTTTTCATGCATGCAGTTAAAGGTGAATTGCACTTTTTTGAAATGCTGCTTGGAGTCATGTGTGCTGAGAGCTTTTCAGAAGACTGGACTAAATTGGTCCAAAACCCTTAGTTTTTAATTGGGAGAGGAGTTATTGATGGACGGAGTAAATCGAGGTAAAGGTAAGACAGTAGTGAACAGAATGAGTCACGCATGGCAAAGAGCAACTCACTAAATTAATGCTTGCTTTGTCAATGCGTGTGTTTTGTAGGGCTGGGAGCAGGGCTGACATCTAGAGAAGGCCAGAAAAGTACTTCTTAGATCTAGAGCTGTTCCCTCTGCATATTAGAAGAAAGACAGTGTGGATAAGAAGCTTATGGATGTGGCTATCTTTTAAAGAGTTCAGGAAAAGGCAGAAAGGAATTTGGCCCTGATCTGAAGGAGGTTGGACACAGACCTGGGGATATAGCCAGAGGAAACAATGATGCTTCTCTAAGTCCAAGGGTGCCCCATATGGATGTGGTGGGGACAGAACACCCTCTCTAGCGCTCAGTTTAATAGCCATGAATATTGTGCTGGCCTAGCAAATGAGGTTTGTACATTTTTTGGGAGACTTGGGAGCTCCTTTACTATCATGGCCAATCTTCAATGTCTGGTTATCCTACTTATTGACTGAGTACAAGGCAGAGAGATGGAGACTGCAGTCAAGGTTTACTTGTCTGCAGTGATGTATTGACTTCCTTGCAGGATACCTCAGTGTTTTTTCCTCCCTAGTGCAGGTATGAACTCTGAAATTCGTATGAATATACACCTCTTTGAGCTTAGCATTTGTGCAGGCAGTTTCTCCACAGATAAATCAGAGGCTTCTGTTGCTTAGATATCTTAAAGGGTAATATCTTAACACTGCAAGGTAATAACATTCTCCTGCTATAATTTCTCTAGCCCATTAGTTTGAAGAGTGATTTACACTTGGAGGAATTAAGAGAGTTGTCCAGCCCATACAGGATGCTGTGGCTAAAGTAGTACAAGTGTATCTGTAATGCAGCTCTTTATGGTGGTTTCTCGTCAGCTCTGAATGAGGTGGAGGTCAAACCAGGAGAGGTTCAGGACTTGCTTTGAGACCCTACTTTATATTGGTGATGCTCCTGCTTAAAAATAATGAACAAAAATAATAACTCTTTTAAGTTATCTTGCTTAAATAAATACAGAATGTACAACAGCAGTGGCAGTATTGCAGATGTACCAGAGGTACTCAGGAGGTTATTTAGTCCAGCCACCCACCCTGAGCAGGGCCAACAGCACCTTCAGACCAGGTTGCTCAGGACTTTTTCAGCACAAGGGCAGATTCCTGACGGCTCTGAGCAAGCTGTTCCAGTGTTTTATTATATCTCAAATGAAATCAGAAAATAGCCAAAAGGCAAAAACAATTTCTTGTTTGCGGATTCTGTTGTTTTGGTAGTTACGTATTTGTTTCTTTATGTAAACCAGCCCCTCTCCCTATTTTTTTGATATGTTTTTGTGACTTGAAGGATGTTAAATCCCCTTATCTATCTTATTTTATTCACATTTTTTTTAAAACTGAAAAGCAGTGAAGGGAAAAAACCGCATAGGGAGGAAATTTCAGTTCCTTTCTTTTAAGTCCTTTTCTATCTGTGCAGAGGATAGAGCAGGACTGGAGATCACCTGCTGTTTCTGACATAATCCTTTGGGATTTGAAGATGTGAGAGTAGAGTCTATTTCTGATCTTTGCTGCTTTCAACAGCAAAGGCAGCTCTTGGAACTGAAGGACTGGGGCTCAATCCTTGATTGTACTGAAAAAGATGCAGTTTACTTTCTCATATCAGACCCATTCCTAACAGAAACTATAGCCCAGCCAGGTTGCTGCTGAGGGTGTAGGCAAGTGTATCTCCAGGAAACAACTGTGTTGTGGTAAAGTGCTGTAGTATGATAGCCAGAAATGGACTTCTGAATTGCTGTGTTCCTTCCTCTGAACCAAAATGTTACTGCCTTGACTACCACCAGAACTGTGCTCAGCCATACCCACCTTCCACTGAATGGGTATTTAAAATCTGCCTGTGTATGGGACAGCTTTTATGCTGCTGCTGAACAAGTGAGGTGTCAGGAGAGAAGGTCACTGGAAGGACTTTAACCAGGCTTCCAAAGCTGAGCTGCCATAGACTATGCTAACAAAAATAAGGAAGAAATCAAAACCAAGCAGTTGCCTGCCAGCTTCTTGCACAGAAGGAGATGCAGTGGTGAGCAAACCAGTGTTTGCCAAGTGGGAAAAAGGACACTGACTGGCAAGGAGAAATGTTATTTGATGGTTTGAGGGACAAGCAAATGGAATAAACCCAAACCACTGCCTCTTCGTCAGAATGGGACAACATGGAAATTAATTTGTAGCTGCCATTTTCCGATGATAGCTGTCTCTAAACTTAGTGATAATGCCTGCAATTTTTTCCAGAGAACCAGAACAACTTTGCCTTTGCCTCTGCACTTTCTGCAAGATCTGTGTGAAGCCTCTTGATGATGGGCAGACTGTTAATTTCAGTCATCAGCCCAAGTGTGGCAGCAGTAATCAAAAATGGATGCTTAGAGTAAGGAGACTAACAAAGCAGTAAGAGCAAATACTGGCAAGTATTAGCAAATATTTGTTAGTATCACTGCTGTTATACAGTGCAGTGTGAGTTCCAGTCAGTGTCAGAGAAAGTTTAGAGCTCTGCTGGAACAAATCATAAAACTGTAATGGAAATTTTGGGTCCCAGCTGTTCAGGGAACAGCTTGAACCTTCTGATAAGCTGAATTACAGTGGGACTGGGGTGCCTGACATTTTAGATTCCTTGAGAAATCCTATCCTAAGAAGTTGCTTTCTGCTTTGCATCAATTCTGCAGGTACTCTTGGGTGTGTTCTGCCTCTGCTCTCACCAGTAGGAGCTTTGCCACATGCTCTGAGTGTGTCTCTGCTTTCATTCTGCCAGCTTCATTTATCAGGTTTGCTTTATATTCTGCAAATGCTGAATTGATTCATTTGGCAGACCTATGGATTTGCCTCACACCAGTTGTGGTTTAATATGGAAAATAAAGAAGTGGATTTCAAGTACCACATGTTCTAGTATCTCTGCCAGTAAAAGAGTATATGGAAGGACAAAGCAAATCTCAACTGATATCCATTTTTCATTGTCTGTCTGCTTAAGCAGTGGAGCCCAAGAGTTTTTCTGATTCACCCCAAAGGGACAATCAAAGCTCACAGACATTAAGTGTTGATTTAATTTACTGGATTCAGAGATACTCTTGGAAACTATAGTCAGATCCTCTCATGTATTTAGCACCCAGTATTGGATAACTCCTTTATACATCATTGCTACATTAAAAAACATTCTTAAGAACACGGGTTTGCCAGAAATATTCTAAGGGGTTATAGAGGTGTTATTTCACTTTTACAGTAGAAAAATTCAGAGTTTACTTAAGTTCTGATTTTTTGCTTTGGGTATGAAAATATTGAGCTGTTGTGCATTTCTCTCTTTTGTCCCCTGTGCAATTGTGGATGTACAGGAAAACAGAAGGCTTGTTCAAAGTTTGGAAAAGATTACTGCAGTGGAGCAGACTGGTTTCGCAACAGCTTTCAGATTTTCAAAAAAAGTTTGAGAACTTGTGCTTGTTTTGAAAACCAGGAACTTCTGAATGTTTTCATGATACTACATAGCATCAATTGCTGTACCTGCAACTTACAGGTCTTTCTAATAAGAAGAGAAAGGTGACCCTAGATCTGAGAGGTCTTCCTTTGTCAAAAGGAAAAAAAAATCATGGAGGCATCTGGAATATGATGTGTATTTCGAAAAGAGTTCCTGGAAAAATGTGTCTTAGCAAAAAATATTCCAACCAGCTCTCCTTGGAACCCATTATATCTAAGGGCAGATCTAGAAATTATTTCAGAAAAGATGTGATGTGCGTATCTTGCCCAGGTGTCAGTGTACTAACAGAAACTATGAAGATAATACAAATACTAAAAGACACAAATCTGCTCTTGCAAATAACATTTCCGAGTTGCATCTGCAATCCTAATTTTTTATGTTGCTTGAAAAGGATGATGACTTTGGAATATTTACATAGCGAGCTATGCTAATTGTCTCTCTCCTCAGATGCTGTAAGGTCAAATTTGGAGGTTGCAACTTAGACACTAACATTGAAATGCGGAACACCTAATATTTCATTACTGGGACCTTCCTTGGTTGATCTAAACTAGGGTAAAATAACTACTTTGATTTGCTAGTGCAGTAAAACTGTTTTGCACTGGCATAAATTAGAATGTCAAATGTGAAACAGTAAAATGAGAATTAGAGATCTGGATTTCTACATGGAAAGTATACACTGTAGTAAAAAAATACTACGCTTGAATCTGGGGGTTACAGTAAGAGATTGTTCTCACACCAGGTTTTAATTAGGGGAGCATCAAGCCTGAGAAACTCCACTGAATTTTTCAGTTTTGCTGTACTGTATTTCAGCAGAATTTCATCAGCCATGGCTTGGATCTGTAATGTATAAACCTGCTGTAGTTAAACCTGCAGTGCTAAAGGGGCTGACATGAAGGAGATATTTACAATACATAGAAACATTTAAAAGTCCTTCGAATGAGAAGTGAGATGGAAGTTCTCACTTGTGACTATAGGTTCCTGTCTGTAGAGGTTATGAAATGTTTTCTTCTGCTTCTCCAAATCCCTTCCTGTAGTTTGTCCTTTTGATTTTGAAAAACTCGTTGCTCTCCTGAACCTGCCATCTGTCAGGTGGAATCATCCTATTTTTGCAAAAAAGGAATGCAAATTGTTGAGAGTGCTTGAGAACTGTTTAAACACCATTGCAATGTTTTATGCACAAAAGGGGTGCAGCTTTCTTTGGCCTCTGATGTTCGGACTCCTTTATGGATGATGGGAAGCTGAAGTATCTGTTGACACTCAACAAGTGATTGCTCTGAGAAAGGCTCCGAGGGATCTTACTGAAATCAAAAGGAGGGACGCAGCATTTGCGTGGATATCAGGGAAACATCTCCTGCGTATGGCAATAACAAATTTTTGACACCTACCACTGACTTCAATTTTAAGTGCCATGCTGCAGGTGCAGAAAGGCCTGGAGAAATTTTGCTATTTTGCTTAACTTTTCCACTTTTTTCCCACTTTTCCCATGTCTCTGCGCTGAATGCCATGGGGACCCAGAGTTTTGGCTGGGCTCCTTCCAGAACACAGGGTAGGAGATGCTTAAATCTTAGTCTTTGCTTGGGCATGGTTACTGAAGAGCATTGGATCCAATGCGTATGACCCTGCTGTTGCTCTGTTTTCTTCTCCTAGTGGTTTCATCTAAAAACCCTGAACATGTCACCAAGTCCCTCCCCAGCTCCTGCCACTTTTCTGCTCATGAGGCATCCAGCAAAGGAAGCCACTGCAATTTTTTTCTCCTGGAGAGCAGACACAGGGCTCTAAAAAACAGTCATCAGGTACAGAGCCTGGGGAGAGAGCTGTGAGAAGGGACTCTGACTAACAAGACTGGTGAAGAGTAGGGACTACTTTGAAAAATGACAGCCTGGGCAGAGACTAATGAGGAAGAGGTGAATCTGGGTGTGTGGTGAGTGGCTGTTGTAGAAAAAGGATTATAGGGAAGAGAAGAGGTGCTGAACAAGTAGGTAAAATTGCCTGAGACCACCTCCTCTTCACTGAATGGGCAATGTGGTTGTGACAAGGAACCTGCAAGGAAACCAGCTAATACAATATAGAAATGTGGAGAAAGAGCACGTAATTGTGCCCAAGTATCTTCTTGAATCAGGGTCCTGTTGCTGCTAAAGTATAAGACAACTGGATTTATCACTATTTACTATTAATCAATTTCTCTTTACTATTAATCTATCTCTATTTACTATCTCTATTTACTGTGTCTATTTACTAACTCTATTTACTGTTTGTCTGTCATCTTTCCCTCACTCAAAGAAATGTGTAAAGAATAAGCCTAGACTTAAGCAGAATCATGGAGATATTATTTGAGATTGTCACAGTCCAAGTCATTAGCTTCTTGTGCAGCTTTGTGGTTGAAGGCCTCTCCTGAAACCATCTTATGAATCTGTTCACCTTCCCAGACTTGTGGTTTTGTTTGCACAGTAAACTAAATTAGTTTATTAAACAAAGTAGTCATAAATAGAAGCTAAATTAAAACTGATCTCGGATGATATTCTTAGTAGATGTAGCCTCCTGATGCAATGTGCTGTGATGAAGCCTGCCATTGTTCAGATGCATTGCAGAAGCCTCATGCTTCGCATGACAAAGACCTGCTACCAGCCACAACTTCAACCTGCCTGTATTCGAGGTTAATGGAGCTAATCAGGGTGCGGGGGAGAAGAAAGAGTGGGTGGGTGGGTTGCCTAACAACGAAAGGTAAGGTGCAAGGAGAAGCTTTTTTTGCTTGTTTGTTTGTTTGGAGAGGTTCTCAACATCGATCATCGATCTCTGTTTCCTTAAAATCAGGGATAAAACTTCCAGTGACTGCCTGCCCTTCTGAGTTTTAGTATGCAGCCCACCTGCACACAGCCCTTTCTTCTGCAGGAGCTGGCTGTACAGTCTGTCTTGATTAGATCCTGTAGCTTTGGCATTCTTTCAAATTCTTCTGATACCCATCTTGTCAAATCTGCCAATTCTTTCTTAAAATACTAACAAAACACAGAAGACAAGGTAATGTACTAACCTGGTATTAAAGCTTTCTTTGTTTTGATTTGCTATTACCTCTTATTTTTCTCACTGTAAGGGACACAAAAGAAACAGAATAGATACCAGATCAACAATCAAATTACAATGCTTGCATTTTAGCAGTCCATGCTGTCATGATTCACTGTAATCAACTGCGGTGCTCCGGGTGCAGGAAAGGAGTTGAGATAACTTGATAAAGCACCTCTACTGTATTCAGGCTTCATCTGGCCCAAGCTTTTGCTTTGTTAATACTTCAGGTTGCACTAGGATGTGACCTTCTTAAAAGAGATCAGTTGGGGATGAATTCTCATGGGTTTAGTTTCATCACAGTACTGTAGTGGGTAAAAAAGTGTAATCTTTTTTAGTACAGTTGTTCCATTAAGAGGCTTCAAGTTAACCATTTGTTATTCTTCATTCTTCTTGGGAGTACTGTATAATTTATCTGACTTTGGGAGAGCATAATCAGCAAAGGAATAATGTTAAAGAACATAATTATGACCTTCCATGTTATTGTTGTGTGTGTTTGTAGAGGAGCCTTGGGTGAGGTCAGACCACGCACACGGTGTTTGTCCTGACCATGTGCTGTGGTGTGCTGGAAGTGAAATACAGATGTAAAGACTGGGTGAGAAAGCTGCAGTGGCTCTGGGTGGCTGAGTGACCAGGACTGGTTGTATATTTGTACATGAAAAATGCCTTCCTGGGCCTGAACTTTTGCACAAGGGGAAACAGCAGTGAAACAGTCATAGGACTTGCTCCCAGCAGTTGTGTTAATATAAAGACTCAGTCCTGCAGAATCCATATAAACTCCTTGGTTTCTGGACTCTAGAGCTCTTTAGGAGGCTGAGGGCTTGTGCTGCCTCCTTTCTAGAACATGTGTTTTATGGAGAGGGAAATCAAGGGCCTCACCTGGCTTCTCTTTACAGGTAAATGGGGCTGCTACATCAAAAGCTTCCCTCCTTTTTCTCCATCCCTCCTAAAGTGTGGATGTATGCAGGGATGAACTAGCAGTGAAAAGCTTGTGGTGGCTTGTTCTGTGGCTGGGAAGTGGAAGAGGTTTTACAGCTGAGATGACATTTCTGTGTTTGTGTGAAAGAAGCAGCGTAGCTCTAAGAGCCCATGAGCCCAGATTAAGTGTCTTATTTTTTACATACATCATAAATAAAACTTCAAAGCTCTGAAAGTGAGGAAGGGGGATAAGAGCACATTCTCCCATTCACTAGAAGTGTTTTTGCCTGCCAGAACCATTTACTAAATCTGCTAAACAGCTTTGCTAAGGTGTTTATCCCACCAAGACAGTTCATAGCTGTGGGCATTCAGGGATATAGAAATGAATTCAGGCTATGCCAAGCATACAGGACAATGTTTCTGAGCCTGACACAATATAGTGGCTCATCTGCATAATCCCTCCATCCTGCTTGAGATGGAGAATGGAAAAGCAGTAGATACTGTATGTCAACCCTGACAGCTTTATTATAACTAGAGAGTCTGTTCTTCTGGTCTTGCTACTTTCTTCTTGCCAGCATTCAGCCTGCAGGGAGAGGGCTGCATTGCCCCCTTTGGGGAGCTGGAAAAGCCTGGAAGGGTGGCAAGGATGCAGAGATTTCACTTTATACTCTCCCTCACTGTATCTGGAGATGCTGCCGATTGCCACTCTGCAGATACATTGAAGAGAGCACATGTGGCTGTATGGGCTGGCCTGTGTGAGGTAGTGCACAGTGGCTGAGCAGGGGAAGGCAGGGGCAGGTTTCCAAACCCGCCAGCTCCTATTTAGGCATGTCCATAAAGTGGCTAGATTTTCAATAGGCTACTGCTCTCAGCAGGAGTTGCTGGGTGCTGAGGCCTTCTGAAAATTTGGCTTCTTGACAGTACAATGCATCACTTAATTGGAAAGATTTCTTTCGGCACCCTGTGAATAATCTGTTCTGTTTGAGTGTAAATAATATCTCTAATATTTCCTTTTTGGCTTTTGTGGAATATCATGGGGGTTTTTTTCCCCTGAAAAAGCAAAGAGAGACTCTCTCTATTTATTGAAGTTGGGTGAATAATTTTCAATGAATAATTTATTCAGGGAATCAAATCTGTTTCTTCTTGCAAAAATCTCCTCTCTTCAATTACTTACTCAAATGCATGTGACAAAATTTTTTTACTGGCTCTCTTCAACCCCTCACATCCCTCATGCATCCCTTCTCATGGAGTTGGAACAAGATCAGTTTGGGACCTTGTTGCCCAAACATGTTGAGTAATGTGGCAGCAGCTTCTTGGGAAGGCAATCATATGCATCTGTCATGCAGGCATTTAAAATGGTGTTGGTTCTAATAAGCATTTGGGGCAGTAGGAATCAATTGTTCATGATTTCCAGAAAGTATCAGATGACAAACCCTAAAAAAGTGCTCCTCTGTTGTGCAATAATGTCATGCCCACTGGGCAGAATTTCTCTGCAATCCCACTGAGAGTTGCTCAGCACTTGAATGCAGACAGTAGATCCAGCAGATAGCTCATTTGTTTTGGAGGCATTTGTCCTGGTGCTGTAGTTGGACATCCAATTCAAGGCTTGCAGGTTCCTGTATCCACACTATTCCCAGCTTACTACTTGTCCTTATTCCTGGTTTCTTTGGTTTGGTTTGTGTAGTTTCCCTACGTAGATTGTAAAGCTTTCACAGCAGGGACTTTCCCTTACCCAGTAAATCTGCAGGAGGCAGAGCAAGGAGATGGAATCACTCCTTTGCCCTGCCTCTTGATGGCATGACAGCAGATGCAGTCCTGTGGACTTCAGGTGCAGACTTAACAATGTCTCCAACTCCTTTAATTTCACTGAACTGCTTTAGAGAATAAAGTGCAAGGTGTCTAGTAGCAGAATTAGTTGAAAGACTGAGGTGAGATACTTTGCTGAGATAATTCACACCTCCTACTGTAGCTGGCAAAAGGGACATCTCCATCAGAGGCTGACATGAAACTGGCAGACTGACTGAGTGTTCTGGGGCAGCAGAACACTCCAGCAGCCCGATCAGTTGAATAATTTTGGCACCTAACTTAAGAGCATAAAATGAGATGATGTGAGTATGTGTGTTCAATGTAATCTCAAGAAAAGTGATTGGAAGTCCATCCCAAATTTCTTTCCCAGTCAGTATATTCCTGTGGTATGAAGCCTTTTAAGAGTCAACTGAGTCATGGCTGGGCAAAGATTGAGCCATCTGATACTGATATACAGGTCCTGTCTGAATTTATATGTGATCAGTGCAACACTGTCCCAGATTTCAGGGCACCTACACAGTTAATGTTGGCACCGTGTCTCCAGTACAGATGAAAATCAAATTAGTCAGAGTGTAAAGGCTCCATGGACGCCTGGAGAATATCTTAAATTTGTCTAAATTTTTAAACAAAATTTAAGCCTTACAGAAGTTATGTCAAGGTTAATTTGCTTTAGTGTTCTTTTGTCTGCTTGAACCAGTTGCCTGTTCTCGTCCATCTGTGCTGTCTTACTGCTAGCAGGAGACTGGGTACTTTTGAGGATCACTCTCCTCCAGGGGCCATTTCTGGGACTGTAGGAGCTGAGAAAGACTCTCAATCTGCATTTACTGCAGTACCTCTGAACCTGCAACACTCTTCTTTAATAGACAAATCTTTGTCAGAGAAACTAAGCAATGAACTTTATGCAAGCATCTTCCATAAATTACTGCTAACTAAATCAATAGCAAGCCTAGCCTGCTACTCTTAGCTTATTTCCTTCTCTCTATGCATGAGCAAGTGCCAGCATACCTGCTGACTGCACAAATAGCACAGACAGGGTGTCCCTAGAACGAAAGCCACAAGCAACTTGGGCAGCATGGCCCTTAGTGAGTGAGATCAGCCTTGAAGTGAGAGGAGAGCATGAAAAGGGCATTCTGGAAGATGCTGGATCAGATGATGTGTCTCACCATGGTTTAAGTACCCATATTTCCCAAAGCAGTCTGCCCTTCAACTTCCCATTTCAAATTGTTATAAAGGATTTAACTTGAACAAAGAACTACTGCATACGCAAGGTGACAGAAAAAATTGGTTTAAGTAAGGCATCCAGTGTTGCTCTTCAATTTCCTCTTGAATTTTGGACTGTGACTGGTTGGTATCAAAGTCCATTGTGTGCTTTGCCTGTTAGCAAAAGTCTTGTGGAGACTGAAGCTGTGGCTTGTGTCTGGCTGAATGACTGTGCCCATGCCTCTTAGCCAGAGCAGACTCCATGCCTGTGGACTGAAGCTGTTAATCGTTCCCTAAATTCCAGCGGAATGATGAATCAGAGGCTTCTCTAACATGAAAAGTGTTTTGATTCAAAAGTATTGAGGCCCCTGTAAAAGAGGAATATTGTTGATCTAAAATCATCACATTTCACAGAAGATAATTTATGACATGTTATGCCTTTGGGGAAAAAAACTGAAAAGGAAAGTAATTCCTGAGGGAGAAAGATAATATCTGATAAGTGAAATTAGTCATAAGTTGGGGAAAATGTATGGTAAAACATGAAAGTATGTTCTCATGAAATAATTTTGTAGGATTTTTTAGAATAATTTTTTTCTTCCAGATCACCCCCTTGCATATTTTCCTGTATAAGAGATTGCTAGCGTTTATAAAATGTCTAATTGCTTGCTATGTCTTTTCAAGCTATTTCAAATAAATCATAGAGAGAAAGGTGCCTTTCTAAACATTGCCTAGTGCAGAAAGTAAAAAATGGGTAGTCAGAGATACCAAAGCCAACACAGTAAACTTAAAAATCATGGCAGAAACTTGATTCTAATCAGATAAAATGCTGCTTAGATCTCCTATAAACTAAGCCCCAAGGGTGCAAACTACATTTTTATGAGATGGTTCCCCAAACACCAGTTTTGTAACTGCATATAATCTAAATGTGCATTTCCATAGACTTTCTGCAGCAATTTGTGTAAGGCTTATTGTATCACACAGATACAATACTAAAAACAACATTTTAGTTAGAAAGTACTCACTGGGCAGCGAAAGAGAAAGGGGCCTGTGGGAAATCCTATTTATTTGCATTTGGTGTTTGCATTTCTTGCTGTAAATGTTAAATACATGCCTCCTGTTTCAGATTGCACAAGCCCTTCATTTGGGTTTTCCAGCACCATCTGTAGTCAACAGACTACAAAAAGAGGAGAGGCAATGCTCTGGCTGTTGTAATAGCTAAATCAATTTTTGTTGTCATTTTTACACACACATTACATAGGTACATAAAATCAGGTGCCAGGTTCTCTGCCAGCAGTATTTACCGATAGGTAGTTGTGGAGCATGGGGGGCTATCGGGTATGAGGAAGCTGTCCATGGAAAAAACTATTGAACAAAATGAACCAAACAGCAGAAAACACTCTCGCTACCCCAGGCAAGAAAATGGCTAGAAGTTGAAAGAGACTCCATTTATTTTTTTGTTCTAAATTAAAATCGTGGGGGAATTGCTGTATGGAGCAGCCCAGGATTGTGAGTAATTTAGTCAGAACCCCAAACCCGTGTTACATGAATTAATAACACTGGCCAGTATTAGTGCAGAGCACTGAATGTTGTGTTGGTACCTGAACCAGCGGAAGGTGAACGCAGGTTATTGTCCCTCTGGTCTGGGATATGCATCTGATATGGGCTTTAAAAGAAAGCCAGTGCTTTGTTTAAAGCAACAAAATTCTTGACTCTGGCATGGAAATGAGAGGAGAATGATGATGAGATTTACAAGGCATCAAAAACCTGAGAAATTTTTGGCTAACGTTCATAAATTGTCTCATGGGCATTCTGGATGTGCCTGCACTAGGCAGAATTTAAAAAAGTATTTCCAATATTTTTGAGACCAAAAAACTCAAAGAAATCTTCCCCTCATCTCACAATTAATTTAAATATAATCAACAAAAAGCCCAAGCCAAAAAATAATTAAGCAAAAGGAGATAGAAATCTCTTACAGAATTGGTTCTGCCAGGAATATATTTGTTGTAATATCCCACTAGTGGCCAGTAAAGGAAATGGAAAGTGAAAATCATGCCAAGATTACATATTCACAGCTCTGCCTACTCTGTTCTCAGTGCCCAGAAGCATGAAGGCCTGAAACAACATCATTTTTAACATTAAACTAACTCTTGTCATGTGGAAGTGGAAGATGAGCTAGATCTAAGATATATATAGCCCTTCTGCTACAGAAGGTTGGATTCTAATTATGAAACTTGTAGGGGAGGCAGCAAGAAGCCTCTGCTGCTGATAAAAAGACTGACCCTTAGTGAATTTCTAGTGGTTTAGGTGCTTAGTTGTCCCAAATAAGAACAAATGAAGTAGGAAGGAAGCCCTCTGCATTACAGTGCTACAGATGCAATGTACACCTGTTATTTAAAGTGAAAACCAACATGTGATTTTTGGCTTGCCAAGGGCTGGGAAAGGCGTATCAAATGGCAGGGTATTCTGGATAGGTCTGAGATTGTCACAAGACCTGGCATCTCCTCCTGCCGTGGTCCATCTGGTATGAAAAGCAAAGCCTCTGCAGTGGGAACTCCAGAGTAGTGCTGGTTTAGGGGAGTGGTCCTGCTCACCTGTGGATGCTTTAGGACTTCTTGTGGTAATATCCAAGAGTGAAGTTTGTTTACTCACTGCACCATCAGGGCTCTGAATGAGCTATTACAGTCCAAAAGGCAAATATGTATTTATTTAGACAATTTTTAAAAGATTGATTTTTGATCCAGTTCATGGTAAAAGCTCCTAAGGAACCAGCTATGTAAATCCTTCTTTAGCTGTATAAATACTCTTTTTATTCTCTCTGTAGTTAACTTTCATGTGATGGCACGAAGGATGAATGATGATTAGCTGGAATCAGTGCTTGGGAAAGAGGGAGAACAGGGAAATGGATTCTCTGTCATATATTTTCTTATGAGACTTTGGTAATTAAACACTTTACAAGCAGGATAATAACCAGTAGCCTTTCACTGTTATGGTATTTATCCTGGCTCTGCCATTCAGATTGGCCCAGTCATATCACCTCCATTTCCTCATCTGTACAATGGTAATAAAAGTATTGACCTTCCTAATAATGTCTCTAAGAGATGGAAAGAGGAAATGCTCTGTAAGATCTGCATAATTATTGTTAACTTCAAGCTCTGAGCAGTTCTCTTGGAGCCGATGGGAATGCTCACATGTGGAGCTAGTTACAGTACTGGGAGCCACTGATGGCAGCAAATTGTGGAAAACTGGCCTTCTGATGGATCATAAGTCTGCTTCTGGAAAACTGTTTTTGCTTTCCATATGGGCTGGGACTTTCAGTGATGCTTTAACAAGTTATATGCCTGGGAGTTGGATGCATGACTCTTTCAAGGTTTTTGAAAGTCCTTGCAAGGAAGCAGGGGATTGCTGTTGGAATTGCAGTCTAAAATTACAAACCAAGCACATTAAAAAAAAAAGAAAGAGGAAATTGTAGAAGGAGGGGGGAGGAAATCTTAAGTTATTTTGGAAATGGATACTTCACTGGAAGTGAAAGTGAAAATTCGAAAAACCACTGTCAATAGAAAAGAAATTCTGGTTTTGCTATTCTAATGTGAGTGTAAACATTTTATATGAAAATGGACACTGCAGGGTGGGGGGGAAATCTGAGGTATAAAGCACATGGGAATATCCATGATTTTTTTTTGCTTAGTTGAGCCTGTCTTCAATTCCTGTTTGGATGGACTGAAATACCAAAATAAGTAACCTGATTTTCAGCACTGCTTTGAGCAGTCTTCATTAAAGAGAAAACAAGTGACCGTAGCCACCTACTTTGGAAAAAACCTCAGCCATTTCTTTTCATTGATGCCACTTGCTTTCTTTTAGTTATGTTAGTACCCAAGAATCCTCTCACTTGAGCCATGATTTCTCTTCCTTCTCTTCCAATCTAAGTGGGTAATGTTCATATGCAAATTTTCTAGAAAGGTCTCTTGGCAAATACAGGGGAAAAAATCCAGCAAAACTTCTTAGCAACAGCTGGGAAGAACATCAAGAGGGAATCTTTCTTTCTCAGCCTTGGAAACGTGTTGGCATTCATATCTCTGCTCAGTGCTCTGCTGGAGCTGTGTGCTTATTAGTGCTCTTACAGTGCAGACAAACTCCACTGATTCAATATATATGCTTGTCCCACATCCTTCATTCATATTTTAATCCAAAAGTCTCCATTGGTGCATGCTACAGTACTGATCCAAAGCTCAGCAAAGTTAGTAGAGACATGCAAGATGACAGCAAGGGCTTATACTCTCGTCCCTCAACGTCCCTAAATCCCTGTGCTACATCCCTCTCATCAAGGCATTGAACTGATTCAGAATGTCTTTGTGCTTAATATTTCAAATGCCTGCTACCTGTATGTGGTCTGGGCAGTGAAGAAGTCCTTTGGCCTTTTTTGGGAACTGCAGCAAACAGTGGTTTGCATTTGCAGGCATGGGATACCCTGTTCTTTATTTGCTCTTGACATTGGTATGGTGCAGGGACATTGAGGGGCTTAGCACTAGAAACAGGCTGCGGTGAGGACAACCATGGCAGGACTTTTTCCAGTCTGAAATATGAAAAGTGTGTTCCTCTTTTACGCAGAAAAACACAGGAAGATGGCCCATGTAATTACTGGAAATCAGCAATCTGTCTCCTGTCATTCAGTTTAACCCATGTAAACTTGCCATGTGCAATGGATACACTCCGTGGGTGTGATTTCAGAGAAGGAATGGTCCATCTGGTTTATGCAAATGCTGCTTTAAAGGAGTATGACTGACAGTTTTTTCCAGGCACAGAGTGCAGCGGACAGGCTGGAAGCTGGTTACTTACCGGCTCGGATACAAAAGATCTCTCTATCAAGCATGCTGTCAAAGTAACAGAAGCTGAGATTATTAGCAGAAGCAGGCAAATAATGGGAATGTTGTGGCTGAGCAGGTAAGCCAGAGCTCAGCTGTTTGTGATGTGAGGTGACTCACATGGAGGAAGAAAGGCTCACCTCTTCTGAATGGACAGTGATTTTTGTAGATAGCTCTAATTTGTAAAACCTGCAGTAGCATTTGAGGATGTGCCTTACAGCAGAAGTGATCCAAAGGGTTCACAAAAATGAGGAGTGATCATAAGTACAACTGCATCCTCATTTCCTCTCCTGAATATGGTGCTTCTGTTCTGATCTAGCTGTTCCAGTAATAAATTTCAAAATAATTAAATGACAATCACACCTGTTTTTCTTATTCAAAGTTCCAAAACCTACTGCTAAGTATGTTGTCTTGCATATTTGTCTGCTTAATTTGTACCTAGAGATGCTTTATCTTTAGTTTTCTTTCCCTCTTTGAGATTTCAGATTACTGATCTGTAGAAAATGGGCAGTTTGCCTTTACATTATATGAATAGCAGAATAGGATCCTGTCACTGAGAAAAGTACTATATTTATGACTCATTATAATCCATTCATTGCTTCACAGACCCAGAGCCCTCCAGGGAATACCACAAACCCACATAATTTTCCCAAGTGCTCCATTTTGCATTTGGATCTTTGGTTTAGCTGACAGATATGAAAAAGGAAGAAAAAGGTGCAGGAAGGCAGGGAGTCCATGCAATTGTGCATGTACAGATGCTCAGCAGGGACAGCAGGAATTTCAATTCCAATCTGTCCCTGTCATGCTCCTGGTCCCCATTCCTTCTGATGCTGTAACAACCATGAGGAGCAGAGCGGGTGAACTTCAGGAGCTGGCAGAGGTCAGCAAGCCTTTAATGGTTGCAGGCCCGTTGCGGTAGGCAAGTGTTGGCACCACAAGCCTTATTGGAACAGGCTAACAGAGTGGCTTCACGGATCTTTACACACTGGGATGCCATCCAGAGGGACCTGAATGAGCTCGAGAAATGGGCTCATGTGCACCTCGTGAGGCTGAACAGGGCCAAGTGCAGGGTGCTGCAAGCGGGTTAAGGCAACCCTCAGTACCAACACAGGCTGGGGGATGAACAGATCGAGAGCTGCCCTGCTGAGAAGCACTTGAGGGTGCTGAAGGATGAAAACCTGGACATGATCCGACGGTGTGCGCTTCCAGCCCAGAAAGTCAATTATATCCTGGGCTGCACCAAAAGCAGCGTGGCCAGCAGGGTGAGGGAGGGGAATCTGCCCCTTTGCTCTGGTGAGACCCCACTGGAGTGCTGCATCCAGCTCTGGGGACCCCAACACGAGAATGATGTGGACACTTACAGATTGAGCCCAGTGGAGGGCCACATAAATGATCAGAGGGCTGGAGCACCTCTCTTATGAAGAAAAGCTGAGAGAGTTGGGGTGGTCCAGTCTGGAAAATAGAATGTTCCAGAAAGACCTTATAGCAGCCTTCCAGTACCTACAGGGAGCACACAGGAAAGCTGTCAAACTTTTTACAAGGTTGTGTAGTGATAGGACAAGGAGTAGTGACTTTAAACTGAGAGTAGATTCAGGCTATAAATAAAGAAGAAATTTTTTACCATGAGGGTGGTAAGGCACTGGAACATGTTGCCAAAAGAGATATATATGCCAAAAGGTGTATGCCCCATCCCTGGAAGTGTTCAAAGCCAGGCTGGATGAGGTTCTGAGCAACCTGATTTAGTTGAAGGTGTTCCTGCTCATTGCAAGGGGATTGGGTTAGATGATCTTTAAACGCCCCTTCCAACACAAACTGTTCCATGATCTTGCTGCAGAAAGGAGCTCAAGGTCCTGTGCAGGAAAGCTATGGTGCTACATTTTCACAGTGCTGTCTGTCAGTCCCTGGAATAGCATAAAAATGCAGCTTCTTATACTTATCCTGCAGTGCCCAAAAAATGCACTGATCTGGTGTTACTGAGAAAATTTCCTGGCTGGGAATGTACAGCTCTCAGATAGGTGCTATCAAATCTTTGTGCAGGCAGAATGTTTTGGGCAAAGGTGACCTAGACCAGGTGCTTTGGTTGTGCCTTGCAGGTAATCCGATTGCCACTTTAGTGCCCAGTTTTCTGATGGCTGTACTCAGTCTGTGTGCTGGTGTGGTGTCTGCATAGTGGTGTTGGGACTGAGTAGTTCAGCATTAGCTGCAGTGTAGAAGAGGAGGGCTGCCTTTGAGAGTCACTTGTGTCTGAAAGTTCTTTTCTGGCTTGGTTTTACAGGGTCAATATCTCTCTCTCTCTCTCTCCTTGGCATGGGAAATAGCTCCTGAGCTGTACTTACCTTGCTCTGGTTCAGGAAGATACGCAGTGGTTTGGGGAGGATTTTTTTTTTTTTTTTTTT